>JAKLTH010000026.1:0-297501 GCA_025175895.1 Wurfbainia villosa | reverse complement strand
TCTCCATAACTCGGCACCACTCCCGAGTCAGCTCTTGATTCTCTAAGTTGCTCGAGCAACTCTTTTCTCTCGTACAGGTAGAGTAACGAGGAGCCTTTCCTTGACTTGACACTCATGCCCTTGACTTTCAATCATTTGCCTCTCGCGTAGTCGGATGAGGAGAGAAGTGAGTTTGATGTAAGCCAGAGGAAGCAGCGCTTCCCCATCATCAAAACCTTCCAGCCAGTCAAGTCAGTGAGTTGCTTGAAGCAGTAAGCCTTTAAGGAGTAGGCCAGTAGTCGTCAGAATAGTCAAGATAGATAGTGGATTTAAGGCCTGCTCTTGAGTGGGTTGCGGTTGCAAGCGGTAGGGCAGTTCTCAAGCCTGCCGGCAGGGGAAGCTAGTTGAGAGAGTGGAGCAAGCGCTTGCCTCTCCAGGACCCTATAAGGGAATCCAGCTTAGCCAGTTCTTGATAGAGTGATTATATACGAGAAGTCAGTTAGATAAAGGCCAGGCAGTCATCAAGCAAGTAAGTCAGGTGAGCCTTCCTCATCCGCAAGCCAGTGCAGCAGGCAATGGAAAGGCTAGTCTATTCTGTCAGGAAGGTACTCGGGTGTATGACTCTATTCTTAAGATCTTTGCCCTTAGCCCCGAATCTAGCAAGTCAGTTCTTTATAGCCAGTGATAGTGTTAGCGGTTCCTTTAGTTTGAATTGAAAGTCAGTATAGTATGCAACTATGTTATACTGGAAGATGTTTTAATTGAATATGAAGCTGCTGTGGTGTTCTCCAAACACATGGATCTCTGCTACATCATCATCGCCACTAAGAAGTGCTGCATTCCATTCAGGGTCGGTCGACCATGCATCATCCATTTATTTTATTCACTTCAACTTAAGATTAAGATCAGAATGAGATTGGGCTAATGCGCATCTTTATTCATTCTATATAACCGAGAAGGATCTGCCCAGTCAATTGAATACCAACAGTCATCTTTGTCTCGTGTGCAAATATCAACTATTTTGGGAAATGATCATCGAGCTATTCAACTATAGCAAGTACTGTTGGGATAGTAGAGGCGTAGTCAACATATAGATGGTAGCTAGTAGGGGTGGAATCTGTGGCACCAACATAATCGAGTCACTATGGGATTGCTGGTTTTCCTAATTCTTAAGCTTAGAGATTAGCCTGTTGTGATTTACTAAAGCCTGACTCCAAACGCACATTTTATCGGGTTCTCAAGCAGGCGTGAGATTCTTTTAAAACAGGCCGAGTCCGAACCCTCTTTAATGAGTTCGGGAAGCCGTCCATGGCATACAATTTATAATTAACCGCGTCGACAGAATCCTTAGTGGACGCTCGTCCCTCTCTGTATGCCCATCCACTAACGGATTCCTACCTTGTGCTCTACGAAGAAAAGAGTTGAATTCGATCAGCTCATTGATAGACATAGAAAATAGATTCAATGGAAGCAGAGGTGCAGAGCGATATTCCTTCTAATAAGAAAGGAATACAATTGTGATATTACTTAATCTCTATCCTTTCTCTGGCCCCTGAGTTCTTCTCAAATAAGAGATGAGATTGAATGCTTGATCCACTATTCGATCCGGGCGAACACCGTGAGCGGTCAAGCTCCTTCCGATGCCACTCTCCCGATACAGCGCATAGACCAATCCTTGACTGAAGAACTCGCTCCGCTCTGCTTGAGCTGAGCCCCTCGAGTCGAGGGTATGTAATAGCTCGACTGATAAGGAGAGGAGCGAACGGGTCTAAATAAAGGTTCCTTGAAGAGCTCGACATCCGTGAGCGCACCACATTAGCTAGCCTCGACCTCGCCCTCATATGTCCCTCGCACCTAACATACGGAAGAGAGGCCGCCTGCCTCCGCATCTTCTACAAGCTAGAGGGTGGATTCACGTCTACAACAGCCGGCTCCCCCCACTAATTAATCTTGCTCTTGGAGTCTCACCTGCTCTTCTTTCGGTGCCATAGGAACTTCGATTCCACTCGAAACCGGACTGGCATGAGAACTAATGATAAATATACTCTCACTAGCATGATCTCTTATTGCTCTCTCGGCGCATGATCTCATATCATATAAGAGGGAAAGCGGACAAGGTAGGTGCTCGAAAGCGGACTACGTGCATGATCATTCCTTCTAATAAGATAATTGGGACCACGTGGGGATAACTACACGAAATGGAAAGAGGAAAGAAGGCGAGGGACCCGGGAGCAACTCCCAGAGACCACTAAAGAATGAGACACGCGGATACTTAGCCACCCATTTGGAAGGAAGGACTGCCTAGCTAGACGAATGACCAATGATGGACGATGGATTACTAACTCATAGTGGAAGCAAGAGCCATTAGGAGCGAATGTAATGACGCCTAGTCTTCTTTCTGGTGTGATGGAGGGACCCCGTGAAGCGGTCTACTCCTGAGAGGGAGAGGACAGAGAGCACAGTGTGGACTAAAGAAGTATGGGGACAGTGAAGGAGTAGTCTCATTCTTGTTATGAGGGGGAAGATCGAGCATGACATGTTGAGATCGAGCATGGAAGGTTCAACCAATAGTGGAGCTCCCGCGGGAATCCCGTACGTCAAGCATGAGTGTGATCTCCGCCACGGGGGTACCCAGGTAGCAGAAGTCTGAGCGGGAAAACGTCGCTGTCGCTCGTTCGTCCAAAAAAGACCCTCACAAATTCCATGCCGAGCGAAGTAGAGGCCACTAGTGACCTAAGATCATCCGAAGTGAATAGGCCAACGAAAGCCAACGAGACTGAACTAGAAGTGAACGAGAGAGACCAGAGAAGAATAGAAGTTCACTACGGAACGGGCTAGCTTGCTAAAGTTCCTGACAGTCCACTGGGAATCAAAGTCTCTGAAGAGAGCGCTCAGATTCAATTAAGGTCAGATGGTTGAGGGAGATTCTCCTATCCCTTTCCCGGAATCGACTTCCCTATTTCCGGGGCAGCATTGAATCTTGACCCTCGCTCCTTTGAATTGCAAAACCTTGAACGGCTGAGGCGGCTCATTATCCTTTCTTTATAAAATAAGATAGGGTCTCCGGTAATAAAATAAGATGGGTGCGTGCGTTGTCTTGAAATAGAAAGAGGATATGGCATGTAGTTGCACATTGCCTTGAGGAAGTCTTCAATTCAACCTTGAAAGGGCTTCATCTCTTTCTCTTCCTCTCGCCATTCACGACTGCACTCCTTTTTAGTCCTATTTAGACTCTAGCTTGGGATCAGCAGTTGAGGCGACAAAATCAAGGAGATGTCACAGAAAAGGGTCGAGATATGTTCGTACCTTCTCCTTCACTCGGACCTTTAGGTCGATCCCAGTCGAAAGATCGTCTTTGGGCCATTCACTCTACCCTTAACTTATGTTCCACTTTCAAAAAAAGTGTCATCCTTATTTACTTATTTGCTTATTTGCTTATTTGAAACTTTAGAAAAGTCGAGTCAAATTAGAAAAGTCGAGTCAAATTATAAAAGTCGAGTCAAAAAATTGGAAAAAGTCGAGTAAAAAAATAGGTCGATCCCGTCGTTGTCACTCGTCCCCATCAGTTCCTTATTTCCCTTTTACCCCTCCTCTGCTGCCTGCTCTCCGCCTAGTCTCAACTCTCCTCTGGCGCTATGCTTCTTCCACTTGCTTTGCTTACTAGTCTACTCTACTCCTCTGGCTATCCTTCCACTTGCTTAGTTATGTTCACCGATGCTACTATGGATGACTCAGATGTCCTATGCTGCTATGCTAATGTTGATGCTATGGATGACTTGGATGTCCGGAGCTGCTATGCTTGGCTTAATGTTCACCGATGCTTGGATGTCCGATGCTATGGATGAGTTGGATGCCCTCTGCTATGGATGACCTGACCTGGATAATCAAACCCGGTCAAGAGGAATGTTTTCTGGAATGCTTTCACACTTGCTTAATGTTCACCGATGTAGATACTCTGCTATGCTTTCACACTTGCTTAGTTATGTATGTTCACCGATGTAGATGCTCTGAGACACCGTAGTAGGATGAATGAGGGAGAAAAGAGGTTAGCCTTCCGAGATTGGAGGCGAGGACTCAAATTAACCCTTGACTGCACTGCGGTATAGGTGACTGCGCTGTACAACAGTAGAGGCCTGATCCAACCCCTTTCTTTGATTTGATCTAAACCCCCTAGAAGAAGAGCGGCTACTCAAGCCATCAACTATTCCCGACCTCGACATCAACTATTCCCGACCTCCGTGATCTGCCTAGGCTAGGCGAAAAAAACACACACACACAAGCAAGGCCGAAAGATGCCACGCCACGAAAGGCCATAGACCCGAGTTACGCTAGGCCGAGTCAAACCTTCATAGCAAGGGGAAAAGAACTAGGGATTCATAGCAAAGGGATCTTAACTAGGGACCGAAAACCTGTGACTGACGGAGAGACGGAGATCTTAACTGGGACCGAAAACCTGTGACTGACAGAGATCGTAACTGGTGGAGTGGGGACCGAAGACCTGTGCTGTGACCGACAGAGATAAGAGAACAGGAGACCGAAGACCTGTGCTAGTTTAGAGCGAAGACCTGTGCTAGTTTAGAGCGAAGACTAGTGCTAGTTTAGAGGCCACCAGAGGGGGTCCGGTCATCTCTTGCCTCTCCATCTTCTGTCAGGAAAAGACACATAGAGACCTAGGCTCCCTTACCGCTAAACCTCGGTCGTGAGCATGGGCGTGAGCCTCCTCTACCGTGTGAGCTTCCTCTACCTCCTGAGCTTCCTCCCCACTACTACTACTCTACCTCCTCTGAGCCTCCTCTCTACTACTCGACCTCCCATAGTCAGTCCTCTTAGCTTCCTCCATACTACTCGACCTCCCATAGTCCTCTGAGTTGTGACTACCCCGCCTGACCTATATCCCTACTATGCCTGCAATCCCTACTATGCCTGACCACACTGATGGATGAGCGCCTAGAGATGGGAAGAGGGAATCTTCGGTCCTTGCTCTGAGGCTGGGTTCCTTGATAGGCTTCCTTCCTTGATAGGCTTCCTTCCGGCAGAGTTCATAGTCCGTTAAAGAGGCTTCGCTTCCTTCCCAAGAGGCTGGGGTTCATAGTCCGTTAAAGAGGCTTCTTTCCAACTAACTGATGAATTCGTCCTTAGAGGCTTCCTTCCAACTGATGAGTCCGTCCTTAGAGAGGCTTCCTTCCTGATGCT
Source organism: Wurfbainia villosa (assembly GCA_025175895.1). Lineage (NCBI taxonomy): Eukaryota > Viridiplantae > Streptophyta > Magnoliopsida > Zingiberales > Zingiberaceae > Wurfbainia > Wurfbainia villosa. The sequence goes on along the minus strand of JAKLTH010000026.1, from coordinate 292,329 downwards.
CACTCCTGGATTCCGCTAGCACCTACACACTGAATCTTCTTCTTTGTCGCTGGCAACCTACTCTGTTCTTTCTCATTTGTCGCTGGCACCTACTCTGAATCCTCTTCTTTCTCACAGGCACACCTACCTACCCGCGTCGTTATCACATAAATCGCCCATTTCTGTTTTCCCGTTGGTCGAGCCAAAAACACTTAATATTTGGCGATACCCTCTTCTTTCTCACAGGCTGATGCTCAGTGATGATGATTGTCCGGTATGATATGATTGTAGATTGTTCGGTATGATGATCGCCGATTGTCCGCTATGATGATTGTCTGGCGAGTGTCTTGGGACATCTTGAGTTGAGAATGAATATGTCTGGCTGACTCCGCAGTAGGCAAGAAGAATCATGCTCCGGCTGGCAGACTCGTAGGCAAGACTCATGCTCCGGTTAGTGGTACCGCTGCTAGATTAGACACTGAATGGTTAGAGTGAGTAGTACCGCTGCTAGACTAGACTCAGAATGGTTAGTGGCTGGCAGACAATGATTGGTTAGCGGCAGTCGCACTCACACTGATTGAATGGTGAGAGAGCCCCTGGATTGGACATTGCATGGTAGGACAGCCTGAGAGCAGACTCGGGACAGCCCGATATTGGACTAGGGACCGCCTGAGAAGACTAGTTAGTGAGAGAGCCTGATCTGATTAGACTAAGAAGAGATAGTCGTACTGCCCCTGAGAGGACAAAGAAAGGTTGCAGACAAAGATTAGCAACATAGTTAGTCGTACTGCGTCACCAGATTGGACTAGAGTTGGTCGCACAAGAATCCTTGCTCGCCGTCGGACCAATGCCCGTAGTCTTTATCCCCTTGCTCGCCTTCGGACCAATGCCCGTCGTACCAATGCCCGTAGTCAGACTGAGCAGGAGTGCATTACAGAGACGGATCCCTCGTCAGGAATCCTTTTGCTCGCCGTCGGACTAATCAATGCCCGTAGTTGAAAAAGCTCTGCGTCACGTGTCAAGGCTTCACTGTCGATCCCCTGCCCCTATGGGCTCTGCCGACTCCTCGCACCTTCCTTCCACTCACTCGCTACCTAAGGAATCCCAATCCATACTCAATCATCAAAAAAATGGAAAAGAAATCGATCGGAGATGCTCAAAGAATCACTCTTCTTTCCCAAGTGTCTACACTAATCATCACTCTCTTGTCTCTTCTTTCCCAGGCAGGTGCCACTACACTATAATTTATTTACTCCCTCTTACTATAATTGATTGAATGATTGATTCTCCTTGATTGACTCTCCCCCTTATCACTACTGACCATCTTCACCACTACTATTGGCTCTCTCAATCACACGTTCTCACTTCCTCTCACGAAGCCATCTTCACCACTATTGGCTCACCTCCTATCTCAATCACACGCTCACTTCCTCTTTCGCTACGGCTATACTATTGGACTAGCTAAGCATCCTACGGCTACTATTGGACTAGCATGTGCTAAGCAGCGAGCATCATGTAGGAGATTTCTAAACCTGTGCAATTCGTTCCATTTCTTGATTCTTTCGCAGCATCGGTCCGACCTGCCTCCGTCGGTTAAAACTTCGCTGCGAAATGATCAATGATCAAACAGAAAACTATTATTTACCTATATGCTTAACACAAGCAAGTAGAATAGTCTCTGAAGAGTTTCAAAGATAGTACTCACTTCGCTCCTAGCCTTTCTCTCTCCTACGCGGACTATCTAGCTGGCAGGTGCTGCTCCCCCACATAACTGCTCTGAAAGAATTGCTTGAATTGAATAGAACGAAGACATCAGGTTTATGCTCTATCTTTCTGCACAGAGTTTACTCATCCTCTCATCATCTGGCTGGAATAGCTCAGGACACTCGGTGAGTGGAGCCAATTGGTTCTTGGCATTGGCCTACTGAGAAAAGAAGGTGCAAAGCCACTTCGTGCCTCCCTTATCCGCTTCCCCATCTAGTGGCGCGTAGCGCTTCACTTCGCCCTTCGCTCGTGCTTCAGGTCTCCTACCTATCGATCGGATCAAAGAGGCCCTGGATACACTAATAAGAGTAGTCAGCGGGGCTAGAGATGCAATGCCACTTCTGCCCACTCCTAGATTCCCTAAGCCGAACTATTGAGTCCCCAAACCTACGAATCCTGGGCCCCCTCTTGCATAAGAGGAGCCACTGAAGAGCCAAAGAGGGGGCAGAAAGATCTTTGATCTCATCTTATTGCTGGTGCTGGACATACTCAGGCTGAACCGACTAGCTCTCTTCGGAATTTTCTTTACGCACTTAGCCTATCAAAGTAAAGTGAGCCCTTCCTCCGTACCTCCTTATCAAATTCCAACCCTTGCTTAGGCACCCCCCATCGTCAGACCCGAATGGCACGAACGGAGGGCACCGAAAAGCACTGCACACACCGAACTCCCTTCAGACATCATTAGTAGACGAACCGAGAGAGATGCTCCAGATATTATCATTCACCACCTTTCGACCTTCCGCCTCTAATAAAAAGGGTAGAGACCTCCCCACTAATTAAATTTGGTCGCCTGCGAACCGGGCACACTGTGGTACCCCATCCTTCGTCGTGCTTCCCTTTTTTTTAACCCTCAACACGTCGCTGCGCTCGTACCTTGCTTCTGCTAGCTCTCGTGCTGGACCGTTCCGCCACTCATTGTCTAAGCGAGGCATCACATTAAATATAGGACAGAAGTGCTCCACACTACCTTCATTAGGGAAGGCTTCCACTGGATAGAAGAGATCATTCGATTCGCTCAAGCTGCACATCTCTTATCATAAAAGCACTAAAGGCTGCTATTTCCTAGGTTCAGTTCCCAACTTATGATCCTGACTTCCCTAACTGAGACCCAAGCGGATAGCTGGCTTTTCGGCTCCTCTCCCGCGGGGCAAGTTCCATGTTAGTATGCGACTTCCTAATCGGTCGGCTTCACCTATTATATTAAATGGGTTCGAGCCTCCTTACCCACTATATCTAATGTCGCTTTCCCTTCGCACCTCCACACCCATTAAAGTTTGAGCCAGCTAGAAGGGAGTGGCGTAGTAAAGAACGAAGTGACGATTTGCCTTGAAGCTCTCTATCATTAGGATCTGATCGACGAGGGCAGAGGACAGCTTCCTATGGGCACTTCTCTTATAATTTATTGCTATCTTATTGTTCCGATAATTTATAAGATAAGTAGAAGCGGACACTTTGAGCACTCTAGTCTATGGTGTGCCGATAAAGAGCAACTCTACTAGAAGGGGAAACACTTATTCACTTCAACAAGGAGAGCACTCGCGCACTCTTCCTATTTAAATTAAATATAGGTTTGACTATTGACTAGGAGCGAATGTAATGAGGAAGGAGGTGCGTAGCAAGCACATAGCACTCTACCCGAATGCGCGCGTATAGAAGGGACTGCGTATGGACTGAAGGGGTCGGCCAGATAAGGCAGATAGGGGAGAAGAATCAAAGCATCTAGTACTCCTTCTTATACCAAGGAAGAGCAAAAGAGTTTGTGATCACCTCAGTAGGGAAAAGGCAAAGAATAATCGTCAGGCAGAGAGAAAGGAAATGGAAGTGCTCAACAAGTAAGCGACTACTCACTACTCTCAGGGTAGGGAGCATGCTTCAATCAAGGTCTCTTCCGCCAATGTCAAACCTTCAAATTATAATGAAAGAAAAGTGAGCATGCCTCTCCCGATCCGGGGAAGGAAAGAATTGGGTTCTTTCCCTCCTCATAAGTTGCTGTGCACGGAGATCCTCAGCGCTTGAAATCTCTTATCGAAGTGTCATCCATTATATTATATATAAAAAGAAAGGGATATTAGCACATAATCAAAGGAATACGTGGCCCATAGGTCCGGGGCGTTCTCTCTCTCCTAAGGTAAGAAAGAAGAGCGATGCGACCACTGGCTCCCTCTGTATGCTACGGATGCTTTAGGAAAGAGTGCTAGGTCTTCAGTGCTTCATTCCCGGACGATGGGGGCAGTTCAAAGGAGAGTTCTGCTTCGTATCAGAACATAAGAGTGGAATAGCTCAGCTCATGATCTGAGGCACTATTTGAAGTCAGGGCCTCGCTCCCGCGTCTATACGCTCCCGGCTCTACGCACGCACCACGTCGCTCTTGCTCAGGGGCCTTTGATTAAGGGTAGGGTTCTTTATCAAACTTCAGTCTATTCCCGTAGTCGCACCATCGCTCCCAACCCCTTTTGGTCGGCTCCGACTTTTCTATATCGGACTGCTTTTATAGCTATATTGGACTACTTTTTTGAGCTAGCCTCCGCTCCGCGCCTATTAATGGGTTTGAGCCTCTATAAGGGAAAAGGATGGTTACTGCTTTTGCCAGATAACCTTTTTAACTTTGATTAGCGGACCTACCATCGCTCCTCCCTGATCCCACTCACCGAGTGGCGCTACATTAATCGCTCCCGTTGGTCGCTCCTCTCCCCCCAATGGCACGATGGCGCTCCCATTCGGTCGCTTTGCTCCGCTCCTCTCTCGAGCCTCGGGAATGCGTGATGACAGCTTTGCATACAGACTACCGACCCACTACACTTAAGCAATCGTCTTGGGTCGCTCCCAACTAGCAGGTTTCATGGTATAAGGCCCCTTGCTCGGCAGTGACTAGTCTCAGTTAATGGGTTCTTTCCTTTATTACAAGGAATGGGCGCTTTCGACATCTGATTCTGATGCTGTAGAGAGAGAGAGGTCGCATAGCAAATATGGAGGAGTTCCCTCAGTTCTAGCTACGAGACCTATTAGAATAATCTAATCAAAGATCTTCCACTACTCTTTCACTCCGAAGACGATAAAGATAAAGAGGAAAGCGAGGAGCGAACCAACTAATGGGAGTTTACTTAAGGCCCCGGAAGGGATTAGCTAAGTGAAGAGGAAGAAGGAAGTTCTCTTTGTGTTATTGGTAGGATGAATCACTATCTCCAACCTGCCTTAAACACACTCTCCAAGCAAGCACTCGTGTGCCCGTGCCTTCTCTTTCAATTCAATAGTTCGTCCAAGCCAACTCAGCAGACGGTGGGACTGGCACTTCAGGCTTTAGAGGTTGGTCTGCCACTATTATAATAAGTTCGGGCTGAGCACTACTGACTCGCAGACTACTTTCTATAATAAGAAAGAAGGATTGGCACTTACTTAATTCTATGATTGGATTGGTGGATCTGCCCTCTATAATGTAGAAGCTATAAGTACTAGTATAAGCTATAGGGGCAAGACAGAATGTGGAAGGAGTACCGCTATGCTAGCATGTGTGGCGAAGCTCTCTTTTGCTTGATCTTCCGGATGGACGTAGACATGACCTAAGCTCAATTTATCAATTCGATCTGGAGTGCCTCACTTGTCTTCTTTGTACTTGATCTTCCTAAGATCAGTACTATCTATCTAATATAAATACTTAATTTATTCGTTATTCCATCTTTTGTTTTTGTAGTGGATTCCATGTGCTAATGGCTCTCTTGTACTCAATGAACGTGGAAAGGAAAGAAGAGGGACGTAGTGAAGTGGAAAGATAGCGGCTGAATGCTTCTTTTTTCTTTCGTGCTTGAATGCGTGTTCACCGCGTTGGCGGCTTGGACTGGTCTCTGCTTCTTACTCTGAGGTGGAACCTAGGAGTGAGAAGGGGCTGGCGCTAACAAAGACCGACGACTTCGTGCGACGACGATGATTATATGACTTAGGGAGCCGACGACAGAAAAGAGAGAAGAGGCCGACGATTCAAGTAGGACCGATGGTTCAGACCGACGTCGGCCCTTCAACTTATTTGAAACTTTCAAAAAAAGTGTCATCCTTATTTACTTATTTGCTTATTTGCTTATTTGAAACTTTAGAAAAGTCGAGTCAAATTAGAAAAGTCGAGTCAAATTAGAAAAGTCGAGTCAAAAAATTGGAAAAAGTCGAGTCCTAAATTGAATGATTCAAAGTCGAGTCCTTATTTGCTTATTTGCTTATTTGAAACTTTAGAAAAGTCGAGTCAAATTAGAAAAGTCGAGTCAAATTAGAAAAGTCGAGTCAAAAAAACGAGCCTATCGGGTCTACTATCGGACTATCGGTCGATCCCTCCGGCCCTCTCTTTCTTTCAAGAGTTCGGGACAAGAATCCCACAGCTAACATTGCATTGCACCCCTGCAGCTGTTTGCTTTAATTCTGTTCCGACCTCTTTCTCCGGAGCTTATGAAACGCTATATGCCCTAGCTTGAAAGCTCTATCTTGAGGGCACTCGGTCGTCCCTTCTTGTTCAGGGTCGATCTTCCTCCGACTCCGAGGAATCGGTCAAGCGAAGCGGGAGTCACGAACGATAAAAACAATGTCTCTATAGTAAGCGAGAGATTAGAAGACTTCCTTATTGAAGAAAGCCCACTAGTCATGGTCATTCCCAAATTCCATTTCTACCCTTTAAGTAAGCGGTCTCGACTCACCTCTTTCTCTATAAAAACCCCTCCACTGAGGGGAGCAGAAGCGTAAGGATGAATATGTCCTGGATTCCCGGATTCATTCTCGTCCTGATCCACCATGGAATTTGAGGAATCTACTAAAACATTCTTGGAGAGGGCTCGTACTTCTCAAAGATCACAAGGTGCTGAAGTGGCTGGAGGGGTCAGGGGGGGGATCCGTAGGTTTTTGTGAAAGGGATGCTCTAATCATGCATCTTCTTGCTGATATGATAAGAAAAACCGCTACGCGCCTCTATTTGAATTGATGTCGATTCATCCACACTTCCATTCCTTGTAGAGGAAAGCAAAGAGCTTGCTGGCTGGGAGCTGTATGAGCGGTAACGTCCACGTACGGCTCCGTGAGAAGGTGGACGGAAATGGCCTTGTTGTACCTCACTCCCGTCTTCAATGGGGTCTGCTCTTTATTTTTTGGGAGAGTATGCCAATATGATCTTAATGAGGTGCGGGGCTTTGCATCTGACATTCGTTGGGCTTCCCGTAGCGTACGCCAGCGTCTCGGCCTGTGCAATAAACCCCTCCGGCCGAAGACTAGTGATAGGTGGTCCCTAGAGCTTTCGGAGAAGGGTAGCCTAGTGTGTAAGCACAGCAATGAACCGCGGCGAACCCTCAGACGACCCATCTAAGATTAGGGGGGAGATCCTCAGTAGTGGTGACCCTTTCACTCTTCCACGGACTTATACATGTACCGAATGCTCATACGGGAAAGTGCACTCCTGGGTCTGGAACCTGGGGCGGAGAGCCGAGAAATCCTTTCTTTCTCGTCCACATAAGGGGGTGCGGACACACCTGCGCGGATTACAGGTGACGGTTACAAGAATGGCGGGGAAGAAAAGCCGACGACATTCAGGGATGAATGTAGACCCATCGGGCAGGGATAAGAATTCAGGTCCTGGGAGAGGAGGCGAAACCAGTCTGAGCTGAGGGAAGCCCTATGAGTCACTGAAACGACCGCAGGAGGCGCACCCGGCGCCCAGCTTCTCGGAGTTGCTATTGCGACGCTGACCCTGAATACTATAACAGGGGGGGCAGCTCGCCTTCATAGAAAGGCGACCGGGCCTAGATTCAATGTGAGCCTTTTTATAGAATAGAAGGAGAAGGTCAAGGGGGGATGGTCAAGTGCAGGCTAGATTCATAGACTTCGCTCGGTGCCTTTCTTTTTGACCAAGATGTGGAGTGCTTTAAGTGCCCGGTTCCTTCGTTTCGTCATCGGATAAAGAAAGAAACATATGTGGTGGTGTGGATGCGACGAGATTCCCTACAATCCCATCCTCTTTCTGGACCTTTCTGTCATAAAAAACATTTTATTGGTTGAGCACTTTCATTAAGGTTAAGGCCTGGCGATGCGGTTCTTAGCTCAACACCAACTGGAGCAGGGAGAAAAGAGCAGGCCCGAGGACGGGTAGACGTCACGACGGGGCGACGTCTCGCTCTAAATCTAAAGTAAAGTCTAGGGGTAGATCTGTCTACGTTTTGTAACTGTCGGACTCTCTTATTTGCCATTCACGACGTAGGTATTATATGCCTAAATATGAATTCGTCTTTATGAGTCAAAAAGTAGCGGTTGGGGCGACTGAACAGGAGCGCTCGAGCGCTCCTGTCGATTAGTACAGTTGGATGGATTCCATTCATCTAGAATGCATGTGCTACTTTCCTATGAAAGGCAGGGAAAAGGAGCCGATACATTTCGCCATACTTGTACACAAATGCTTCTTTCTTATATGAATATGAATCCATCCCAAAATAGCTCAATTGCTACATTTCCTTATAAAGAGTGTTTTGTGTATTGGATCCGCTCTTCTTTTAGCATGAAGACATGAATTATCTTCTCTTCCTTATTCTCTTAAGGAATCTCAGGCCCTACCCTTACCTTTCTTAAGACTAGCAAGCCCTCTCGAATGAGTTCTACGATGGAAGCTTTCAAGGTAGATCCGGGGACAAATCTTTCCCTCACTGATAAGTTCAAACCAGTGACTATATCGTCCTGAAGACGGATGCGACGTGAAGAAGTGGCATTTAGAAGTGTTGCTGACTTAACATTTAGGTTTCGGCATAACAAAGCTTGCACTGTCTTTTCGCACTTAGGCGCACAGCGTGCCGTTGGTAATGATTCTACTACGGTGCCGCAAATTCGCAAGCTGATCCTAAGTAATCGTTCTTGTTCATTGGATTCTGGAGGAATGACTTCGTTAGGATTGGGAAATTGCTGCAATTCTTCCTGAATAGACTCTTTTCTCCCGTCGAGAATGGCTTTTAAAGTATTACCTAAACTCTTCCGACTGAATATGACAAAGCCTATAAAACAAAAAAGCGACTATCATTTCTTCATTATAGATTGAGATCTTCTTCGAACTTGATGCACAAATAGATGGAATAGCAGCAAATAGCATCTTTCTATCCTGCATATCCGTTGAACTCCATCTCATTGGGAAAGGTTATCCGTATCTATCTTTCTGCAACGGAACGGGAAGTAGTGTAAGATACCCGGCGGCCCAGTCCAAAAACAAAAAGAAAAGAAAGAAGATAACGAAAGGAGAAGAGCACTTTGTTCTCACTCATATGTAGTTAGTGTAGTTTAACCTTGAATGCAATTTATAGATTCGACAGCCAAGATTTTCGTCCCAGCTACAGTCTCTTATCTGAATGGACGCGTCATTCTCATTCGCAGCAACTTACTTAAATGAAAGGGTAGAAATTGGGTATCAGAGAATTATAGTGTTTTTGGCTCGGGACTCGACTTTGATAATCATTCAATTACTGAGTTGGAGAGGGCCGAGTGATAACAACCCTAAGACCTACTAGCGCACCAAACTTTCATATTTAGAAATTCCATTGTGGCCTTTGGGGCCATTTACTACTTGATTTTCCGACGGGAGATATTATACAGTCCGACAGATCTGCCCTACGTCTCTTATCTTTTAGGCAATAAAGATAAGTAATAATATAATAGTTGTAAATAGTCGTGAATGGCAAATAAGAGAGTCCGACAGTTACAAAACGTAGACAGATCTTACCATTCACACGTCGCTGTCGCTCGTACCTCGAAAAGTAATAACGAAAATGGCTGATCCAATAGCAGATTCCGCAGCAGCCACTGTTGGAACTAATGAAGCAAATGATTGACCCATCATATCATCCAAAGAAACGGAAAATACCAAAAAGTTCGAATTGACAGCTAATAACATTGATTCAATTGGCATTGACATAATAGGAATATTTCGTCTATTAAGGAGGATTCCCCGAATACCTAAAATAGAGAGAATCATGGAAAATGTGAGATATTTGATAGGATCCGTTTCGGAAACGTGGAATGTCAGATAAATTCCAATTATGTGAGGCTTAGAAAGAAGTCCTGCGTCATAGAGTCCAGGGAGAGCCTGACTTTGATTCTTATTCTTTGTCAGGCTCTTCTCCTTCTCAAACAACGCGTTTGATTTCCTTCCTTATCACTTTTTATAAGGAATTCCATCTTTCTTCCTGATCAAGAGAGTCCAATAACTCCAAGGCAAGGAGGAGTCTTTCCTCCGGGGGCCGGGGAATCCCACTCCCCGATTGGTGACGGCTTTGGTCCGGCATGGAGCCCTTCCTGCGACAATAGAACCTCAAGACGCCCCACAATATTATGAATCACCGCGACCAGAACGTCATTCACTGGAGGCTGAATCACTTCGTGGTTGAGGGACGGGGGCAAGAGGTCGGGGTCATACTCTGACCCATTATTTTCAGATAAAGAATCGGACTTAACAAGATCAGAGTGGTTATGATCTAATATTAATATAATATGGAAAGTGTCTGGTTCTTCTTCCTCTTACCACAGATTGGGATAGAGTCAAGGGTTTACTAAAAAATTGATAGTGGATCGAACCGAATCCGCAACGTCAAGCCAACGAGCTGTCTAAATTGCTCCGTAAATGAGCTTCTGTTCTAAATGCTTCCTTAGTTATTCTGGTCTTTTGGCTCGCAATAAAGTCCTGATCGAGCAAGACCTAGTCCTATCTATCTACCTCTCCAGACACAATATCTTGAGTACCTATGATGGTGACTACATCTGCTGGCATGTGATGTTTGGACATAGAATCGAGTCCTTGTGAATGGGCAGAGCCAGGTGCTCTTATTTGACAACGGTAGGGACGATTGCTTCCATTACTGACAAGAAAGACACCAAATTCTCCTTTAGGTGCTTCAACAGCGGTATAGGTAGAAGGAGCTGGTACGGAAAAACCTTCTGTATAAGGTTCGAAATGGTGAATTGAGGTAGAGTAGACCGATGATCCTGTAGTCATTTGGCCGGCTATGGAAAGAAAAAGCTTGCATCTGCTCCCCCGCTTACTATAACTGGTCCCATCTCTCTCCAAACCTAACGTGGTAGTTTCCCATCATAGGGCTTTCTATCTATAGATTGAGCCATTACTCACCAAGGATCCCATTCGTTCAGAACTCAGTTGACTGCTTCTATAGATAAGGCGGAGCGTCCTTGGTTCAGCATTATAGCACATAGGCTTCGGCGCAACTACAGCGCTTCGCTAACTCGAAGCACCTCGCTATGAGAATGAGGCTTCGCTAACGCGTTGCGTTGTCTTGCTACCCACGCTTCATCTTAAGTGCTTCGCTACCGAGGCTCAGCATAAACTCCTTACCTTAGTATATTTGCGCTTCGTTCCGCTTCGCTAACGCTCGACTAAGTCGTCGAACCCTCGCCGTTCGCTTTCTCAGTTGCGAAAGCGCTTCTCTTTGCCCCGTAGAAGGACAAGAAAGAGATTATTGGTTTGTTTGTTTTCTTGCTCCCGCTTCCTCATCTGCGCTCGTCAAGCCAACTTAGTGGGAGGTGAAAGAGCGGCTTTCGAAATGACAGCATCGAAGATAAACATATAAGGTCACGGCCGGACTGCGTTCCGGATTAGCCTACTTGACAGAAAGGGCGGGCACGAGAGGCTCGGAGCGGAGGTAGGCACTATAGTGTTTCAACCCCACGTTACTTTGATAGTTGTGGGGCACTGTTTACAGCCTCTACGAGTTGCAAGTGAATGGGGCCGGTGCGTGGCGAACGGAACGCAAGCCATTTATCGCCTCAACCCCAAAAATGGGAAGAGGGATACTTGACTAATAGGGGGCAATTGCATCGCACCTGACTGTGAGGGACCTCTCCGCGTAGTGGGGTTCACTTCGTCACTAGTGGCCGCTTTCCCGTCGCTACAGCCTTTGACCAGTGTGCGGAGCCGGAAGGTCTTAGTGCTTTCTCATGGGGAATGCTAATCCCTCTTTTTGTGCTACTCCTACGGGAAGAAGATAAGAGCGAAGCTCCACGTCGCTATCGCAGGTCGTGAATGGGAAAATAAGAGAGAGTCCGACAGATCTGCCGTTCCTCTTGCTTCTAAAGGCTGCCCTCTCTCGGCTTCCTTTTGGTCCAGCCTACTACGAGGATCCCCTATCCCGTACATCGTCTTTCTCTCTCCTGGGTTCCCGTGGTTCCTATGCCGCCGCCTTTCCCTTATCTTTTAGTGCTTCGACCCGAAGCGATAGCTTGACGCTAGTTCAGTGGATAAGATGGCAGCGCTCCAGCTCACTAAAGAATGGGACGGCAGTGGTCCGCCGGCAAGCTCGTTCTGATCTTGGACGCAGTACATTGGAATCCTGAAGCACCACCACGAACGCTACCGCGCGTGCGCCCTAGGTGCGGTAAGGCACCACCCAGTTGTGCCAGCAGCCAACTCCGGCGTGTCAGCTTAGTTATCCTCATCAAGCCACAACCTTGATGTCTAGCTTCCCAACTGGTAGACGGTTCCCTTTCCCCCAGATCAATGAAGAAGGGAGAATCCGAAGAACCGGAAGCGAAGCGCTATGCCGGGGCGAGGGGACGGGAAAAGAAACAGCTCCGAAGAAAGATATTGGGGTTCCCAATGCTTCTCCACGCCCAACGAGATGCGCAAACCTCGGGATGCTTGACTCCTAACCCCACGACGGTTCCGAGACGGAGCTTAACCTGAGTCTCGGTTAAGAACGGCGATGATCTACGTTTCACACGGCGCACGATTCCATGGATAGTTTCATTCGACATCGTGATGGAGGACATAGCTTACGATCATCGGCTTTGATCATGCCACTAGGCATTTGATTAGGACATTGCACAATGATCCGAACACTTTGTCGCATCTCCTCGATACGGATACAGTAACGAGAATAGCGATCTCCTCTGGTACCTACTGGTACGTCAGGATCCGATTGGTCATAAACATCGTAAGGTGCTGCTTTTCGCGAATCCCAGCATACCCCAGGTTGGGATGGGTAGGCCCACCACTGAACTTGAACTGCTGCCCGGGCCAAGTCAGTAGGGGACCCTGTCGGGCTCCTTCCCCCCCAAAACACACTGTACGTGGAAGTTTCCCTTCATACGGCTCGAATCATTCTCCCCCTATAGGCATCTTTCCTTAAGGGGGTGGTTCACGCGCGCGCAAACGAGCACCGGCCGCAACAGAACAGCAAGGAACTATGACCAACAGACACAGAGCGTCATACTTCTTTTTTTGTGATGGTTAAGGAGTTTCTTTCTCTGAGGGTGCAGGACGCTCGCTCCGTCCGTGCCTTCCGTACCACCAAGCATTAGAAGGGGCAAATGAATGTAAAGAGTGAATGGCATGTAGCCATGAACGACTGCTGCTACTGTTCATGTCCTTTCCTTAAGTTCATTAGTAGTTGCCATAAACAACTATTAAAGGCAATGCCATTCACGGCTAAGGGCTATATGCCGCCGGAGTGCTAACTATCTTGCCGTTTTTTCTTAAGGGCAAATCCCGCTCCTAAACAGAAGGGAGGGATAGGGGGAAGGGGGCCGGGCCTATCATAGTTGGAGGGTTGTAGAAAGAGAACCCGGCCACCTATTTTCATTCGACGGGCGTCCGATTCGATCGACGAATTCGGCGAGCTGATCTGCTTTGATCCAGGAGAAAGCCCAGTCAGCCACCTTTTCGCGGTGCAGGTCACGTGACCTACAGCTCGGCCTTCGCTTTTTGAGACTTCCTCTACCCACATCCCTATGTGCCTGCAGCACTTCCATATGGAGAAAAAAGGGCTTACCATGTTCCATCAATAGCACCTAACCTATGCCGATTTTGGCGGACCGTGCTCCACCCCGGTGAACTCATGCGGTTCCGACGTGCCCAGAGGCCAGAGGCGAATCCGTTCACGGTCCTACAGACCAAGACCATTCGAAGGGCCCGCCCCGCCTAGAATAGGAAGAATTGACTGGGCTTACACACATTCGCTCACTGACGCTGTCCCCCCTCAGCTCACCCTAGCCCCGGGTACGTCGTCTCCAAGGCTTCACACTACATCTTAACGGACAACATATGCATGCTTGTGTAGGGTCAGGCAGAACCGGCCTGATGGGAACTTCCCCCATATTGCTATCAATGTCTTCATGTCGCACGACCTCTTAACATTACACCACTGAATCCCCAATCCTTTGCTTGCTGTGCAGTGACAGTACCAATATCCACTAATCGTTGTTTCCAGATACGGTTGCCGGTTGACATCTCTTCTAATTCGTCGATACGAGAAGCAAATTGTTGTGTGGAGGAATCAATATCTCGACATAAGCCAAGAGGCAGATCTTGTGCCACTCCACCAGGTCGTATGAAACTGGCATGCATCCTGGCTCCCGGGACTCTTTCATAGAATTCCAACAATTTGTCCCGCTCCTCAAAAGCCCAAAGGAACGGAGTTGATGCTCCCACATCCATAGCATGAGTAGTTGAAGCAAGTAAATGATTTGAAATTCGAGTTATTTCACGGAAGAAAACTCGTATATATTGAGCTCGTAATGGTACCTCGCAATTCAAAAGTGTCTCTACGGCTGAAGAATGAGCGTGTTCTTGGGCCATCGTAGAAACATAGATAGGGTCGACGACGGAACGAACAACGAAACTTGACGACAGCTTTTTCGTACACGTTCACTTGCATCACATACACAAGTGCTCTCTGAACCGTGCTATAAGGTCACCCATAACACGGCTCTCCCACTGGAGTGACCTTAGCCCCGGGCCATGCTATTCCATGATATTGGAAAAATGGCAGCGTAACTACTCATTATAAGAGTCTTGAAAGCCGAGAGTTCAATAGGAGCCCTACTTCTTTCAGTAGCAAACATATTAAGAGTAAGCGGGCTCCGCGCACCTTTGGTACTTCAGTAGGGCAAGCAAGCAGTTTTATAGTGAATGGTAGGGCGACGAAAGGGACGAGACGCACAACATTTGAGACGGGGAGCGACGTGAAACGGGTCGCGGAAGCTAAAGCTCAAGTAGTTGAGGGTATCCCAATAGGCTCTTTTTTGACTCGACTTTGATAATCATTCAATTACTGAGTTGGAGAGGGAGAGAGAGAGAGGGGCGTCTTACTTCCCCCATGGGCAGATCTGTCGGACTTACTAATATCTTGCCATGAACGACTGCGGTGTGAGAACGACGGGGGCGAAAGCTTGCTCGAAAGGGTAAGGCTCAAGGGCACCCTCGGAAGCGAGCAAAGCGTCACTTTGAAAAAGGCCCAAATACTATCTTATTATATTATTACCCGTCCTCGGGCCTTCCCTTTCGTCAAGTGAGTAAGGTAGGCGAGGCCACCCGGCCTCGAATAGGAGGGGGGCTTAGCTCTGGATTCCGCCTGCTTGCAGAAATGAATGGATCAGAAGGGGGTTCTATTTCCGGGGCCGGGCGGGAGGTGAGGGCCAGAAGAAGAGAAGTGCGCCTTCCCGGTAAGGAAGAGGGGATTCAGGTGCAAACACACATCTATCTCGACCTCTTTCCCGAGGCGTTGGAAAGAAAGACCGGCTCAGAGAATCACTGGCGTGCTTTCTCCCCCCCATCGTTTCGCCAACAAAGAAGTCATCCTTGACGTCCCTACCGAGCCGCCTCTCTCTTCGCCACGTCGCTATCGCTCGGTAGTCGCCCCTTCGTTTCCACGTCGCAGTCGCTCTTCCTTTTTTTATAACATACCAACCTTTCCAGAAAAAAGAAAGACTCTTAAAAAAACACTTCGTCTGTGATTTTATCGGCCCCAAGGGAGATAACTAGAAAAAGTAAAAATTTATCCCGCACTGCTCAAGTGTGCGACTCCGTATGAGGACCTCCTTCCGCTCTGCCCACTCTCCGTTCACACGGTTATCAAAGCGGAGGAAGGGTGGGCGTACCACGAGCCCTCTGTCCCACACATCTATCAAGATGCAAGTGTAGTTCACCGGTTCCACCGAATGCTCCTATCTCTCGGCAAAGATCGTGTGAGTGTGCAGTTATGCTTCGGATGCTTCGCCATGGACGACTCAGTTCCCGTTCTTTTCCGGTGCACTCGCTTTGTATCTCCGACACAGAAGGAAGGACGCGGTGGGAAGGACCCTCTGTCCGGCCGATCATTCCGCTGGCATCTTGCATTCACGCCTCCGTTTGACTGCCGCTCGGGGATGTAGTTGTAGATACGTGAGTCTTAGTGGGTCGTTGGCTCCACCACCTCTTATCTACTTCTACGACATGCTGTAGTCGTCGCCATATTCAATATGTCACTTAGTCATATCTGCCTCGCAGCGGGTCCTCCGAAAGAAAGGGAGGACTTCATTCAGTGACTCCGCGATCGCCCTCTGAACGATCAGAATAAGGTAAAGCTTGAAGAAAAGTGTTGTACTCTATTAATTTCTCAGTCCCTCTAGTCGGGTGGGCGCCGGCCGGTCAGTAGGCCTCCTCCCCCTGAAAACCGTACGTGCGGGTCTCCCCGCATGCGGCTCACGCCATTCGAGGTGGCCCAGCCCTGCATTCATTCGAAAATCCTGTAGTGAAATGGAGACTGCTCGACCTCGGAAGTCGCGTGTAGGCATGTCTGTCTACCGTTGACTCTATCTATTCATTGATACATTGGCTCGCTCCCTCCCTCTTTTTCCAAGAATGAATGAGCCACTCCACGTCGCTATCGCTCGGTAGTCGCTATTGCAATTACTCTCTTTTTAAGTAACGCTCTCGCTCAAATACTATCTTATTATATTATTAGTTCGCTCTCGCTCTACTTAAATATCAAAGTGTAGTTCGCCCCCGTCGTCGCTAGTAGGTATCGCATAAATATAAATCGTCCCTCTCCCTCTCCCTTACGGTCGAGCCTATCTTTTGATACCCTGACGGTCGAGCCTATTGGGATACCCTTCCATTTCCCCGTCAAATGACCCGGCTTCCACTGGCTCTTCCACCGTCCGGGCTCCCTTTCCTTCCTATGCTCCCCCGGCGCAGGCCTACCACGCTTCGCGCCAGCGGCCTTTTCGCCAGACGGTCTTTGCCAGTAGTGCCATCCTCCCCGCAGGCTGTCTGTATGGGTGGGTTGTCCCTTGCTGCTACGTTCTGTTAGGCGCTATGAATTAAAGGAAATGTTGTGGTTGACTTGGACAGCAGGCAGGTTACACGTTCCACTGTGCCGAGATGTGAGGTGCAGGTGGTGATGATCACCCCGGGCGCTAGCGCCCTTGACGGGCACTCCAGGACCCGCCAACGCTCGTTCAAACAAACCCGTCCTCCATTCATCCGACCAGATGTGTGGATAACGAGGCCACCTTCACAACCTTCTCCCTTCTATCCCTATCCAAACCAAACCAACCCTGGAAAGCTTGCTCAACCGCCCCTTTGCCCGGTGCTCATGACGCGCTACTCCACCCCCACCGTGCCGGGGGACCGAGCAGGGCATAGCTAGCGGCATAGGAGCCTACTCAGCGTCAGCGGCTTCGTGCCGCACTGGAGTGATCCAATATGTGGTTCCGCACGTTCCACCACTTCTCCGTGCATTTCCAATACTGATCGTGAAACACCATGAGCAGCAGGATGTTGAGGTCCGGAATTCGAAGTGAAATTCTTGATTTGCCCGTTCCTAGTCGTCATGGGAAAGAAAGGAGCGGAGCGAAATAAGAAAGAGATTCATCCCCTAGAGCTTGTCCAGTACCACCAGTACTCAAAATGCATCTCCTTCGCCCGCGCGCTCCACGTCGCTATCGCTCTTAACAGCTGCCGCTCGTCCCTTGCATGCAAGCGAAGCGCTATTGGAGGCAATTAATAGCTCACTGAGCGATGATTGATGCAGTCAGTCAGTGCCCTCGATTGTTCCAGATAGAAGGATCATGGCGCCCCGGAAGAGCCTCCTAAGATAAGCCTCAAAAGACAGACAACGGACTGGACACAAACAAAAGAAAGGCGTCATTATCACCCCGTCTCAACGTCTACCCGTCTCAACGTAGCTACTTAGTATCGCTCGTCCTGCCTCTCTCTCCCGTCTCAACGTCTACCCGTCTCTACGTCGCTATCGCTCGGACCGCAGTCGAAAGATCGTCTTTGGGCCATTCACTCTACCCATGGGGGTCGAGCCAGAAACACAACATATAATTCTACAATCTCCCAAAAATACTAACTTAATTGCGCTGCCTATATACCCATATTTTTTCGTCGGCCCTCTCGCATACGCTCGAGCTCTATCATCTATAAGTCCTTCCCCCTCTCCTTTTCAGTCGAGCATATCTGGGGATACCCTCTCGCATACGCTCGAGCTCTATCTCCTAATCTATAAGTCCTTCCCCCTCTCCTTATCAGTCGAGCATATCTAAATATAAGTCCTTCCCCCTCTCGCTATCGCTTGAGCTCTATCTCCTAATCTATAAGTCCTTCCCCCTCTCCTTTCAGTCGAGCATATCCAGTGGGTACCCTCTCGCTTACGCTCGAGCTCTATCTCCTAATCTATAAGTCCTTCCCCCTCTCCTTAAATAACTTGGAGCCTCTCTTTTGATACCCTAGACTGACGTTCAACTTGAAAAAAGTCGAGTCAAATTTATTTCGAGCCCTCATTATCATTTCGGCCCTTCTCTTTCGCAAAGAGCTTTCTATAAGTACTTTTTGCTATTTCTATTGTGGAGCGAGCGCAAGAAGAATCTCGCTCAAATGCTCTTGGGTCAGTGTTCAGTCGCTTACCTGCAATGGGAAGAAAAAAGCACCTGCAAATTGGATTCCTACTAATTCCGGGATGCTAATGAGAGGGTGGACACCCTACCGGGAAGGTATCCCACCACAGTACCATGGGAATCCGACCCCACCTTATCCTTGCAATGGCAACGGCTCCAGGATAGGTACCTGGTAATCGAGCCCCTTCGAGGTACGAGCGACAGCGACGTTAAGTCATAAAACGTCATCAAGACAAGAAGGGTATCGTAATTATAGTGTTTTTGGCTCGACCAACGGGAAAACAGAAATGGGCGATTTATGTGATAACGACGCGGTAAAGACACAGGTCTGATCCTTTCCACTGTGCTGCTTTTCGCATAAAATAAGTAGCAACCCTGTAAGTAGGAAGTGCCTGGAACTTTCCACTCCAAGTAAAGGGGGATGGAGGAAGGGTATGTATCCGCGAATAAGATATTCGATCGACTCTTTCAAGTAGGATACGAAGACTATCACAGAATCCAGATCCTTAACAGGTGACCAGGTCTTCCTATCAATCCTTTTCGCTAAGCAAATTACTGTACTTAATGAGTTCAATCAAAGCCCTCACTTCAAGGTCAGCTCTGTCATCCTGCTTAATTATCTTCTATGAAAAGCAGGGAGAATCCGGGCCACCCCGTGGGAGGGAGAGAGGGACAGGCAGTAAGCTCCGGGAGGGCACCCCCATAAGCTGTCTGAAGAGAAGAGCTACACTGCTTAAGATAGAGCGCAACGAAGAACCAACCATCATTCCTAACATAGTGACTGACTTCCTAAACAGGTAGGCAGCGATGCAGACCTCTCCCGCTAAATTAGCCTTTTTTGATTGTGAAAGCAAGTTACTCGTGAGAGTACATCTGGGATTTGCTTATCGAGGTACAAGAAAGATGATTGTACCTGGGAAGTGAGGTGAACCGGACGGAGCACGAACCGAACGCCTTCAATCGTACTGTTGCTTTTCTGTGAGGCTTCGCCGACTGAGAACATAGCCTCCCCGGCGATAGGGGCTTTAGTCAAATGGATAGTGCCTCCATCACGATTCTCTCTCTTTTTTGAGGCTGGGTCTTCCCCGGCTTCTTCGGTTTCGGTATAAAATAGCGATACATAGCAGTGATAAATAAAGGTGCGAAGCGTTCCTTCTTTAGTACATATACTCTTTTCTTTCGAGTGTAGAACTTGATAGACCGCCCCTTCCTCCCAAATAAGATCCATAATTCATTTGACTCATCAACTGAGTTCTTTGAGTCTCTTACTAAAGAGGCAATCCCTTCTTTTTTTTAAATAGAGGCTTTCCTATTCATAGACATTGTACTCAAGTTCAGAGTAAATTCAGCTCGAATATCCATGAACGACCCCTGAAAGAGCTCGATACAGAACTACTGAGCAGAGGCAGAAAGAAAGAGTGAGCCGGGAGGGATGCGAACAAACCTCGTAGAATTAGAGAAAGGAGCGGTAGAGCGCGCAGAGCCGAAACGACTCCTGGGTAGGGAGCGTGAGGCGAGACAGCGCTGACCCAAGGTTTGACGATAACGTCTGAGTATGTGAACGCAGAGGGGCGGAGAGTGCGAGTGAAGTAGTAGTAAGGTGAAGGTCTTCTCTTTCATCCGTGTGTTAACGAGGAAGGTAAGTCAACCTCGGAAGAGTGAAGATGATGACAATCCGATCTCCCTTTCCCTTCGATGATCATCCTTAAGACTGAGGTCGCGAGACACGCTTACCTATGTGGATCCCCCATTACTGGAAAAGACATTGATTTTCTAGGCCTTACGTCTACCACTTGTTCCAGAAGTAGCACAAGCTGGGATCATTGATCAGACTAACGGAAAGAAGCGCTGCGTTGAGTATGATCGAGGAGCTAACGATCAGATTGTGCTTTTGGTACAAGCCGAGTAATCAAACCTGCTACTGTTCTAGCTCTTGTCTCCATAAGCTAGGAGTAGCCCTATTACTTCTTTTTTGGTTGTTTGCAGGACAAATCGCGTATATAAGAATAGAGACGGGACATGAAACTGCCATTTCGCCTAGCTAGTCCAATCTTGATGCCGAGACTAGATTTGAAACTAGGGTAGGGCGCAGGGGGCTGCTAGTCTTTTTCCACAAGACCTTCTTTCCCCCTCTTTGTTTGAGCACGAGTTGCCTTTCTACTGGTCTTTCCTTTTGCTTGACTTCTGCCCATTCGTCCTATTCAACCAATGGCTAGTTCCTTTGCTATCTATGGATGATACGATTCTTTGTGCCTTCTTGCTAATTCAATACCAGAAGTGTCTAACAGCGGCCATCAAGAGCGTCAAGGCTTAGAGCTTCTTTTCGCCTATTCTCTGTGTGGGTTAACTATCTTTTCAATTGCGAGAGTCTTCTTTCCTTTCAAAGAGGGCAAAAGATGCATCAAGTCCCTCTGGACGGGTATGAATCTGATCTCTCAATTCCTACACGTCGCAGAATGATCGCTCGTCTCTCTCCCTACCTTAATTGAATGATTAGAAAAGTCGAGACTGAAATTGAATGATTGGAAAAGTCGAGTCAAATTCAATTGAATGATTAGAAAAGTCGAGTCAAATTCAATTGAATGATTAGAAGTCGAGTCAATCTTAACCGAGCCCCGTAGTCACTTCCTTTAGTCAGACGTCGCTGTCGCTCGTACCTTTTGCGTCATTATCATTCGCTCCTGCCCTCATTCTCTTCCTTGCTTTGCTATGTTAGATAGATGTGCTAGGGTCTTCTCTCTTTTCATCGTATCATCCATGGCGAATGGTATATTATATAAGAGATATAATACCCCCCCGGAGCTCTCTCTAACTAGATATTGAATAAGAGCAGAATTTCTACGCTACGATCTTGCTTACTATCTAAGAAAAGAAAGAGCAGGTTAAAGCAGTTAGGTAGTAGCCTAAACTTGAAGAAGCTCCAATCATTTACTTCAGGCTATATTAATAAGACATGCAAGTCAAACGTTGTTTTATTGGAAACGATTTGAGATTCGGTAAGTGACTCAGTGAGTGCTCTCTAAGAAGGGCGCTCACGCCCGACCAGGTCAAGGGTCTCCCCGATCTTCTTTATGATATTGGATCTGTCTTTTCTTATGAGATTTCTAGTTAGTGTTCCTATTGCTTTCCTTCCTGCATCTATTCATTCAATTCCAACAAACCTGACACCAGCAGTTGATTCAACACTTTTCGTGCTCGTGCGATATCCTTCTTCCTTCCCCTGCTTTGAGTGATCTTTCCTATTTAGGAAGCCCACGGAGCGGGCCGAGTGATAACGACGGCTTCAGATCATCTTTGGAAGAAAAACTCATTGATAGAGTCAGATTCTGGATCTTATTATACGAGACCGCTGGAATTGGAGACTTCCTGCTTGAAGGAAACCCACTAGTCATGGTAATTCCCAAATGAACGACTGGCGGTACGAGCGACAGCGACGTTGGTATTGGATTCCGCTTTCCTTAATAAAGCAGGATCAAAAGAATTTAATGAGTCTGACTTCCTCATATTCCTTTATTCACTTCAGCTCGCTCCTTCCTGCTTGATGGACTCTAAAAAGAATGGCAAAAACACAATCGTTGGGGATAGGTACGCCCTATGTTACTTATATTTTATCAATCATGTTCAATATAAGTCATATAGGGAAATGTCTTTCAATATCTTTCATTAGGGATTTAAAAAAGAGTAGCCTTTCTTGCCATAGAGCTCCTTTTTGCTTATTTCCATAGGACATGTGACTCGATTCATTATAGTCCAGGATAGATTCAAGATAGTAGCTCCTGATTATTAAATGGGAGAGTACGTAGGCCCGGCTTCGACGGAGATGGGTGGATAGAGAGGGAGGGATTGGATTAAGAACGAGGAAGGTAAGCTGGAAAACTGCCTACCTTCTTTTCTTTCCTTGCTCGTACTGGGAATGCTGTCTTTAGTCGCTTACCTGTCTCCCACTGCCAATTGTCTCGGTCATTCCGTCTGGGTTATCGCACGCACATCCTGAGTCCTCCTCCTCTCGCCATTTTGACCAGGACCCGCGGGAGGGACTGAGTTTGAATTAGCTAGGACATACTTATTCGACAGCAAGAGACCTTATGGCTAGGCCGAGTAGAACTTTCGGGGATAGAGATCTATGTCTTTGCTACAGTAAGTCGTATGCGCTTGTAGGTTAGAAATGGGCTTGCCTCGGCCTCCACGTCTACCCGTCTCAACGTCTACCCGTCTCAACGTAGCTACTTAGTATCGCTCGGACGCTAAAGAAGCTCGTCCCTTGCTTGCGAACTTCTTTAGTAGGGCGGGTAGCTTTGGAGATCCCATTCCTCACGTTTACCGTTGTCCCCAGACTGAACTCGAACAACACTTGTCTACTTTCGAAATAGTCAGGCCTGTCCCTGTCTCCAAGTGTGTGATCCACCGATGAACTGAGTGAGTCTTTCTGACCGCTGGAGTCCCTATCTCGCCCTATCACACTTCCTTTCCATCCCTGCCGATTGAAGAAAGCCAACTATGGTCTCAACACCCAGAGCGTCGGTTTGAGAAATGAAAGATGGCCATGGTGAATGAAGCGACAGAGCGCGTGTGATCATTCTGTGTTTGTTCGTTATACGGCTTCTGGTATGGTTATTTTCTTTGTCTATGTTTATTACATTATGAAACCAGGAGATGAATGATATCTTGGGAATTGTATCTCTTAAGTCAAACCTTCAGAAAGAGTGAAGAATGAAAGTGAATGGTGACTTGAGGGACGTAAGGGCTCGACCGTTAGGGAGAGGGTATCCTGATAGGCTCTCCTTGCATTCCCCCCTTATTCGGATTATTGCAATATTAATAAGAAGAATCTCCCACCTTCCTAACCCCTTATGAGTTCTTAAGAGTGAATGGTGCCTAAAACGAGACTAAGGAAGGTAATGAATATATTCCTCCTAGGCAGTTGTTTTGCTGCAAGTCGAAGATCCACTCTTTATAATAGGATAGGACCATCGGAAAGAAAGTAAACCTTCGGGTTCTTGCTCCCCGCATTCAAATGCTACCCACGTGAATGCTAGTCGAATCCGTATGCCCAAACCACATTTAATAAGCTAAGCAGCTAGATCGATTCCAAACGTGTGATTAGTAGCTGATTCAGCAAAAAGAAGAACTGATTCTTCTTCTATGATGACATCTGCAGCAGATTCAATGGCCTCGGTTGGCACATTCTTGACTTGAAGAGTTAGAAGGATTCTCGGCAGCTCAGAAGATCAGGTCAGAGGTGGATTCCCTTTCTGGGGTACTTGACTAGGCTATGATTCCCGGAGAGAGAGAACTAAACTAAGAAGATGGGCCTTGAGCCTGCTTCATCGCCTTGACTTGATTCGGGTCAGTCTAAGTCAAAGTAAGGACTTTGCTTTGCCGGGGAAGAACTCCGAATACCTTTCCTTTCCATCATTCCAGTAAGCCAGTAAGAAGTAAGTTAATCGTTGGTATGCCATATTCTTAATAGCAAGCACAGAAGCAGGAAAGCTAGCCTCTCAGAAAGTAGTGTTAAAAAGCTTTCTATATCTATAGGAGAGGTCATAGAAGACCGTGCTTAAAGGTCTACAGAGTCAGGTTCAATGCCCATCAGCCTACCGGAGGCTGAGGATGAGCATGAACAGAAGCCCGAAGCCAAAGGGGACCAAAGCCCAAGGGAGAGAAAAGGGGTAGGCCACGAAGCGCCCAACGACTTGAACTTGAGAATCACAACGAACTATATGCTTATCTGGTGGATGCGTGTCTTGGGCTGTTTGACCTCTAACTCGATATATCGTAAGATTCTTTTTCTTCTCTTAGTGGTGTAGATTCTCCGTCAAGTCTGAGTGAAGTTCCTTTTAAGGAAGATCTGGCATTAGTCGAAAATGGAATCTCATCTGTCCATCTATGAATCCAAACCAACCGACCAGTCCCTACTAAATAGACTAAGAAAGGAGATCAAGGATAATTGGCTTCTTGCCTCCACTCCACTCTGCTTCCAACGCCTTATGGGAGGTACGAAAGGAGGCTAAACTATTCACATCAACCGTAAAGGGTGGTCTCAAACTTGAGAGCTCTTAGAACACGAACACGATCTTTAATGTCTACAACTGCTTCGAGCTAGACGCAGCAACCCCTAGATGGAACTGCTACATATTACGAATGGATAGCGATCAATAGATGCGAAGGGGAGGGAAGGATATAGAATGGAACTAGATGGATGCTTGCATTAGCGGTGGATGTTGAGGTTGGATAGCCTCCTCAATGAGGTCTTGAACAAAATGCCTAATAGCTATGCATCTGTTAGTGCTATGACCAACATAACGATGGAATTTGCAATATTTGTTGGGGTCATAGCCTAGAGGCTTAGGTTCTGGAGGCGGGTAGGCAAGCCCCATCATGTTTAATGCACTTTACTTGTCAAAGATAAACCCGGTCAGCAAAAGAAGTAAATTGTCGACGCCTACGCTGGCCATTGCTTTGACCTTTCCAATTTGACTGTTGAACAGGAGCACTCTGGACTGTCGAAGCGATGGGAGCTACCTGGTGTGGCTGCTGATTTTGATGTTGTTGGGATGAATAATCTTTCTTTTGTTGCCCTAATTGGAGTAGAGCACAGGAGTCTTGCTGTGAAGGTGGTTGACTCTGAACTTGAGATTGCTGGTAGGTTTGGGAGTGAAACTTGCTGAAAAGCAGGTTGTTGCTGTTGGGTTGTCACAGCTTGGACGTTGTTCCATCTCCTTCTACGTCCTCTTTGGTTGCCTTGAAGGGGAACAGGGAGGGCCTGGATGTTAGACATCCCCGATGGCTTACGATATAGTGTAAAAGTCCCGAACTTGCCCACGCTCATCCAAACCGGCCTAAAAAAGCGATCGGAAAGCGAAGCCGCCTATTTATTAGGGCAAAGGGCGCTCCCTCCTCCTAACTCCTTCCACTTCTCCCAGGGGCGGGGACTACGGCTTGACCTTCCGGGAAGAACTCCGCGGGACCCCTCTCCTTCTAGGGCGCCTAGATAGTGAAAGGTTATCCCTTTGCAACGCTGGAAGCTAAGCAAAGTAACGAAGCTGGCTGACTACGCTCGAGCAGAGCTCAGGCCCGGAGGTGGTGGCGGAACTCGCCGCAGCAGAGTGTTTTGCCCATTTGTGGTGGAGCAAACTCAATAAATTTCTATTATATAAATTTTTATTTGCTTAGATACAAGAGATCGGCCCCGAAGCAAGGTATGGTGGGTGCCAGCAACTTTCACTTGTTAGGAGTAGGGGCTGAAAAGAGCTCTTTGTATAGGTTGGGGGGCTTTGATGCTTACCTTATTATTATAAATAAAAAAAAGGGGAAGGTTTGATAAAATAAAGGAGCTTTTCTGCCCCTTTGCTGGATTGTTGGTCCGCAGCCCCGCCCTATAGAATGAATAAGGAGAGACCTATTGATGACCGAGCCACTCTTATACTACTCCTTACCTCACCCCCCTTGTCACTTAAAGGGCGAAGTTGCTGAAGCGAGTCTAAAGGCCAAAGAGTGATCTTTGAACGCTACTACGCATCCTTACTAATAGTATAGTGTAAGGTAGGTTTGGGTATAGCAGGACTTGAACCTGCGACCATTAGGTTAAAAGCCCAATGCTCTACCAACTGAGCTATACACCCCAAAAAAGATTGAGTAGTAAATAAGGATTGGTGCGGAAAAGAAAAGAGGGCGGCCCCTCTTCTTCTCATCATATTACAGGGGCTTGGGCTCTAAAGCCGGCCTTACTCAAGAAGCACCTTTCTTAGTAAGGTTGCTTGTTTCCACTCATTGAAGATTCTATCTACAAAAGAAGGTCAACGGGGGATACTAAAGTCGCTCTCACTGACACCATCTACGAGAAGGTGAGGTCGTCTTTCTTTCCAGCCGCCATACGATTCGCCTTAAAGCCTTAAAGACGGAGAAGGGGAGGAGCAGTTATCTATGTAATTACGGTCTTTGTTGGCCCCGGTCGAGCACTCTCTTTTCTTTGTCCAATTCCGTCTTACCAAACAAGACTGACTTCTGACCAACCCGCGAAGGGTTGTGAGGTTGGACCAGGTACGAAGAATGAATCTATATCTGTGTACGGAAGTTGCCGGCCGCTCAACTGTTCGAGCGCAATGCAGTGGTAGTTGGTTCCGATTCGACAAGGGTAGAATGCCTGGTCGAAGGTCCAGTGTCCAGTACAGTAGGTATCAGGCGTGTTCGTTTTGGCTCCCGAGCGAGAACGATAAATAGGCGATGCACCGTCCTTGCTGCTACGTACGTTGACCTTGACTTGACGGATTCATCCAATTGAACCCACACTCAAAGGAGGACCACAAGCTTGGGGCTCGACGAAACAGAAAGTATCAGCATTAAGAAACTTCTTGGGGTTAGCAGTGAAAGAAAGAGCCCGGCATGAATTTATTCATTCATATTCATAGCTGAGTCTACTAAAAGAGGGACCAGCCTCATCGTGGTGATTATAGGACATCTCTGATCGTTCACCTCTAATGTGACACGTTCCCTCTCAGTTATATGATCAACGGCATCAGTCGGCTAGAGAGCGGGGCTATTCTTCTTCCGGGGAGGCAAAGTCGTCCCCTCTACTGATCGAACCCTCAGTTCGGAGGTCTTCGTCAACATGTTACGAAGCTCCAGTCTTCGGCGGGTCACCATTACTTAACTTAGCTTAGAAAGGCGAACATCTGGGCAAGGGAAAGCGCAGTGCGCCTGGTGCAAATGGCTTTCTTTTTTCATGATATACCAATCCAGAATGGGGGGCCTACATACATGATTGATAGAATCACTACATAGGGGGCGGCGGTAAACTTGATGCGGGAGAGGCATGAGTGCAGTTCGATCTTGCTTGTGGTGTATTCCTTTGTAGTGAGTAGGGCCTCTTTCTCGTTGATCAGTTCGCCTCCCCAGATAGAACACAATTGCCAGAGAAAAGAATGTGTTCATAATCTCAAAGTACTCAAAGGTCAGCTTAAATGCTGGATTAGACAGAAAGAGAAAGAGGAAAGCAACCGATAGACTGCAACACGACTGAACTCGTTGCTGACGAAAGATAGGAAGGAATCTCCCTGTAGGTCCTCTCCCGCGAGCGTATCTTCCCTTGAGTCGAGCTACGAGCATATGTTTCCTCTCCCGAGTCCGTAGCAGCAGTTGGATCATATTAAGAACCCTCTTAAGAGCTCTAATGGGCTATATTAGTTTCCATTCCCGTTCTTCCTCTCGCTTCCTTAATTGAATGATTAGAAAAGTCGAGACTGAAATTGAATGATTGGAAAAGTCGAGTCAAATTCAATTGAATGATTAGAAAAGTCGAGTCAAATTCAATTGAATGATTAGAAGTCGAGTCAATCTTAACCGAGCC
This sequence comes from Wurfbainia villosa, assembly GCA_025175895.1. Lineage (NCBI taxonomy): Eukaryota > Viridiplantae > Streptophyta > Magnoliopsida > Zingiberales > Zingiberaceae > Wurfbainia > Wurfbainia villosa. The sequence goes on along the minus strand of JAKLTH010000026.1, from coordinate 264,572 downwards.
AAAAACACTGAATTCTCTAGCAACAGGTCGTGAATGGCATGGGCCAAAGATACTATCTCCCTTACGGTCGATCCCCCTTAGGTCGAGCCAAAAACACTATAATTTGGGTACCCTCTCGCATTCGCTCGAGCCCATCGGGGATACCCTTACTCTTTCTCTTCACTAGAAGGTGCGGAGTGCCAATTCTCTTCTTATATTATATTAATAGAGTGGAGGTCGGGTAGAGGAATGGTAGTTGAGTAAGGTGCCAGAGCCGGGATGAGTTCAAGCAAGGTGCGAACAGATGCGGGTGTCTTTTCATTCAGGTTGGGGTGTTTGTGTTTACCTGGCTTCGGAAAGCCGACAAGGATCAGTCCAATATAGGTGCAGAACCAGTCCCGCTCTACAAGTTGGTTCTTTTGGCGAATAAATTGATCCGATATAGCATCAAAACCAGTTCCGCTCTAGAGGTGGGTTCATTTCACAAAAATTTTGATCTCCTATAGGGGATAAACCACTAGTTTCCTTGGTTTGGTCCAGAGAAGAAAAGAATGCTACTCTATTGCAAGTGCCTCTGCCAAGACCTCCGAAGCTTTGACAGGCTCAGGACCTGCACTCCTCAAGTCAAAGGCAAGGGGGACGGGGGAAAGAACTGAACAAGAGAGAATCCTCGCGCATCCCATTCTTCAGTTGATTCGTTAGGGCAGGTTCTGAAGTTGATTATTCGTTAGGGTAGGGATCCGAGCTTCAGTTCAAGTTCAACTGGGCCGGAAGAGAGATTTCAAAGTTGCTACGCCGACGACAAAGGAAAGGTGCGGATCGAACGATACTGAACTCAGCCCGGAACCCAGAGAAGAAAGGAGGGCTCACACGGGAAAGGAAGAATGTCTCTCTCCTACCTTGTATTGAAAGCGAAGAGTCCTGATCGGATTAATATCCGGTAGTCACTGGTAGAAAGCTCGGCAAAGAAAGGGGCTCAAAGGAGTTTCTCTTACCCAAAGAGTTCATTGTTTGATCCTGAAGAAAGGTAGAGGACCGAGCGACAGCGACGGAAGAGTGAATGTCGCGAGAGAAGATAGAACTGAAAGCGGGCGCGGAGCTCTCGACTTCGCTTTTTTAGCAGCGAATGCCTCACCACTCCTAGATCGCAATAGGTAGGTCCCTCCTTATCCAGGTTCGGAATGGAGAATGCAAAGAGAAGGTGCGGAGCAGTCAATGTCCTCAGAAAAGAGACGGTGCGGAGCGTTTCGGTCTACTATAACGACTAGGAAGGCAGACTGCTTATTGGAACTGAGTGCTTATAAGAAAGCACTTCCATATACTTCATTCCTTCCGTGAGTTCTCATTTATAATTGAGAGGGCCAACTCCAGCAACCCAACTTAATCTCGGACGGCAGGTGTGGCCCAAGCTACTTTCTCTCTCAATAAGAAATGAGATCTTTGCCGCGGCTAGAAGGCATCTGGGTCCGACGCCTCTCACTATTAAGAAAGAGGGTGAGGTAGTAGCAAGTACAGAATAAAGGGGACTGCTGCTGAGCTACCTAACTTCCAGTTCAGGAAGTCCGGTCTTGTTCACATTCCCCAAGGAAGGATCCGCGAGAGCTAGAGTCAAAGGGTATGTTAGTAGATAGAGATAGGGCTGACTATAGAGGCTTAGACCCACTTAATCTTCTCCAACTGAATAGGATTTCTCTAACTAAGATAGTGAGGACTTCCACGGAACCGGAAACAGAATGATTCTTCTTTTTGGGCAGTGAGCTTCTTGTTCACACGAGGGGGACCTTATTAAGCTTCCCAGATAGGCTTCGTGTCTGTATCCAACTGAACTATAGGGACCTCCAATTTGACCAGGGAGCACCCTGCACCATCATCAAAGAGGGTATCTTTATCAGGTGGGGGGTAGGGAGCTGGATGACACGAAGAGGGCCTTGACTTGAGAATGAAGGAAGAGCTCTCTTGACCTTACTACAAGAGTGCACTTTCGTTTGGAATGATGGGGATGCCCACCTATCATCAAACCTATCATCAAACTTAGCAGATCGGGAAAGAGAGCCAAATTAGTGGGACTGCTACTCCTATGGCGGGACTGTGCATGGAGAGAATTGCTCCATCGACTGCTACTCCTATGGCTCTGCGCTATGCTGCGCGAGGTCAATAGCTAGCACCTTCCGGCTACAAGTTCCTCATCTCACTAGGGCTTCTAAGGTTTCCCGTTGAATCTCCAGTTAGCCAGACTGAGGTAGGGAGTTCATTTCATCTTTCTTAAGTAAATTCTGTAATGGCATAGCATCCAAAAGGGGAAAAGAATCAAAGAATGGCAGAGCTCAAGCAATAAGAAGTATGAGACTCCATCCCTCATCCGCTCGAAGAGAGTATCTTACTTTATTTTATCTGACTATTGCTGGAGTTTGTGGTGTAAGTTCATTGGGCGGGTTCCCTTCTTTCTCTGGAGCCTATAGTTCACCAGCTGCAGTAGTGAATGAAATGGCATACGATTCAGATCCGTTCAATCTAGGTTGAGCGAAACGAGTTAAATTCAATCCTATGGGAAGTACTAGTCAGATAAGATAGCATAGGAAGGGGCTCAGAAAAGAGATAGCATTGGAAGGGGCCAGCCGATGGATAAGACGGGATAGAACCTTAGAACGTGCCTGCCCAAGCATTAGAGCTTGAGAGGTCCCGATGCACCCACGATAACTTTGACATTCACCGACTTAAAGGCAAGCTGCTTTCTTAGAAGATGCCAGTCCGCTTCTGTAGTTCGAGTTGGATTTGACTTTGACTACCTTTCTTCGATCTTCGACTTCGCTTAATTCTAAATGAAGCAGAGGAACCCAGCTGCACGGAGCTGAAGATCTTTCTGACGGCAGGGCGTAATATCCATCTTATGAACTATTAACTGAGCAGCCATCAACTGAGCCTGTGGGCAGTGAGACAATGGTAGGGAATTGCAACTATTTTAGCCCGCACCGCACCTTCCTTTTTTCATTGGACGTACTTCGAGGACACTCGAGGCTTTGCTTTCCCATCCTTTGACACAAAGAAAGTGAAAGGATTCTTTCCTATGAGAAACCATGTAATGACTTGAATGACTTTGAGTCCTCCCTACCCTTCCCTCAGTCCAAACGCTTTCGTAGCACGGTCTACTTAATGGGTCTCTGTTCCTCTCTCGTCAAGACTGAACCACTGATAAGACTGAACTACTGATACGAGCCCTAACTCAGACTTAATGGATCTAACGAGGGAGTTGACAACACGATAAGATGCGAAATGAACTAATCGGTCGCATCTCACTCATTCCAACTACTTATATTCTATGAAAATGATAGCCAGCGAGGAAGGAGCCGACACATAATAAGATAAGTGAAGCGAGCCGACCTCATAATTCCTTATTCTCTGAGGCGGGACCCTTTATTAAGCCCTTCCCGGGATCCCAAACCAACAAAGCTGGGATGGTCTACATCTGGTTCACCGAACCAAAGGGAAGTCCTCCGCGTGCAAGTCCTTGCCTCTACCAGGGATCATCCGCTCCACCCGGGATCAAGGAACCAGAAACTCATGCCCTCTGCTCTACACCCAGGACAAGGATAGGTTCTCTCCCAAGGCCGGACAAGTATGGGCTGCCAAGGCCAGGGAAGAGCGCCAGCTGATCAGGATAGTTGCCATGCTTCCCGGGAGCCCATGCCCATCACAACCGAAACTCAAAGCAGATCTTAGGTGCGTAGCAGTGAAAGGACGGAGAATGGACCGACTCGAGCGATGTCCGGCAAAGAATGGGTTTAGTGCCACGGGAGCCGACCATACAGCTGAACTTTGCTTCGTGAATAGAATTATTAGAGCGAGTGAAAGGAAAGAATATATATAGGTTCTCGTCGGGCGAACAAACAGAAAAGCGTCTTTGTCCTGGGCTCACGTAGAAGGGGCGAGTACAAGTGTACAGTCTAAGGGACGAATAACAGTCGAGAGCACTGAGAAGGGAAGACTAGGAAGCTGGACATGATCGGTAGGCCGGTAGGCCCGTCGTCAAAGAGGCCCCTAGCCCAAGGGGTAGCAGTGCATCCCGCTCTTTCCTTTATCAAGCCGATCATTCAGTTGAGCACTGATCGTATTTCCATTCAGACGGGATTGCTAAATCGACCAATTGGCCAGGTGCCTTGCAATCAGTGGTCTGCCATGAATAGCTCGTCCATGGGCCCTCGGACCAAAGGGAAAAAGCACTAGGGAACTCTCCTCTTCTGCGCAGTAGCTCAGCTAGGATTGCTTCGATAGGGAAGGGATTCTTTAAGTCATGAACTGTGGTGAGCAATAGGAATGTCAAGGATAGCGATCAAGCCTAGGCGGATTGAAGTGAAGGATTCACAAATGGTAGAGGGCCTGCTTTGCGGCAGGCTCGGTGTGCTCAGGGACGAATGGCGAGGACTGCAATTCAAGGAGGGATTCTTGGCATAGTAGGAATCAAGAGTGGAGGAGCGAACTCAAGTGAGGAGCAAACGACAGTGACGCAGAGGATTAAGGGTGTGTAAGGAATGAAAGAGGGGTTTTTGGGGGGTAGAAGGAGGGCTTGGCAGTTGTTCTATGGCACCTCATTAAAGTGTGGATCAAAGGCGAGGGAAGAGAGATAAGATGCGGAGCGGCGGCATCGCCGGCTTAGCTACCGAGATATAGCGATGGGAAGTGGGTTAGTCGAGTGCGAAGACCTAGTCCGGGGAGCGCTTAGAGAAGGAACCGGGGAGCGCTAGCAAGGGAGACAATAGTAGGAGTTCGGCGAGGAGGTCACGGAGGGCACCTCTTTTCTGATATCCGACCGTGCGAGCGGACATTCGCAGGAGAATAATGCATGGGTGTGGTTCTTATAGCCCGTCAAGTTAAGCCGAAGAAGATAAGTGGGACGGAAGGAAGGGTGAGGCTGAGTCCTCTCTAATAGCTAAAGTAGTTAAGCAGAGCAAAGGAGTAGAATGAGGGGAGACCCTTATCTAATAGCAGATCAGAGCTTGGGCTTCGTTGAGCAAATAAAAAAGTTGCGGCAGAGTCAAGCGCAGCGGCAGAGAAGGCAGAGTGATAGGGCAGTGATAGAGAAGAGGTGGCGAAGCCGTTCAACCATAGTCTGGCTCTACCGGGCCTAGTCGAGTTGGTTAATCAGGCTAGTCTAGTTGGGAAGTGCCACTACGCGGTGCGGCTAGGTGATTCACTCTGAATCGGAGGCACGAAGTGGCGAAGTCGCCGGAGTAGGTTTAGGAGGCTCAGATGAGGCGAGTGCTTAGCGAGTAGAACTTAGAGCCGATCAACCTATTAAACCGCTGAATAAAGTAAAGGCCCGAGCCCACCTAAGAATAATGAATAAGGAGATAGCCCGCCGGAGAAGGTGCGGCGCGTTCGACCTGACGCTGGTTCGACGTGAGGTCGAACATGTCCTGCTTCGCCCTATGGCACTAACCTTATCGTCCATATATTTTCGCGGGAAAAAAGGTGCTCAGATGCGCTTACAGTCTTATTACTGTATCCTACCAGGAGGACTCGCGAGGCCTTTCGGCGCCAGAGCCATAGCAAGACCACACACTCTTCCAGAGTTTTCTTTCAATCTTATCTAACCATTGATAAGATCTAGACCAAATACGAGATGACACGACGTCGAAAGCCAACCTGACCGCTTTCCCTCCTCTCTAGCCATCTTAGTCAATGGCACCCCCACCAATTCTGCCCATCCAGAGGAAAAGGTGATCCCCTATCTCTTTATCCTTAGCAGGGAAGACCTTTCTATACAAATAGAAGAATCCACCAGGAAGAAAAAGAAAACATTGAAACCTTCGGCGGCAGGAAAGGCAACTCAATGAAAAGCAAATCAAACTTCTACGACTTACAAGTACAAGACTTCGACAGCTTAGAATGAGAGAAGGACTGACTGGAATGCTAGACCGATTCGAATGATTACCGATCCTCAAGAGAAAGATAACTAATGAGGCACTTCGCTAACTCAAGTCACAAAGAAAGGCAACGAACTTTTAACAGGCACGGTACGAGAGGAAAAAGACCAGCCTTAGGCCTCTTCAGCTAATAGATGTGTCAAAGACCGTTGCCAGTTACTGAAAGTCGCAAACGAGCCCTTCTCTTCCGAAAGAACCTATTTGCCCACTTACTTTCAGCTCTGTCAAAGAACCCTTCAACTATATGTATATGCAACCACTTCTTGAACAACCTATTCCTATTCATGCGACAACAGCACATTCTATGCCATATTCCTTATACTTTAAACCAAGCGATTCGTGTTCAATTTCATAAGCCATTCTAAGGAAGATTAGACTGGCATCCGCCTTAGCCCTGTCTCCCCCCCTTTGAAGAAAGCCCTGATCTACGACCACCCTTGCTTGTTGACTTGCGGTGTGAAGCTTTAGGAGTGAATTTCATACCCGATTAACGACCCAAGGCTTCCTCCACTGGGACGGGATCTTGAATGCTATACAGATATGCATATCACATAGTCAGCTACGACCCCAACCATTTCCCGAAAGCAGCATCGAAAGCGAGTACCCGCCTGACTTCCTTATTTGTTTAGACAAAAATCAGGCAGCTGGTCGAGCGCATATTGTTGTTGGCTAGGCTAGCCGGTCCGGTCCTCCTTTTCCTTCCCTTAACTGATTGATTCGGTAAAATAAAAAAAAAAAAAGATAGGAATGATCGTGGGTCGCAGCTAGCTTCGATCCTTTGGCTTAGCTAGTCCAGGCTTCCTTCTATTAGAAAAAGAGACCGTCGAGTTACGGCTTGCTTGGGGCGATAACAGCAGAGAGAAATAGGGTTATGCTCCACCCGTGCGGGTCATGAACCCAGTACAATCAGGAATGAATTATTTAGCTCTTCCAGAAGAACCATAAAGTAAAGAAACTTGTATGAAATCTATATGAAGAAAAGAAAAAGTAAAGACTAACACTAGGGGACCTTGACCAAGGTACCCCTTTCCCTTTCTACAACCAACATCGTACCTTAGACACTAAAGGAGAACGCTCGGAAAGACGATCCACATCCCGAAACCGCCTCCCTCACCGACGGCTCTCAATACCAAGGAAGCGGGTAGCCTCGATTACATAGTTTAGGAAAAATCAGACTTTGCGAGTAGAGTTCCGGCTTTGGCCTGTTCGGTTTACTTAATTATTCGAAAAAGAGGGAGCTTGTCCTAGCCGATCCAGTCGAGTACGTGCTGGCTCGTATGGAACGACTGTACGTACCCGGTTACCTTAGCCCCCGGCTTAGGAAAAACAGAATTATCAAGGCCTATCCCTGCGCTCACTTGCCTTAGAGATATGGCTTGGCCCTTTTGTCTTACCGGACTGACCGACTATCCTGGACTGATCGAGTATTGCCGGCTTGGCCTAGACCGACATGTCCACATTTTTCATTTTTATTAGTTAGTTAATAAGAGACAACCAACTCGGAATGGTCGAGGATAGATAGCGTGTCGGCTCGCTTTTTTCACCTGTCCTCGAATGTATGCGTTGGCTTAGTTAGGTTAGGAAAAAAGAGAACGTCGAGTTTGAGGCTGCCATGATCGAGTTAAAGTCTCCTGCCTTGGCTAGTTTGTACATGATTCAATTAAGAGAAAAGGGGGCGTGCTGCACAAACCAGTGGAGAAGGAAGCCAAATACAACAAAAAAGTATATCATATCTTCCAGAAACTGCACAATTCACCGTGTAAGCTAGATCGTAAACAGCTAGATCAGAAGCCTTAAAAGAAGAAAAAGCAACAACAGCACAAAAATCAACTGAGACGTACAAATTACATTCTACTTATACAAGTAGGAAGAAAAAGAAACCCTGACTTCCGAACACAGGAGAAAAAGAGGAAAGCGCAGCTACTTCAACAAGGAAAGAAGAACGAATAGGTAATTTCAATTCCTCCTCCCCTTCCCTTCCTTTACCGATACCGATTCAACAAATATTCTTGCCTATACAACAGGCGCAGGCCAAAATAAGAAAGGTAGTGAAACTCTTCGCGCCTTCCAATCCCAGAAAGCCGAGGGGCGGGAAGCATTAGCTACTTTGCTTTGGACTAGCCACAACCATTGAAACTTCCTCGAATCCTTAATTCTATTAGAGAAAAATCGAATGAACCGTAGCTCTAATGGTCTGACCCATCAAGACCCAGAAAGCTCCCTTAAAACTGAAAAGCCTCAAAAATGGCTGTAGAGCAAGGATCCGAGGATTGCTTGATCCATTGATTGAACAGAGTTCCAACTTCAATCAAGATTGACCCCTTAGGACTGGGACCTTGTCTGCCTGCCGGCTTCCCCTATATTGGAAGAGCAGGACCGTCGAGTCTGACAGCTCGGCTCGCTTTGATCCAACAGAAAAGGCTGACTTAGCCAGGAGTTTAGCGCATTTCGGGTTACGGCTCGGCCAGGTTATCCCGGATTCTTAAATAAGAGAATCAAAAGGTAGCTGCGAAGCGACAGAGCAGCCAGGAATGAAGTAGGACCCTGCGAATCGGGACTTGATCTAGGAACACATCCTGGCCCCAATTCGTATGGCTTAGAGCTCTTCTGGGGCATTCAGATCAAGTAGCCCGGACGGGCCAAGTAAGGATTGACACTTAACCCACCGGGGAAAAAGAAGGACGAATGAATAATAAACAAACCTTGGGGCCGAACCTTCCTACCAACCAGCACCGACTAAAACTAATAAAGGAAGATGACCCTTAGACTAGGGGCACCGCCGGCTTGCTTCTATCGTAGTATATCTAGACTGGGACAACCACGGCTCCCCAGAACCGAGGCGGGGGAACCTCATTCATTCTTACGCATGCACCAAAAGGAAATTTTCTTCCATTCCAGCCTTATCTGGACCAAGGGGGAGGCACCGGAACTAACAGACACTTCGTCCTCTATCATAGTATAGATACCGCCAGCAAACGAAATCCTCTAACGGGCGAATGTAACACCTAGCCCCCCCTTTCGCATTCATCTTACTGCCACCTCCTTTTCATTAAGCGAAAGGGAGGAAGGCAGATGCCGAGTACCACAGCCACTAGGAAGCAGCAATAGACCACAGCATAGTAGATGTAGATGCGAAGCTTACAAACTAATCCCCTATCCGGGAAAAGAAGCAGGTCAGCATTCACCCAAGGGGCTTACTTATTCATTTGAACGCATACAACAATTAGAGACTGAGCTAACAACTGATTACACAAACGGGGAAATAAAGAATTGTTTGTACATAGGGTGCAGCTCCGGTGAGTTGAAGAGAGTAAGACACCGAGGCTAAGGAAAAAGTGAATACTATAGCCATAGTCCCCTCTGAGTATAAGCATGAGCGTTCGCCTACTTTTGAGTCTGGCTATTAGAGCTGTGTAGTAAAGACTGAGCCACATATTTTAGTTGTTTGACATTGGTCGGGCGAACCGCCCTCTATAAGCTTATTCTGTTCCTTCGTGAACTGAACCATACTTAGTAACTTCCCATCTATCTGACGGATTATGAATCCACTGGTTTAACGAGACCAACTGAAAGCAGATCTACGCTTCGAGCTGCAACCAGAACAAGGGTACAAGCTGCCTCATACGCTTCAAAGAAGCAAGAAGCTACATTAGCAGACCTACCAGAATCCCTTCAAAAAAAAAGGGATAACCCAAGGCTTAGGCTAACTCAGAGCATCGTTCGTGCACCGTTCATGTCAACTTAGCTGCTGGAAGCTTGTTCAAAAGGTGTTCTTGCCCCTTTTCTTTAGTTAGCATTGATTGCTAATCAACTGATAATTTATGAATGAAAGATTCAGTTTCTTTTGTTCAACTTACTAAGGGAAAGGGAAGGGAAAACCTGAGATCATGTATAGGTAATCATCGTTGTCGTTGGATTGAGAAAGCAACGTCTTTCAATGCCTTGATCCACCCGCCGATGAGATAAAGGTGAGAGTTGATCGGCCGAAGCAGCGATCTCATACTTTGCCTAAGTAAAGACGGGTCTCGTAGCGGATCCTTTGTTTGGAAAGGACTTAACCAAAGGCGCTTTTAAGTCCACCGCCTTGGTTAAACGAGGGCAAAATCTTTCATAGATTACCTATATTATTTAGTTCCAGACGCAGCCTAAAAGGTAAGAAATGGATGGAAGAGAATCTGGATCAACCAAGGTGAGTACGCCCAACCCAAAGAATAAAAATTTTTGTTAGCTGAACCCACTGAACCCCTGAAGGAGATCCTTTTGAAAAAGATCGCCAAATGGGAACCATTCGGATATTGGATTTAGCTGGCCGATCTTATCAACCCCAACCCTAGACCCCAAGTGACTCAGTCTATCCGGACCACAGCACAACAAAACTTTGATCTGAGCCCAGACCAACTTAACTTATAAAAAAAAAAAGTCAAAGCGTGAACCAGAACTCCAAGCCATCCCACTTTTGAACATTTAGCATAGAAGAAAGAATTCCAAGTACTGGTCAGCTAGCTCTCTTCCAGTAGTGCCAACCCCCATCTCCCTTCCTTTATTCCAAGTACTGGTCAGCTAGCTCTCTTCCAGTAGTGCCAACCCCCATATCCCTTCCTTTACTTTAATTCTACATAATGTCTCCCACTGATGGAATCCTCTCTACTTCCCCCCATCTGGCCAGCACCCCTCAGGGAGAGCCTAGCGCTAACCTGGGACCTTGGTCAGAGGGCCCCCTCATTCCTTCCTCTAATCTCTTAATTCGTGGTGGTCATTCCTTCCTCTAATCTCTTAATTCATGGTGGTACTATCACGAGAATGCTTCAATGGTGGTTATCACGCTTCAATGGTGTTACTATCACGCTTCAATGGTGTTACTATCACTGGAATGCAATGCTTCTTTCTAATAGTACTTGGGAAGTCTTACAACATTTAGTAGTAAGCTCCATGCTCAATCAATAGGTAAAAAGGTAGTCCTGCTAGTGCATACCCATACCTGTCTTCTTAAATAACCGCATACCCATACCTGTCTTCTTAAATAAGAGAAATGCCTCTAACTACTCTAATAAGAGAAATGCCTCTAACTACTCTACCAAGGTCAGTGCCAGTCCACATTAGGAAACCCTGACTTCTCACTCGGAATTCATGCGCGAACTTCTTTAACGAAACGAGGAGTTCTCACTCGGAATGAAGCAACGGGAGCGCAAGAAAGCAGGCTTAGGCTTAACTTCGGGCCCGTCAGACCACACCACTTTCGATGAATGAAAGGAAGAGAGCCGTCATTTTAGTCCACTAGGGCGGAGGGTAGGTATAGGAAGTTGAGTTATAAGCTACGATAGTTAAGTAAAGAAGGTGCGCAGAGAAGACGAGATCAATGCAATGATGATTCAGATAGGCCAGGCGAAGAAAGACAAGACCAATAGCAATAGTAGGGGTTAAAGTCACAAGGCAGCATCGGAGAAGTGGCTTCAGAACCCCGAGCGGAGATTGGTACTTGATTTCAGTTGCCACATAGCAGTAGCAAGTAGGCATGGTTCCCGAGCTGCGAGTTTCGTTTTCTAATCTAAGTCCAATTGGTCCCGTTGGCTCTTTAGGTGCTTTAGTTGTCCGCTTAGCCTCTTTGTCTGTCTGACCCTTTTTGGTCCGCGTTGCTTCTTTTCTTACTTATTGCTTCTTTTCTTGCTTCTTGCTTTTAATTAGAGCAGTTTGGAACAAGTCTCCTGCTACTGTTGTACTATTTAAAGTCTCGCTTTCCTCTCTACTCTAATCCTACACCTCTTGTCTCTACTCTAATCCTAGATAAAGAGAATGAACACAACTTCATTGTGGGGTTTAAGGGGTCGGATCCACTCCCAAGCCTAAGACACCAACCAAGCAGCCAAGTCTAATCAGACCGCTAGGTCTTCCCGCAGCCGGCATGTATCCGATCGAGGAAGTCCTTGAATGAGGGTGCTTTCTTTAGCTTTCTGAAGGTGCTTTCTTTCTCTTTCTCTATAATAGAATCAGGTCTCTCCCTCCCTTGATAATAGAATCAGGTCTCCCTCCCAGTAAACCCTGAGATACGGCTACGCTTGTTTCATATGAACTTCAGGCAGGCTACCCACCTCTTCATCTGAACTTTGAATCTAATCTTTCTATTTCAAACTCCACTCCTGCCAAGCAAGCCCCGGTACCCGAGCCCCATACGCATCGAAGTGATAGGTCTACTTTTGCATCCAGTAACTTCTTTATTATTTTCCCCTTTCTTTCCCACTAGTAGCTTCGTTACTTTAACTTCGGCATGTAATGTTCTTCATCCTCATCTGCGTCTTATCAGCTTCCTTAGCTTAGCGATCGTCTGCTTCTGGATGGTCTGCCTTCGGGTTCAAATCAAGTTCTTGCTTTCTGCGCCTACTCCTTCTCTTCTTTCTGGCATGCATAAACATCTCGCGATTGGATCTAGATCTAGCTTTGTTTGGTTCGCTACGCTAGCCTTCCCTTGCCTCCAAACCTATGTTATTGAATTTGATTAGATTACAACTAGTGCGCTCAATTCCTATAACTACAAATGTGTGTGCTAATAGCTATGACTATGAATTCAGATGAAATGAGTTCTTAAGTGAAAGCTACGAAGGGAGAAACATCAGAATTGGTGTGGAACCATTGCCTGCCACCATAAGAATAATAATCATGTCTACCTCGCTCTTTAAACAGAAAGTAGGGACCGAACGATGCACCAACCAAATGAAGGAGACTCACCGGTGCTTGCCCATTATACCCCTTCCTTATAGTATAGACGGATGAGTTTAGAAGATCTCTGATAACTTCTTTCTCCCATGCCCATGTCTGGTTGCGAGCGCTAGGTCTCTTTCGCATTGCGCGGATGAGATGAGTTGAGGACTCTATACCAGCAGAGGTTAGGTTACAGTCGCACTAATCTAATTATAGTCTAGTTGCAGTAGCACTAATCTAATATAATATAGTAGCGGAGTAGAGTATATATAGGAAAGGTGAGTCAATCAAGGACAAAGTCTAATGGCAAGAGAGCTTAAAAGGTAGAGGCTGGTGAGCTTAGCTTCGGCAGAGTATGTCGGATGCAAGAGAGCTTAAAAGGTAGAGGCTGGTGAGCTTAGCTTCGGCAGAGTATGTCGGATGCTGCTCAACCCTAGATTGGCCTATCTGGATCTGGGGCGGTGGTCCAAGAGAATAAGAAAAGAAGTCAAAGTAGAAGCTTGCTTGGGTATTGTATTCCTTGATTTGAACCTTCGCACACTATCTTTGTGTCATAGCTGTCGCGGCTATAAGAGCAGGACATCCATCCGAGCTATTTGAGTGTTTAATTGAAGTTAGATTATATAAGGCAAGAAGATGAATGAGACTGAAATTCCAGAAGAAAGACTGGTCTATAGCTATCAGTGTCTTAGTTAAGGTTAAGGGCAGCCGGGGATCTAATCTAATGTTGATGCGCAAGCTTTGACCTCCTTGGACTTGATGCGCAAGCGCTTGGACGCTAGCTTCGGTGAGCGCTCTTCGTCGGCCCATGAGTTGGATTAGCTTTGGCACACTACGCGACGAACTGTCTTTGCCACGGGTCCGGTCGGCATGTAATATCACCCGCCCCTTTCACTTTCTTTGCTGCCAACGGTGCAAGTCCAACGATGAACAAGTTTAAGGTGCTCCTATCGGTCGCTTCATTATTACGTCGCAAAGCGGGCTTAATAAAGTCGTGAAGCGACCAACGGGAGCGCCTAAGTCAAGGTACAAGCTTCCTTAAAACTAACCTCTTTCCATTGAATATCTCACTTTAAGCAATCTGATCTCACGAGTCTCACTCACGACTTTCTTTAAGCAATCTGTGCTATCTGCTCATGAACAAGCGACTTTTAGCTATCTTTTCTCCACTTATCTTATCCACGTAGGTTACGATTAGCTATCTTCTCCTTCCCACGTAGGTTACTTTTCGCTATCTTCTCCTGATCCACTTATCTGATCTCCCTGATCCACTACGGTTTAGCAATCGTTAGGAGCGACTTTGCGCTATCTCATTCGCTAGGAAGCGAAGCCTTAGTTAGCGATTCATTGAAGCGAAGCCTGACCTTGATGGGAAGCTATCTCCGCCCAGCCTTAGCCTTGATGGGAAGAATTGAGCTTTAGAAGTGAAGGTCCAGCCTCTGAAGTGATAGATGCAGCAGGGCTTCATTTCGCTATCTCTGCCTCTGCCTCTGACAATAGACAATAGAATATCCCGCGCCCAGGGGGGCATGATAAGGAACAAGCTCCAGCGTCGTAAAGTGAGGAAAGAGTCCTATCTTTAAGTTATAAACCAAGCAAGTGAAGGAAGGTACCAAGGATGCCAAAAAAGAAAGGTGCATCGGAGCGGGGTCCAAGTCCGAGGATGTGCTAGGAGCTTATTCAGTAGATTAGATTACATACAAGCGATCGAGGCGAGGTCCCATCAAGTATACAAGCGATCGAGGTTCTTTAGCCCGCGTCGTTAAGCGACCATCGGGAGCGCCCGAGCTTAGTCCCATCAAGTCCTTCTCCGCGTCTCTATCTCCGATGATGCGTGTCCTGTCCTTCGTAGCTTCTCCTCACCCTAGTTCTCTCTGTGTCGCGGGCCTACACTACACCTCCAAGTCTCACACCAACTATCTCACTTTCACACCAGGCTCTATAAAGCGCTAATCTTGCTTCAAAGGCAGGCTTGGCTTAAAAGGCAGGATCCAATCCAACAACGGGCGGGTATCGGTCTAAGCTTACAACGGGGTCTCATTCACTCGTTCGCTTATCTTATCCACTTATCTGAGCCACTGGTTCGCTACTTTGACCACTGGTTCGCTACTGTGATCAATCTGATCCACTACGGTTCGCTAGGTGCCAGCTACGGTGAGGCAATCTTCATTACTTCCTTCTTGATCGGCCCCCCCTCCTGACTTCCTTCTTCAATTCAATTCAACATTAAACGAGCATTCAAACAATCTGAATGAAACGTTAGATCGCATGTCCTTCTATTCTCAGTTAGCCGCGCATTCGGTCCAGTCCAAGCAAGCCTCTCCATCGAACCAATGAAATGAGGAGAAAACTTGTAATCGGAATCGTTAGACCACATAGTGGGCCGGGGTTCATGCTCATGCCTCCGACTCCTATCCCCTCACTGAGAAAGCTAGAGAAAGAACTGATAATTGATGCTTGGTGGGCGCTCCTTTGCCTGAGTTCAGACCTTGATTAGTTCCCGAGCCTTCTCCCCTCGTACGCTAAGAAACGACCAACTATTGTGCGCTAAGATCCGTGACCTCGGGCCTCTCTAGTCGTTCGTTCTTATCATCTTTATATATCGGATCTCTTGCTTCTTCTCATCGCATTCAAGTCTCGGATTGCTACTATAATAAAGATATTCAAGGCTCGTCAGCACACGGCACGCAGAGCATGATATTCTCTCTATTTATAATATAAAGAAGTCAATCTCTATCTCTCTACTCTCTATCATAAAGAAGTCAATCTCTCCCGCTCTGAACTCTTTGAATCGCACAAAAGCTTAGGTGAGGTAGAAACATGCCTCACTAGGCTCCGGCTTCGAGTAAAGAGGGCAGCTGTGTCAGCGAAGGAGTACGCTCCCACTCCTTTCTACAGCACCGAAAGCGGATAGTTGCACCTGTTCGGATACTGGTCCAAGCTCTGACTCTTAGTAGGGACTCCACTCAAGGAGCTCAGTCATTCTTCACCATAAATAATACGATTTGGACTATGAGAATTAATCGTATGATAATAATTAGGCAGATGGTCTCATTAAAGTACTTTTGGGGATAAGACAGACAGACCGCTTCTCTAGAAAGAAAGTTATCAATTTAATGAGCTAAAGAACTGAAGTGGGAGGTGCCCTTACTTTGATTAGGTGCCTTGAGTCAAAGGGAAACGGATTGATTGGATCTCTATGTCTTGATGCACGTTCTTCCTTTAGCATGAGGGAGTACGCTCAACAAGCTATGATTCTGCGGGGCCTAGTTCCATTCCAGTTCCAGATTTGATTACGTCAAAGGAGAGACCTTAGCCTTACTTCTCCCTGACTACTAGGTTATCTTGATCATTCCCTTGGTGAGTTCCTTCATTCAAAGTTGACAACAAAACAAGTGCACTTGTTGAGATGATAAATTAATTAATAGGACGCGCGCACACGCTCATATATGAGTCTCATATAATATAATATAAGTAGTGCTGTGCTACTGGGTGAAGGAAGTAGTGATTCTTTCTTATGAGTAGTAGTTCACTTCCTTCTTTTCCTCTACGCGTCCTGGGTGGGACGAAGGGGAATGTGGATCTGCCCTCAGAGTAGTAAAGAAATGGAACTGAGCCTTCCCACTAAGAATGGAATCTCTTGTGAACTGGGAGCAGATCGAACTCCAGTAGACCTGGAAAGAGGTGAAAGAAAGAAAGAGCTAAGGGGAATGACGACTTTCACATCCGATCGAGGAGGCCAAGAATAAGAGGCTCTGAAGCTGGGTCGCGAGATACAGATACTCTTTTTAGCTTTAGAGTGTCAGGAAGCTTGGGAAGGTCTTGGTTAAGAAAGTGCCGTACGAGTGCTCCGATCTCTTTTCCCGACCCTACTAAATAAGTATATAGGGTCTCACGTATGCCAATCCAGTAATAGACTGCAGATCCCATAAGGTAGGGTTGGTCCGAGACCTCTGATACATACACAAGGAAAAAGAGTGGAAGAAAGGAAGGACCGACGACTCTGGGCTGCTTTCACAAAGAACTCTCTCCTAAAGAAATCCCTAGTCTCCCTCTACCCCTTCCAATTCCCTTTCATCCCTTTTCATGAGAGCAAGAATTAGATAAGTCCAATACCACCCTTAGGGCATGGAACTGAAACATGAAAGACATCTCTTGAACCTATGGATTCATCTTACTTAAGAAAAGATACAAGTAGTGCGGGCCCCTCCCACTTAAGTCTCATACTTAAATGGTGAAGGACTTGAAATTGCTATTCCGACGATAAAGATTCTGATTTAGGCTCGAGAGACCTATCTCATAGAAAGTGCCCCGTAGGGCCGCCCCACACACAATTTGATCAAACTCCTGTGTCTTGATTCAAGGCTCGGATCCTCTCTTTATGTAGAAGGAATTCATCCCAAAGCGAGGACCCAGGGAAGGTGCTACATATTGTAGTGTAAGCACAAAGATAGGTCTGAAAGCGATGAGCAGCAGAAAGGTAGCTTAACAGCAAGACCCTCCTTTTACTAAAGTAGAGAAGTGGGAGATTGATTCGTTTAAGTAGTTAAGGCCATTAGCCTTAACTTGAATTCGTTGGAATCGCTAGTAATCAGTAATCGCGGATCAGCATGCCAGCATTGCTGCTATTTCGGAGTGGGGGTCATTCTCCTAAGAATAAGAAAGAGTAAAGAAGTACTTTGTTCGAATCAACGTGTGTAACGAATGAGATTGGTTCTCTTTTGATCTTCCTATTGGGGATCAGACTCCCCATTTCATAAAGATAAAATTGCCCTATTACACTCTACACTCATGGTCAGGTAAGCGCTTATGCTGCTTGACGCAACTACCACTGGAAAGCATCAAACAAGCAAGAGTTCCACTCGCTTATTCACCGAATTCACTGACTAAGCCAACTACTTACTAAAGTCTGTTGGTAGGTTGGGTTCCCTTCAAAAAGGGGCTTCGTAGCTGACACCAAGCACATGGCTAAGCTGGCGGGAAAAGGCGAACAGAGACCTAAAATATAGACAGAGGCTAGGAGGATCTCGTATCAAGGCGGTCTGTATGGAAAAAACCAAGGCAAGTTGGAAGCAGCCATCCTTCCCTAAGGGGATAAAAAAGAAAGATCTTATATATATATGAGAGGCTAATCAATTACGAGTGGAATCTGCGGGAAGAAGCGTAAGAAAAGGTATCAAATAACGAGCCGGAGAGGAGAGACACTCTTTCAAGTTAATAAATTCCTTTTATAAGCTTGAAAATAGGCGCTGTAAATCAATTCAAATAGATAGGGGACGAACCAGCAGCAAGCCCTTTCTCGCCCTTTCGTCTGTCCTAGGCGAAGGCAGTGCAGGTGAAACCCCAATAGATCCAATTTCTTTTCTCGCTCCACATAGCTCACGACCCGGCACGAAGAAATCTCTTAGATGGGCGGATGCGAATCTGGATCTATCAACGGAGCAATTCCATTCAAGTCGTAGCCGTGTCTGACCCCCTAAATCTTTCTTTCCGGAGTGAGTCAGGCACATTAGCTGTTCAAAGAGGTAAGAACCCTAGTCTGTGGAGATTCTCCCTTTTCAAAGGTTCTAGTGAAATGGGTGTAGCGGGAGGACTCCAGGGACAAGATAGGGCTTCGAAATCTAATTTCCTCTCCTAAGTGCTTGCTGGTTCCAGACTCCCTATCTTGGCTGTCATTTCCAGAGGAGTTGGACTGCTTTCCTCTGAGACTATGTGGTATCAGAGCGATTCGAGATCAATCAGAGGTGTGCCTGTGAGTGTGGGAGACTCGTTAAAAGACACTCTTAAAGATGCTTGCTCCGTCAGTGTCAGACTGACGAGTTGGCCATGGAGGATGCGGCCTGTCAGGAAGATCGGCTTTGGTGCTCGATTGCTTAGAAGGCGAATTTTGAGCTTGTGTTCGCTTCAAGTAGGTGAAGACAAAGAAAAGATATGTAAAAGTACTTGAGTGCGGTGCTACCTTGGATCAGAGGATCAAGACGAGATTCGGTTTCTCGGAAGGACCAACAAGGACTGTTGGCCAGGATGTGTAAAGGGCGCCGGTAAGCACTTCAGTCGCATACAGGGTGAAGGACAATGCCGAATCGATAAAAAGGGTCGGGAACCCAAGAGCTAGATTGTGACCTTTGGTAGAGGCGCGGATCAAAGGAATGCGCGTGGCATGTCAAATGGACCTTGTGTCAGTGGCGAAGACGAAGTCTAGTGGTCAAAGGACCATGGCACTTTCCCTCAATGGATGAGGTGTGCGTCGGCCCTGTCTTACCTCCGGATGTTGGGCGTTGAAAGTGATGTGCTGTTAGCCACGGCATGGATATATGTCCGAGAGTGAAGCATTTGTTGGTGGCATGAGTTGTTATGCTAATATGGTGAAGTGTTGTAGCTTATGGGCGACTAGACTAGCAGGTGCGTGAGACTGTTGCAGAAGTCTTTGGCTTTGTGCTTGGACACGGTACGAAGAGATGGCTCGATGATCCGTGACAGACTCCAGGCCGGCTAAATTCTGGCGCACAGGTGGAAGCCCAAGCATCTGGTGTCAACGGTTCTGCCACTCCTGAATCAGACGATGTCTCCTAAGCCTTTCAGTCCATTACCGTTGAACAAGAGTGAGCAGAGATGGCGGTCTCACTGGTTTTTAATTTCCTTCCCTAGTCCTGTAAGAAATGCCGCTGGTATTGAAATCCTTCATTTAAGGAAGACTGATATAGATGCTTTTCCCGCTATAAGAAATAGCTGGAGTACGAAGTGGATATCCGGCTGTGGAAGCTTTTACTCGAGGGGGCGCCATCTAAGCGATTGATCGAATTTGTATTCCAGTCTTTTGGACTGAGTTAGAGATAAGAGGTCCTTGCTTTATGATATTGTCTTATAAAAAATTAATAAGCTAATTAATAAGCTATCCTTCTTAACCAGCCTTCGTATGAGTGAAGTAACCCATGGGGATGGGGAACGGATAAGATGACTTGCTTATGCCAGGGGGGCCTAGAATTGCTTACTATAACAGGGAAAGCTACTCTTCACCGGAAATAGTAACAGCCGCAAAAAAAAAGGCATGATGTTGAAAGTTTTCAGTAATCGTCTGCTCATAGAAGTAGGATTAATTCGGGCTTGATGCCATCTTCTTCAGTCAGTCTTAGGGCAAGGAAAAATCCTACAGCGGTAATGGCGATAGTACCGGAATAGCTTTAGGGATTGGATTCTTCTTCTCTTATTCAATTTCTAGTTAGAAGGAATTATCTGCTCACGCAGCTTTCTCCGGTTTTGGGAGTGAAAGTGCCTTATCTTATGGGAAGTTAATTTCCAATGATGCGGAATAAGTGCCAAAGGGCTTATTATAAGGCGAAAGACAAGGCTAGGGGCTAGAGTTTGGATGTGAAAGGTAGTTCTTTCGGCCTACCTAAAGCGGCTCTTTGATTGATTCCGCGGATAGGATGAGTGAAATTGTGGACAGGTTCTGAAAGAAAAGCAGAAACAGAGATTTCTGAATCCCAAGGGTGAGTTCCCCGGGATAACCCTTAAGTTGATGAAAGATTTGAAAGCGCACAAGAAGGATTCATTCCCACATCGGGATCGGGAAAGGAAGCTGGCAGACAAAACAAGGGCTTTCCCGACATCGAGACTTTGATCTTAGCCTTAGTTGCGAGTGTCACTTCAGCAAGTCGAGTGATCACTTTTCAAAACCTATCTGGCTTAATGGAATATGGAATAAAGATAGACTAGCCATTTATTATTACGACATTCTTTTTTTTTTGTAGAATAGTCCAGCCCTTTATTCTTTTTAAAGAGCTCTTTTAAACTTACATGGAACAAGAGGAACTAAACTCCATCCCCGTTCGGGTTCATATCTCATATTCCGAAATAGCTACTATTTCCGAAGCTGCTAAAGCTAGAGCTAGACCGGATGAGCTCATCTCAGTTTCCCTATTTTATTTTAGATTTAGATAGGGTGGGGCGCGTAGCACTCGACTGGTTGGAGAGGCGCGTAAGCAAGGAATGGAAGGCGCGTTCGTAAGCAGCTACTAAGAAGAAGTTCAGGAAGAATGAATGCCCGAAATCGAGTATAAAAGAATATCACCCACGGAAAAAGAATATCGTAGATAAATGGGATACGATCATAAGTATCAGCTATACCAAAGATATCAGTAAAGAGGATTTCCATCTGCAGTCTTGCGTCAATAAATATCATATATTCATATTCATTCTTCACAGGCTTTACTCTTACTTCGGCTTTACTGTGAAGGAAGAAGTATTATCATATATTCATAAGAAATTTCATAAGAAATGTCATAATAAATGAAATGTCAAATGTCAGAAGATCATCACGGTTACAGTTCAAATGATCGGAAAAGTCGGCGCCCAATAGAGCCTTATCGTCCTAACGGACCAGGCCGGTCACCGTCTGGCGGAGTAAGACCAATTGGACTGTAGCGTCAAATATTTGATTAAACGAATTTCATCATAAAAATGTTGTAAGTCTTTCAATGTCCACTTAAAGAGTCAAATCCTAATCTCCTTCATCGTCAATCAGTGATCAAGAAAGCAGGCACCCAGGTACCTACCTCTGCAACGAGCCGGGTCGGGAGAACGTCTGGCTACGATCGATCGATTGTCAGGTTCGGAGAGTTAGGGGGAGATTCCCGTTACTTCAGTCCCGCAGGGAAAGTTTGATTATTTACAACAATACTCGCGCAGGTGCGGAGCGGCAAACTCAGTCCTCTCTTAGGGTGATCGAGGGAAAAGAGTGAAACGTAACGGAACGTCTAAGGTCTGTCTAAGCGCGTCAGCAGTTACACCTGCAGTTATTCCTTCCGAGGGTTCAGGTCAGGAGCAAGAGGATTTACAGAAAGAGGTCTCGGAAATGATGGCCGAGTTGCTTAAGCTGACTAAGGAAAAGGGGTCAAGCCCGAGGAACAAGTACAGGACAGTGGAGCTACTGAAGCAGTGCACTCGTTCCCTCAGTATATGCCTGCCGCCTATGGAGTGTCAGCAAATCAAGTGGGAGGGTCGCCTTCGTCCGTTCACGTTCAGGTTGACCCAATGGGTTACCAACCTATTGGAGTTGAATCGGTTCAACAGCCAATTGGAGTCACACCAGTCAAACCTGTTACCATCCAGACCAATCAGAAGGTTGAAGCAGCTACTGGATTTTCTGCAGAATGGGAAAAGGAAAACAAAGGATCGACGAAAGACTGAAAGCGGTAGAAGGGACTAGGTTGCTAGGCAAGGTGAATGCAAGTGAGCTCAGTTTGGTTCCGGATCTGACCTTGCCAACCAAGTTTAAGATGCCGGAATTCGAGAAGTATAATGGAACGAGGTGTCCCAAGACGCATCTTACTATGTTTTGCCGAAAGATGGGGGGCTATACGCATGATGAAAAGATGTTGATCTACTGTTTTCAGGACAGTCTTACTGGCGATGCTCTTGAGTGGTATGTCAGGTTGGATCGGTCCAAAATTCATTCCTGGGATGACTTGGCCAATGCCTTCTTGGGCGAGTATCGGCACGCAATGGATTCTGCACCGGATAGGTTCTCCTTGCAAAACATGGAAAAGAAGTCTACTGAGACTTTCAGAGAGTATGCTCAGAGATGGAGAAAGCAAGCAGCTCGAGTACAACCTCCCTTGACTGAGAAGGAGACTTCTTTGCTATTTATCAACTCTCTTAAAGAGCCTTATTACAGCATGCTAATTGGGAATGCTACTAAGGACTTCTCCGACTTGATGATTTCTGGTGAGGCGATAGAGACTGCTATCAAGCAAGGAAGGATCACAGTTGATAACAAGAAGGGAACCGTAGCCAGTAAGAAGAAGGAAGGAGAAGCCCAAGCGGTGACTTATGGCCACGGAAATTATGGTCCTCGATCACCTACCACATATCAGCCACACACCTATCCTGGAGTGAACTATATCACCCCTTATCAGCCCACAACATACCAACCTACTCCATACAGACCACAAATCACTTACCCGCCACCTTACACCCCAAGATATAGAACGCCACCCCCTACCCCAACTCTGCCTGTAAGTGCTTCACCTCAATCAGCTGTTGCTACGAGCAATCCGCAACCTGTGAGGCCTACTCCAACTCGTACTCCTATAGATCCAATTCCAGTCACCTACTCAGAACTATTCCCTCAGCTCCTTGAACACCGATTGGTGGCACCTCTCTTCGTGGAGCCTTTGAAACCGCCATACCCGAAATGGTATAATCCAAACGCCACTTGTGAGTACCATTCTGGGATAGCTGGACATTCGATTGAGGACTGCTACGCCTTCAAGTACAAAGTCCAGAACTTGATTAAGGCTGGAAAGATTAATTTATCCAAAGAGGGCCAACAAGGTGATAATCCTTTGCCCAACCATTCCACTGCCAATATAGGGGATGAGGAGGGACTGAAGGTCTTCAAGATGAATGTTAGTGAGGTGAAGACCCCGATGAGAGAGATCTTGAATACATTGGTGAAGGCAGGGATGGTTCGCCCGGTAGGACAGTTGGATGATGGGCAGGAGATCGTGGATGAAGAGTTTACCTGCATCATAGTGGGTTGAATGGCCACTCTATTCAAGAATGCTGTGGTTTCCGGAGGATAGTCCAGAAGTTGATAGACGAATTTGTGTTGCAATTTTATGAGGAAGCTTCATCCAACATTGCCCCGCGGGGACATACTCCTAACACTAAGCGGGCTTGTGTTGCTATTCCTTATCGAGCGATAGCGAAGAGGTGCGAAGAGGCTCGACTGAAAGGGTAGAGTTCATGGCCCAAAGCCATTCACGACTGGTGCTGGGTAGATCTTTTGTTTGTTTTTATCTCACAAAGCAAAATAAGGACTCTCAAATTGAGCATATATCATTACAGTTCCTTATTGAAATAGAACTGCGGCACAAAGCACATTCAAAAGCTGGTGCCTGTTCATCCGAGTTTGAATAAGACTTATGAATTTGCCTGAAAAGAGTGAGATATTAAGTATTGTATGTACGATCTTTAATATTCGTATTCTACGTTTTTTCATATTAGACTATGGAGAGCACATATTAGACAGTGGTTGGCGACTCAGCGTAACTCAAATTATTTGGAAAAGTACCTATCCTCGGTCACTTCAGGGTGCAGAGCTATTAAGAGAATTTCCCTCTTCATTGCGCCCCTAAGGAGAAAGAAAAGAATAGCTACTTCTCATTCACAGTTGGATAGGAATTGAACAGGAGGGCCGAGTGTAAATACTATAGGTATACGGGATCGCTTATATTACATAGTTAGGGGCATTTCTTTCGGACTTACTTATTTTGCCATGTTAGACTGTTGGAAGATCAAATATATTCTATGTTTTTCATTGCCATGTTAGACCTGTATAAGAGGACTGACTTACTTGAAATTAAATACGCGCTCGAGCAATAGCGGCAGATCAGTCGTAGTTTTGAAAAAGGATAGGAGCCCTATTGAACCTGTCTTTTGAACTTGCAGCAGCCAAACTACCTTACCTTGTAGAGCCAAGTCCAATAAAATCGAATTTGAGTACAGGAGTGAGTTCAATTTCAGTTCAAATGATAGATCAGTGGAGACCATATGCGTCACACATGCAACTCGGAAACAAGAGGGCCAGACAGCACCAAAGAGTACGGGAAGCCGACCGAGGGTATGACGATAGGCTCGTCAGTATTAAGTCTATCAGATCTGTCTACGTTTTGATTGAATGCCATGTTAGACTGTTGCTGGGGGAAAAAAATGAAAGTTTAGGCATTTGGCTCCTCACATCTCAATTCTAAATTCCTATCTCGGCCGCAGCTATCGGACTCCTAAGATGGGAGGGACGCATCAGAGCTAGCATGCTTCTGCTACTTTACTTGTCTATATTTATTTGACTTCTCCTCTACTCGTTTCTTTCTTATCTTCTTCTCCGACTCGGTCATCAGACCTCAGTTCATTCTTCCTATCTGGCTCAGTTCATTCTTAATTTCATTCTGAATTTGACTACTTTCTTTATAAGCAGGGCGGATTAAGTTAGATAAATCCCATATGTATACTGGACCGAGAGTTCTCCTTGATTTGAACCCCGGATGGTACGATCGATAAGTCTGATGTCCAGGGCTACGGGTTCTTTCCAGTGGAACGAGGAATTCCCCAGATTTTGAACTACGCTAGGATAATATTCCCGAGCTACTTTGAATGAAATGAATCGCTTGCTCACTCTACACCCACCCACTTGTCTGCCACCGGAACGTGAGCCTTTGTTCTCTTCTCCGCTTACTTCTCGATCGGTCCCAATCTTTGGTAATGAATTGATTAGCTTATTAGCCCACTACGCGGTAACAATAAAGCCGGGTGGTCCTAGGAGGAAGTAAAGGGTCAAAATAAAGAAATCGAAACCCGTTCATCGAACTTTGGATGAACTTCTGGAACAAGCTAAGCGTCTCTTCGGAGGACCCTCCTGTGAGCTCTATTAATATATCCCTTTTCCCGTTCGAACCAATGAGTAGTCAACTCGTTTCTTTCATTCTCTGCCGAGGTCAAGCCTTAAGTCACTTATTTGATTTGGACGTCGGATGAACTTCTTGGGTCTCTTCGCCCTCCGAGTGATAAGTTGCACGGCATCAGCAGCAGACTGAAATTCCAGAATCAAGACTGAAAGTTTATAAATGAAGAATGAAATGAAGAGGGACGAGGAGTCCTAGCGAGGTGAACTAGGGTCGAGGGTTCCAAAAGTGCCTGGTCTCAAAGTCTAGCAAAAGCTGCTCCTGGTCTCTGGTCTCGGGTTGGCTGTCTAAAAGGTGGGTGCCTCTTATCGCAGGAGGAACAAGTGCTAGCGTGTTAAAGGAGGGTGGGTTTAGGTCGGGTCTGACCTCGTTCCACTGGAAAGTGAGGAATGGGTTTAAGCCCTTGAATGGGTTCGGTTTCTTAGACCCGTGAATCGCAGCCTTGAATGGGTAAAGGAGGCATCCTTTAATGGGCTCGCTTCCTTTCATGGGACTGAATTGCATAAATTAGTTTCGTTAAAGAAGTGAGCAGCGGATAGTTTCGAAGTAAGCTCCGAGAAGAGAAGTGACGCGTAGGTACCGATCGAGAAGTAAGCTCCGAGAAAGAAAATGGTGACCCCGCCTAGTCTAGTGTACCGATCGAGAAGTAAGCTCCGAGAAAGAAAATGGTGACCCCGCCTCCTAAGATGGTATGGGATGGGACGTGCACCAAAATTGAGACCCGTGAATCGCTACTTTATTTAATGAACCGACCGAGCGATGTTCACTTGACCCGCGACTTCAAGGTGCGACTACTGACCTTGAACGGCTTGCTTGATGAACGAATGACTCCAAGCATGCACGGCGCACGGCCAACTGACGTCTTCCCCTCTATCGCTCGTACCCTTAACCTGGGCTACGTTCGGCCCTCGTTCTCAGTTTATAGTTTATCATTCCTCGTTCTCAGTTGCATTCGATCTCTTCTTCGCTGTTTGGCTCCATCTTCACTGAACTCTATTTTAAACCTGCCCTGACCTGCCCTTCCTAGGCCTCTCCCACTACGCAGTAGCCTGAAGTGAAGATGAACCGATGAAGGGAAGTGAAGCGGAGGAAACCCATTCCTTGAACCTCACTATACGCTAGGTAGTAATGAATGTGTGAATCAGCCTCCTAAGATGGGATTGGGAGAGAACCTGAGAGAACCTGAGAGTGGTGCCGAACCCAGGTAGACTCAGAACGTTGGTCACTTGCATCAGCGTCGTGTGAGCTCAAAAGTAGTGTGTAGAGCGAACCTAGACTCCCTATCTTCCTTCGGTCGGTCTTATTATTAGAAGCGGATGAGCTCCATTGAATTGCGCTTCCGCTAATCAGATTTAATGTTTATGCTCACATAGCTTTCCGCCTAGCAACAAAAAAAAAACAAAAGCGACATATAAGTGACCAATGTTATGAGTTTATGCTCATATATGTTCTTAAGTCATAAAGTATCATTTCCGAGTGCTCATCTACTTCTGATTGAATCAAGTTCATGCTCACATATATGCAAAACCAATGAAATCGTAGCTCTGATGAGGCAGTCTTCTCCGCTGACTTCCGCTAGACCTGCCCGAGCGTTCAAATAAGAATGCCGATCCGATCTAACGTATGCGTGCATTCGAGTACCGCGTAGTGGGGCTGATCCCGATGTACCTAGGAGTGGGTTGAAAGCATGCCCGCCGAAGTCCCCATCTGCTGCCCTCCACCCGCAAAAGACATGGAAGACCTGGCCGATTTCAGTCTCATTTTCCTGGCACTACTTTCGCTAGCTGGCCTACGTGAGGCTAATGAAAGTCAGATCTGTAATTAAAGTAGGGGAGCCCTGCCAAGTCCAACGTGCGAGGAAACGACGCAATGAAGAATCGTTCCAAAGAAAATAAGCAGTCAAAGGACACTTTCCGATCCAAGGCTCACGCTAACAACGTCGTACGTCCCAATGAAGGAACGAGCGATAGCTTAGTAAAGTCAAAGTTATGATTCGATGTGTTTAGGCTTGACCGTCCGCTAAAGATTGTACGTTGGATGATCAGTTGAATCACTCGCTCCCTCCGCTCCTCTACTCATCTCTATTGCTGGGCTTGGGCTTCTAGCTACTAAATGCATTGGTTGGAACGCTAGTGCAACGACGTAAAGGGAAGCAAGCCGGTCTCGCACCTTTCTTATTATAAGAGATCAGAGAGACCTGCCCTCGCTCCACCAAGGACAGTGTGAAGAATGAGTCCAGTCCCGAGCTACGACCAGCGTTCTAAGTGAACGGAGAGCTAGGACCCTCGACCCTCCGTTCTTGATGGCCGAACCCCACGTGCACTTCTTTTTAGCGACCTAGAGTGGAGTTGAAAGAGAAGTAACGCAGATAGCCTAGAAGAACAGAAGTCGTGGTGGCGCTCCCGTTGGTCTGCCCGCAAAAGACATGGAAGACCTGGCACTACTGGCCCTCGCTAGTTTAGTTGACCGAGCTAGGACTCCTAGTTCTCAGTCTGCAGTTGCTTGCTTCATTCCTCGTGTTACTTTCAAGGTAGGGTAGGCGCAGAAAGGGAGGGTGCGGGTCTCCGGTGCTCGCTTCTATATAAGTCTTGCTTGCTTCGTGACTGACCAGTAGAGGGAGTCGTGCAATGGTAGGTCTCTATCGACTAGGAGGAGTGAATGGAGCTCGGGGACAGCAAGGTAGCGTCGTTCGTTAGCGACTAATGGGAGCTTCGGTCAAGCCTAAAGGGAGAGCTATGAGTTGACCCGCCTCCTAAGATGGGATTGGTAGGGTACTTGATTTCAGTTTCGTAATTGCAGATGGTTCCCAACCCTTAGGCATAGAGGCATGAGTTCTTGCTGCACCTGGGCGAGGATAAGTGGCTCCGCTCTTTCTTCTTCTGGTCGGTCCCGTTGCTTCATTCTCCGTGTCTTTCCTATACTATATTAAGGGAGGGATCGCCCATACAGAAAATGACTAACTTTTGTATCAAGCAATGTGTGAGTAAATACTTTTCAAGCAATGTGTGAGTAAATACTTTTCATGCATCAATTAATCTAGTGTGCGAATTTACCATTGACTTGAGTAGCCCATTAATTAATCCTTATGTGTGAGTTTGCTTCATGCATTGGCTCACCTTAGCTAATGCACTATTTAGCCTTTGCCATTTGAATGCATTCTTGAAGGCTCACCTTAGCGGTAATGGAATCTACTAAACCTGGAACGACTATAGTATATAGTAGGGGATCGGATCAGTCGTGACTAAAGCGAAGCTAATCTAAGGAAGTGAAAGCAACGAAGCTAGTGGGCAGGTATGATCGAAGGAAGTGACTAAAGCAACTTTGACCAATGGGAACGCCCAAGCAGACAAACACTTTAACTAAAGAAAGAGGTGCCTTCGTGGCAGTCGACGAGACCGATCTTGCGATCATGCGCTTTCTTTTAACTACATGTGATTGCGAGCACTCCTACCCTAGAAGAGCGTAGGAATGAATGAGAATCACCCATTTCAGATCTGATTCGTAGTCTATCTCCTAGAGCTTGTCAACTATTGTCCCGATCCTAAGGCAATCAGTCTGATCCACCAAGATCAGAGCTCGTATCTACTCTTTCTTGCTTTCGTCCTCTATAGCTTCCCGGTCCAAGCTGGCTGACCACTCTGAATTGAACCCCGCGAGCAGCATTCCGAATCCACTGATGCTTCCATCCCTTAACGAGGAGCGAGGAACGACGCCAATCAAAGGTGGGGCCATCTTACTTCTCCATTCCTGCTATCTTAACCTCGGTCTGCTTATTGATGGAACGTCTGGCGGGGACCATTACATTAGGAGTGAGAGGTGCAGAGCCAAGACTATAAATAAAAGAAAGAATGGGATATATATAGAGCCATCGATTGCAGAACTTGATTAACTTAAGCCACTCCCATATGCGTCTACATTAGGCGCTCCCTATCGGTCGCTTTACGACGCTTCGCTTGAACCTCGCTCAGAACTTGATTAAACCCGTTCAACTATTCCCCTCAAGCCGCGAACCTCATCCATCTGCATCATCTGATCTTGGTCCAACCAAAGAAAGCTAAGCTAGGTGTTGTCTTCATACACGAGTAGTAAGTGAGTAGTTGTCGCTGTTCATAAAGTCTTCTTTATTAAAACTTCTTTATTAAAATGAAACTGAGAACGGATAAGAAAAAGTGATAACTCGGTAGAGGAGACCCATGAAAGGAGGTTCGGTTCCAGGACGCAAAGGAGAGACTCCCTAGCCGAATGTGTGAATGTGGAGTGTGTGCTACCCTAGCCGAGACTGACGTGCTGCCCGACTGCATGGTGTGTCCTGCCTATCCCTTATGTGCTGCGCTGCCTAGCTCTACTCCCAATCCTGGTTCGCTCCCCACCTAGTTCCAGCAGTGATGGCGAAGTTCTAGTTCAAGGTGCAAGGACGTGAAGGTAGTGATATCGGATAGTTCAAGGTGCAATGCAACGACGTAGTGATATCGGCTTCCAAGCGTTTTGGTAGTGATATCGGCTTCCAAGTGAGGTTCACTATCTTTCCTGCGCTCCCGTTGGATGAATAAGACCATAGCCCCTCACGGGTTTAGCCATAATAAAGTTAAGTAAGGGTCGAAGTGTATTATATTAAGTGAACTCAGCTAAAAGGCACGGCACTCAGTGTATGGGCATTTCCTCTGCGCATAAATTCAGTGAATGAGGGACTTTCTTTTCTTTCTTTCTTTCCTTTTTCTTTGGAGATGTGAGGACTATCAAGCATTCAGCGTCTGTGGGTGGAGAAACTGAACTTAGCTTAGCCATGCCTGGAACTGAACTTAGCTTAGCCATGCCCGGGTAGAGTAGATAGAATGGAAAGAGGACTCGCCGGACATGCATTGGATTTGAATGCCTAGTGGGAGAGCCTACCAGTCCTGTCGTTAGCGGTCATGAATCTCTTTCTACGTTGTTCCTCCCGCGCTCAGTATTTCGCGCCTCATTTTCAAGAGGGCAGCAGCTGGACATGACACTTTTCTTCTCTTTCTTGCGTGCCATGAATCCAATTTAGAAGCATCCTCTCGAGCGGCTTCATTAATAAAGAGAGCCCTACTCAGTAAAGGAAGGAATCCCACCAGAGCCCATCATACAATAGCACGAAAAGAGAGGTCTCCTAAACGTCCCGGTCCAACAAGGCTCGGATCCGCTCACGAACTGACTCGCAGCTATCTCACTTGGGCATAATCTCCATCAAACCCCAATCCCTCTATATTCTTTACCCACGCCCACTCTTCTTTCATATAGTTCTCATCTTCTGTCTGAGACCACTACCAACTTATTGAAGAATTAATCTGTAGCGTCGGTCTATCAGCAACGCATGGTTCGCACACTGCTTTCACTGCTTTCACTCCAGCCCTGACCAGTGAGATGCCTGCCCCGACTGAACTAGAATCTCTAATCTGATTTCATGTTGAGCAGCGTCGTAGAGAGCTAGAGAGCTAGAGAGCTCCATTCATATTATTTCGAGCAGGTATAGTCTTTCACACCAGTAGGAGGGGCTAAGAATCTTAGAAAGAGAAACTCGGAGTCGGAGCGAGGAAAGGGCATCTAATTAAAGCGGACATCTGCCCAGGATAAAGAAAATAGAGAGAGGAATACAGCTTCTTTACTAGCAGCATTCTCTGCTTATTATATGATGTCAATTGCTTTCCTTAGGGCTAGGCTAAGCCTTTAGCTGCGCTTACGGGAGCACCGGAGTCAAAGGATTCTGATTCAATTCCAACAAGACCGGTTATTCACCAGAAAGAGGAAAGATAGTTAGCTCTCCATAGAAGGAGAAGACATTAAACACCTTCACCCTAGAAAGATACTTATATAAACTCTCCCTTCCAGCCTATCTTATTGGCATATGGGCGAGAACTTCCTTCCAATAAACTCTCTTATGGCAAGTAGAAAGATAAGGCAAGCAAATACCAGGCTTCCCTATAGGATAATAGCAATAATTCCTGCCTACCCTTCGGCTAATCTATCTGTCTATTAACTTCCTCTTAACTAGATAACTAGAATAACTTATAAGCAACTGCCCTTTCGGATTTTTAAGTAAATTAACCAATCCAATCAATGTTCATAAGTCGACCTATGCTTTCCATACTTACCCTGAAACAGCCACTTAGCTCTAGCTTCGGCCGAGCCTTCGTCATATGCTTAGTCAAAACCACTCTTGCTACGAAGCAACTTTTTTTTTGGAGGGGAGTCCCTTTTTCGGGATAGGCAGGATATCTTGGTTTGGGAAAACTGGTTAAAAAGAGGAATGCTCCTCCATCTGTGGTTATTGCTTTGGGATCCTATAAGCTACTAACTATTCTAGTTAGCCTGGGCTAAGAAGACCCTGTCAAGCCTTTGATTCGACTTTGGGCAATGCCACTTCGAAAGAAAGGGAATCGGGGAGATCTTTGAACAGCAGAAAAGACGGATCTGAGAACATAGCCGGTTTCAGGGCTTAGAGAGACTGGACTGGACGCGTACCGAACGAAGATCGTGTCTATTTACGCTCAAACAATACATATAGGTGGAAGGAAGCTTCAATAGTTCCCCGCGGAACCTTAGAGTGCAATGATGGGGTATTTCAGTTCGTCCCTACTAAACTAAATCCGGCTTAGGTGCCGCCACGGATAGGGCATCAAGGTTGAAATCCTTCGAAGAGAGCCCAATTAACCACTCTTATCATTGGATTGGCTTTCCGCATCCTCACGGGGCCGCTCGGACTTTGAACCTGAAAATAGAGAATAGAGTATGGAATTAGAGCTCGAGTGGGGCCATCAACCACAGCACAGGTTTAAGAATACTAATGAGACAGACCTCCAAATCCGCTTAAAGATGCTTCTGAAGCCTGAGTTCCAGGCAAGAGAAAGACCGGGATAAATGGCCAAAAATTCTGCTGGCACAGTTCGTAGCATGTCCTAGGTTCTCCATGAATCCAATGATCCATTCTCCATTCGAATTTCTAATGAGTCCCCCATTGCAGGTCCTGGATTATTCTTGGCGCAACCATCAACATTGACTTTCACAAAAGGAAATACGCGAGCTTCCCATTTGATAAACTCTACCTCTCGATGATTAAGATCAAGAGCTTTCACTAAACACTTATGGATTTCCTTGGCTTTAGCAATGATGAGATCACTAGGATTCTGAGGAAAATGAGAAGACAAAGCAAAAAGCATATATGATATTTATACAAATACAGATATCGATTCAGTGAGCTAGCCCGCTACAGATGATTGCTGCCTTGCACTTCCTTATTCACTCTTGAACTACAAGAATGCTAGACTGAAGACCGTCATGCTTTGCTTGATCTCCTGCGCCTACCAGGACGGATTTGCTTTACACATACCTGATTACTTGCTACCGGAAACCGAAGCACCTATGCTTGCTGCCTTAACGTAACCTTCGGAAAGATCCTATTATACAACAAGTATAGTGTTAAAGGAAAAGGAAGAGAGAGATATTTGCGAGAAGAACTACGTCGAACTTAATTCAATAGCCATTGATACATAGGAAAAGATAATATGCTCTGATCGGACGTACGCAAAAGTCACTAAGAACCTAAGATAACATACTATTCTACGCACATAGCAGAAAATTATCCGAAAGGTAAAGAGCTAATATCCGACTTAGGTCTTCCTAACTCTAGGAGCGCCCCAGTCGAGACCTTTCGCCCTTCCAACTCTTCTCTAGCTGGCTGGCGAAGCATGAATGAAGCGACGGAAGGTTTAAGCCAGTTGAGCTGCTAACTGCTGTTGCCAATCTACTAGGCCTAAGACAACTTCTTTACTTTTATCTTTCCCGGAACCATAGCACAACTAAAACAGGTATACGATACTAGCTCTAAGGGATCCCCTCTTGAGCTTCTGTGCTTTGCTTTAGTTTACAATTTTAGGAGTAAGACAAGTAGTGGACAAAATGAGGGTGCATTGGATCGGGAGTAAGCACTAGTGACTAAGGATTTTCACACTTGGTGGTCCGGATATGCGGCTAAGGTTTTTCATAAACCAGTAACTGAAGTGTTAGAGGATTCTCTTTCGAGAATAATCCCAAAGCAAGTGGGAAGATGGAGTCAAGTCAGCCGAAGGAAAGGCCTCGGAAAAGAGTAAGTCTGACTTTATTTGATATATTTTAGTCAACTGCCTTTGTTTGAATTTCCATTGGCTGATAAATTCCTCTTTGTTGCAGCAATCTCTCAGACACAAGAAGGCTGTGCCACTAAAGGTGCCACTCCTGAGGTTGTGGAGATTACTAGTGAAGAAGGTGGGAGTGAAGTAGGGGAGAAGCCATCCACGGAAGCCATAGTTGAGGAACCAATGACAGAGGAGCCAGGAGTTACGCAAGAGTCACCGGATGATTCCATCCCAAAAGAATCAGGTGGTGAACAGGGAGTATATATTACACTATAAGGAGATGGTGACCAAGATGGCTCCTCTGAAGACGGGAGTTCTGGAAGTGAATCATCCCCAGAAGGAGCCAGTTTTGAATATGTTAAGGACCTTGTCTTGAAAGCTGGAAGTCGCTCCTACAACCCTCTGACTCCCATTCCATTGGCTTCGATCTCTGTGGATCCTACCTCACAATCTTTTGGTGAGGGACTCAGGCTTCTCGGACTGTGACTCCTACATCCGCTTTAAAATCCAGTTCTTTCCCTCAGGTAATACCTTTGTCACTTAATCTAACCACACCTTTCTTAACTGAATTATTTCCTGACTGACATGCTTTTTCTCTCTCAGCCATAATTGGGTGCCACAGCTTCTACCTGGAGTGGCTCTTCGCGGCTTGCAAAGCGTGCTTTACTTGGCTCCTTGAAGAGTCGCTCCAAGAAGAACTGGCAGATGCTGAGAAGCAGCGAGTGACTCAAATTTTATTCTCTGATGGCGGAGTCGGTGACGGTACGAAATCTATCGGAGAGGCTATATTTATATATGGGAAATGTTATGCTTTTGCCGGGGATTCCGGGTCTAAGTAGAATAGAGAGGAAGAATCCAACTCAACTCTTATATATAGGGTAGCTACGAGTGAGCCTTCGGCGAGTAGTTTTTCCTTTCTGGTAGTAAGCACAGGAGCAGCAAAAGACTCCTTTGGTCGGTCAGTCGGTACAGTAAGTCAGTAAGTCAATCCGGGTAGGAAGAGTAGCTACGACGTATGCCCTTCGGTTTCGAGGACTAGCTTTCTTTCTTCCTTAAGCTAGGGGCCCATCTGAGAGTGCCTCAACCCAGGGATTATCCCGCTGCTGCTGTGAGTTCTTTTAATTGAATAGTTTGATTTGTTCTCTGAGTTCTTTCCCTTAGGGACCTAGCTTCCGCTCTTTCCTTTCTTTTACTGTTTGGTGAGAAAAGGTGCCTACAATCGCGGGTTGATCTATTTAGTCTACGAAGTTTATCGTACGGACCTCAACGGAAGAAGAGACTGACATCCCTAGGAAAAACGAATTATGGAGATCTCTCGCTGGAGCTCCTTTGTTTAAGGGAATAATAGGTATACCTTCAGTTTGCTTCTAGCTTGATAAGGAATTCTTAACCCCGCCTTTAGGTTTGTCTCAAGCTAGGCTAGAATGTCTTCCCTCTTGAGTTCGTTTTTGGATTTGTTGAATAAGCGTGTGCGCTTGTAGCTCGATAAGGGAGGATGCTCCCCCGTCCCTCGATTCCTTCTTTTTTTTATTAAGTACAGGGCTAAGGTCGGCCCCTCCTATTAGCTATTAGTATTAGCTCTGCACTGTCTGCGCCTGGAGTACGAGCTCCTAGGACTCAAGCAAGAGAAGATAAAAAATAAAAAGAAACCTATGCTTAACACACCCAACCTCCGGTTCAGGGGTGCTGTTTAGATCGAGAACCCGGCGTCTCCCCCTTCAAAACTATGGGATGTGTCGGCAATTCGTATGTGATGCCCGACCGACCTGCCTATCTCGAACGTGCTACGAGATTAACAATCCATCTCTAAGGCAATCTTTAAGGCGGAGAAAGAGGAGTTTAGCTAGCCTGATAGTTCAAGTTCTCCGTGGCTTAAACAGCTTTTATTTTAGTGGAGATCCTCAAGGGTAGAGCACTGCACAGCTTAAACAGTTCATTTTTTACTAGGTGGGGGCTCATTTGAGAGGCTAGGGTCAAACCATGCCTATAAAAGTAGTAAACCCAGGGTCCTTTAAAGCGCTGGCTCAATATAGTCTAGGTGAAATCCCTATTTGCCTCCAAGTCAAGTTCCTCACTCACATCCTTACGCCGAAAAAAAAAAGCACTTTTGGATGTAAAGACCCGCTGCCTGTTCACTTGACTACTCGCTTGGTGACTAACCTACCAAACCTACCCAATCGTACGCAGCTCCTTCGTCCCTTTCGTCTGTTTCAACCCATCTGTGAAGTTAGTGGATAAGGAATTTGATTCCTTGTTCGGGTAGCGATGCTTTCCCTTAGCTCATCTTATTCATTCTTGATTGCTCGTAAGCGAGGGGTTGACGATAGCTTGATCAGCGGCCTAAACAACGGGTTTCCTTCTTTCCACTAGGAGTCAAAAGACTGAGATTCGGCAACTAATGGCTTTCTTCGTCCTTCAATTCATCAAGAGTCGTAGTCGCACTTTGGGTGGGATTGAATTTGAGTACCGTCTCCTCGCTGAGTCCCGTCTGCGCTGTTCTAAGAAGACGTTTCCGCCTTTGGCTTTCTATTCCGGATACACGCTTTCTGCCTCCTAGTTCACTATGGATTGAGCCCTCCTATGAGACGATATTTTGATCTGGCCCTTCCCGTATCAGCTTGTACTGCTTTCTCTTTCGCAATGGACAGAGATTGGACTATTGAATGAGTTGCCGGAGACGGAGCCGATTTGCAATATAGTCGAAAAGAGCCCCCTCCTTTTCAGTGAATTCCAAGGGCTTCTTTGAAAGCTTCTTCCTTGCCCGAGGGCCTCAAACAAGTGATCAAATTCGTATGAGGAGTCGTGCCCTCAACGGAAGCGCTTGCTACTACCTTGCTTAACTAAGGCTTTCTCATGCTTTGAATGCCGGCCTATTTAGGGGTCCACGGCCGTCTAAATCGACAGAGACCTGTACCTCATTCTCAGCACCCCTTACAGTCTCGGGCTATTTCGCCCTTAGCTCGGCGTTCATCTTTCCGGTCTAGCTCAACGATGAGCTCTTTAGATGTTCAGTCTGTTCGGACGGATATGACGTTGCATGTCATCATCATGGGAACCTCATCATCGCAGGTATCCTCGGGTCCCGACAGATATCCGTCTGCAGGCTTAGAGCTTTGCCACCAATGAATTCATTATCATACTAAAATGAAAATGGCTTAATTGGTTTTGCTTTGGACTCTGCTCTCGTCGTAGAAAGCCAGCGACCAAGCAATCTGTGTCAATGTACTCTGTCTGTACCCCGATACCTATTGAGGAGCAAATCCCTGCACTATCGTAGTAAATTCTCCTTTCCTCCTCTTCCTGCTGAACCAATGAGCTCCAATCGGGCGCCTTTACTTTCTCTAAATATAACGACTATTGAACCATCTCACCGGAAAGTCACTCGCTACCTTAACTAAAGGCATGCCTTTACTCCAACAGCTGGACTCTTGCTTTCTAAAGACTTGAGCGGAGATCTTCTAGTTGAAGAAAAGACCACCAGTAGTTTGCCACATTTGCTGATGAAAGAACAGCAAGAACGGGTTTTTGAAAGACAAATGCAAAACAGAAGATGCGGCTTAGCCAGCTTGCTCTAGTCCCGTACGATAAGGATGAGAAAAGGCCCAGGAGAGAGGAGGAAATAGCTACTTAAATATAGGGCATCAGTTTAGCTCTTACTGTTCGAGAATCCCCTGTTTAGAAAGAATCTTCTGTTCTTATTTGAGAAGAAGTGGGAAAATCTGCTTTGGCATGAAGAGAGGATGCATAGGATTTATTGCTAGTAATCAGTGAAATGACTTTGCAGCGTAAACGGTCTTAGCACGGTTAGCACTTCCCTGTTGATGCGTAGGCTATTTGATTTGAACTAATCCGAATCTGAAGAACAGGAGGTATATAAGAAAAGGGTATTTAGGCCATCCCGAGATCAAATGGCACATTTTTAGAATTAGATAAATATATGATAAATATCCCCGGCAAAACGGAAAGCTACTCTTGTCAGGACCTTTCTTACCGAGAGAGAGTGTCTGCTGTTCTGTTTTCAATCGAATCCGCCTCTTTTTGGGTGGAATAATAGGCGAAGGAATCCGCAGCTATTGAATAAGAATCCCTTGATGCGAATACCCTGGGACGGAAGAAAGACTCCGATGCTCTAGAGTCCGATCAATATACGAATAGACCAAGATGGCATCGAAGAGAGAATACGTGGCACAGAAGAAGCTCTTAGGTGAATAACTGCTCTTGTGCACATTCTAGGATATTTTCAAAATGGGACTTATGTTTATATATAATTTCCCCCAGGCCGATTCAACTAAGTGTAGAGTTTTGCCTTAATCTCAGCCTCTCTGAAACTCCCCTATCTTTCTGATGCGCTAGTACTAAACTTACCCGCTGAGCGGAGTCCCTTTTCCCTATCTAAGCTAGATCAATATAGCCAACTTAATAAAAAACGAATGCGCTTGTCAATGAATTCTTGGTGTAATAAAAATAAAATATTCGGAAACTTCATCAAGTCTTTCCATTGGATCCCCCAATAATTGCTTCGCACCTTATGCTGTCATTCATTGGACTGGTCTAACTCAGGTGGAGCGCTTTGCGCGTACGACCTAAGTTATATTTATCTTTCGTGGATGTCTTTTTTTCCTCAATGAAAGAAAGAAAACCCAAGAACAACAGAATAAGGTCTATCCCCTCGATCCACTTTTCCAGCCAGGCAAGCTCGGGAAAATAGCCTAGCAAGAAAAAAGACCGCATTGAATTTCACTTACAGCTATCTAAGACATTAAGGGGCTCTTACTGTCAAACTCCATCAGAAGACTTTCTGGAATTGTAACAGAACTATTGGCTGATATATTGGATAGCCAATCATTCCATTCATCACGAGGATATCTGGTGTAATAATGGATGACCATAAAAAAGGCTGCTGATCCTTTCGATGTAAGCTTCTGCGTCATTCCTAATGCTAATGCAGGGTTAACAGACATCGATAAACGGAGCATAGCGAACCAGAGTAAGAGTGATGTAAAATTGGCAAAGATGCCTCTTTCACGGCGAGACTGACCAGGTCGCTTACGATCCGTTGGCAGAGCCTTCCAAGTCGGTTCCCACGAGATTCCCTGGTAAAGGGGGCGTGAGAGGGCTTGAGATAGGTACCGATTGGCTAGTTTACGTATTAACCTCGTAGCCAATCTCTGACTTCTGAAAATTTTTTAACGTCAGACATAGGATCAGTTATGCTAGCAAACAAAGACGGAGAAATCCGTTTTGCTAACTTAATCGCTCTAGATAAACTAAAGAACGATAAGTAGAGTTTAACTAGCATATCAGCTTTGTCATCCCTTTGATAGATTTGTTGTCTATGAAAGGATGGTATGATCCTAGGGTAACCTGATCTAGTGAGTGATACGGGTACAGATAGTTTAGTATGAATATCATACGGGGTAATCCCACCGTACGCCTGTTGAAGTGTTACTGCGCACTGCTTCAGATATAAAGCAGTAAACAGCCTGACCGGCGATTCAAAAAAACTACCTGCTTGGCAAAGAGGTATGCTCCGATACAGAGCTCCTTGGTTAGGTTAGACCATCCTACTAAAATCAACTTATTACACATTGACTTTAGTAGCCGAAGATCTTCCACCATTGGATGAGTCTAACTATAGATATCCTATAAAAAATTTATTCCATATGGAATTTTTTTCTAAATATA
Source organism: Wurfbainia villosa (assembly GCA_025175895.1). Taxonomy (NCBI): domain Eukaryota; kingdom Viridiplantae; phylum Streptophyta; class Magnoliopsida; order Zingiberales; family Zingiberaceae; genus Wurfbainia; species Wurfbainia villosa. Next base: position 225,698 of record JAKLTH010000026.1, on the reverse strand, counting down.
TAAGCTTCCTACACAGGTTTGGTTACCTGCATGAGGCCGCTTGATATCATATCTTACCAGCCCCACCCGGGTGGCTTCTGCGTCACCCCCAGTTGCTCCATTCTGGATCCCTGAGTGATAGAATAGCTATAAGCTAGCCCACCAAACCTCACCTTGATGAGTTTCACTAATAAACCGGGGGGTGCCCATTTTACTAACATAGGGCTCTGCCTTACCAAGCAGAGTGAGGTTAGAAACAACTATTTTTGTGATAGGACTGACCCTGGTGAGAACCAGCCTATCACGCCACCGAGGTTCCGCCTCGTTGGCCTTAGTCTTGCGATCTAAGGGTGAAGGAGTCATCCAGCCACCGGGATTGGTTACCCGGCCCTATCCGTATCTACATCTACGTCCTGATTGAGTTACATAGAAACTAAGAGAACTTGAAAGCAAGAGATCCAACAGGAATGAAATGAATATATATAACTAAATAATATAGTTCAAAATCCCCCGAACCTCTGATCCGATAGCAGCTATAATATGCATCTACGACTAGCTACAGGAACTAGATTAAAACTTCTACAACAGGGTATCGAAGAATGCATTCTGACATCGAGTCCTCAATCAATGTAGATGATTCAACAAGGTGGACCGAAGCAACTCGTCGATCAGCTATCACCACATCGTTGCCGAGAATGGCATAGCGATCAAACTAGTGCTAGTGACTGTCTACGGCTACGGCTTATGCCTTCACTCGGGGGGGGAGCACCCAAACAAAAAGCAGAAAAGTTAAGAAGTGCAGAAGGAAAAAAACCCTCGGATGGACCTAAACTAGACTCAGTCCGAGCTCCTGCAAGAGGGTCCAAAGTAGAGTGGCATGGAATCGGCCGGAAAAGACAGATCTGATAATTGCGTATATTGAGTGAGATGCCGCTTCAAAGATGCTGCTTACCTAGGATGGTGTGCTTTTCGCTCCTTTGGCTTTCTTTCTCTCGGAGACCATGCCATTCCTCGACACCGACCTTCAAACAAAGTCAGATGAGGCTGGCTTCCCTCAAAGTAGCTCTGGCTGACTTGCCTGTTCCGCTTCTCCCGCTTTATGGCGGTTCTTCCTCCAGCAGCCTATTCTTTCACAGCTTCTATGCCAAGGGCTTCTTTATTATCTAATATATCTTCTATTATGCATGCAAGATGTATTGGGGTCTCAAAAAATTCTTTATGAAAATAAAGCGCTCTTAGTTCAGTTCGGTAGAACGCGGGTCTCCAAAACCCGATGTCGTAGGTTCAAATCCTACAGAGCGTGATTCCGCTTCGCTTGTTAGATCGAGAATGAGACTGAAATAATTGAACAGCAGTCTAAAGTATGAATAGGACCTCCTGTGGATTAGGATTAAAAACAAAGAAATATACGGTCAATAAACAAAAGGTTAATTAATCAAAGGTCCAAACGCGGAGGCAGTTCCAGTCCTTGTTGCAGCGCAGTAGTGAGTAGGTGATCCAAGACCAGAGATAAAAGACGCAGCAGATTCATATACTGACCTTAGTTATATAGATCGTTTACCTAGGTACAGAATGAGACCCTGAGGTCCATATCGGTAATAGAAAGACCTTCCACCAAAAGCATTCCGATGGAGCAGAAGTAGACCCTTCCCCCGCCATAATAGCACCACCTAGCTTCGCTGCATCGGGATAGTAGTAGCACATATCTTTTTATAGTGATCGTTATAGGGATAATGAAACCAATGATAGAGTTTACCTAGCCTAGCGACATCCATCCCTTGTCTCCGACCGGGAGATAGAGACTACTTCATGCGCAACTTCAACATCTCCTGCCAAGCCAAGGGGTAGGCCTTTTCTTTTTTTCAAGACCCCCCTTCGGAAAACGCATTGGCTTTCAATCTAGTTCGAGGATCCATTAAAGAAAGCAAAAAATGCACGTTACAGACGAAAGGTAGATGTTCATTGGCGAATAAAGAGAATGCAAGCTATGCAAAAACGGATTTCAATCATTTTATTAGCCGGAATGTGCCCTCAATCTCTTTCTTACACAGGGCTGAGCGCTCTAGAAGCGAAATAATGACCCTCGCAGGGTTGATGAACCTGCCTTTTTGGTTGGCGTGGGGTGAAAGACCTAGCAGCGGAAACGAAAGAAGGACCTGTACTGCTTAGAGTCCGTTCACTTGCTTTCTTAATGCGTTCGTGTCCCTCAGCCTAGCAGCGGAAAGGCCGCTATTCCTGCTGACTAGCTTCTCGCGAACTATGCTACGCTCCGTTCGCTTGCTTGCTACTCACTGTAATTCACATTCACTGGCTTAAGAGCTAATGAATGTGAATTACAGTTGGTCCTTACTCTAACAAGTAAGTAAACCACCTGTGAATGCTAGTGCATTCATAGAAGATAAATCAGTAAATCAGGACAGGAACAGTCTCCGGCAGTCAGGTACAAGCAAGTAAGAGAAGAAGGTCAAGGCCTGACTCCGTTCCTGAAGAAGGAATGGCGGGGCGAAAGAGCTACCTGGAAGCTAGTTACGGTTGTGCAATGAATATGAAGCCTAAACGTTCAGTCAGTCAGTGACAAGTGAGAAGAAGGATATCAGGTTCCAAAGATTCATCACAAATATATTCGGTGATATCCGAAACCGCTGATGTTAGGATTAAGGAAGTAGACTCTAATCTCGGAACCAAGCTCAACGCGGCATGTTCCGGTATTGCCAATACAGTCTTGTCCAGTAACCCGCTAGAACGATGAAGCCAGTGTCCTCACTGATGAATCCCGTGGAACCTAGTGTATAATAGGATCTCGTCTGAGGATCCTCGGCATTCTGAGTGGATGTATGATTCTAGTCGAAAACCCTAATCCATTAATCACAAAAGAAGCGCATCAGTAATCAGTACAAGAAGGCGGATATTGATCCTGCAAGTGGAGTGGCTCTCCATACTACAGAGGTCGCTTGGGAGCACATGCCTGTGTACTGTTCTATTCTAAAAAGAAAGAATAAGAGAAGCAAGGTCCACAGAAGGTTTGAAGACGCTCGACCGAACAAGCAACGGATTGATTAAGCGCGCTAGCGCGAAAGCCGTTGCGCGTTAGGGCGCATCCGTTTTCTTGCTCGTTAGCGCTACTTAGCACAAGCACTAAGTAAGCCCCTAAAGGCCTTCGCGTTAGTAAGCTAGCTTTGTAAGCTAAGCAAGCCTGGTTCTCCGGGCAGGTAGGACGTGGATCGATCATGACGAAAATGGACTTCTCCGTAATGAAGAGTCACAGTCCAGTTCCCGGGCTTTCTCCCTTCTCGACCAGACGAAGGAGATATGAATTCAATTCAGGCGGGTAAGGGCTTGGCTTGACTCTGTGTTCTCTCCTGGTCGGGTCGGAGGCGAAGACTGGCAAAGTTCATCATTCAGTGGTGGGGTGTTCATAGAAAAGAGGGCGTCGCCCAACGAGTGGCAGATTTGGATGGAGTCTCGCTCATAGATAGAGGAAGAGTACGCGCGCTAGCGCGCTACGGCTTACGCAGTTGATCGGATCAGATAGCCCTTCGGGCAACCAACCGCACATCCAATTCCGATCAACAACTTGGAGGTATGGCTGAGTGGCTTAAGGCATTGGTTTGCTAAATCGACATACAATAAGAAGATTGTATCATGGGTTCGAATCCCATTTCCTCCGGCACGGAAGTGTAACGGGCGGGCTAAATTACGTGAGAGAAAGAACCTCTTGGTGTTGGTGGAGTCCCCCGGAGGACAGAATAGCACTACTTAGTGAGCGGAGAGCCCGTTGCGCGTTGTTTTGACCGGCCACACTTCTTTTTATAAGCAAGCCCCCTCCGGCAGTCCCTGGGCGGCTCTCGGTTCTTGAGCATGTTGGGAGAGGAGATTAGGCGGCAGTTGAAAGAGCTGCTCGAAAGCTTGACGAACGAAAAAAGCCCTTTCTTTCTTGTTATTAGTAAAGGGCTTTTCCCTGACTAGTCAAGTGGTAAGTAAGGTAGGGCGCTATTCGATGAAGAAAACACACTTTAGGAAAGTGGTTCAGGTAGCTATTAAGGTTAGAGCAAAGGACTGAAAATCCTTGTGTCACGAATCCACTTCTAAGCGGGCGAAGGGTCCAAAGGACAGGTAGCCTAGCCAGATTTTATTAAATTCAAGTTAAAGAGGAAGCAAAAAAAAAATGGAGAGAGAAAGAGCAGATGCTCAATAGCACCTATATCGAACACTAATCGAGTACACTGCACCAGGTTCAAACCCTGGCACCAGACTATTATTCATGTCCAAGTCTGTCCAAGCTAAGGTAAGGACTTCCTTTTCTACTAAGTTCTTGCTTAGGGACCAAGCTAGCTATAAATTCATCCTTCGAAATGGGAAGCTTCTAGTAGTTCCATGGAGTCTGACTCGGTAAGAGATGCACGCTTTAACTAATCCTATGAAAGCATACGCATTATCGGCAGACTGCTCGTCGTATTCGCTTCAGAGTGAATTGCAAGGTTGGACCTTTCAAGAGTCCGATAGAGTTCCAGGTTGTTTTTTTTTTGCACCGACGACATATCACGCTCTTCTGGGCAGACCATAGATTCATAAAGACCAAGCGGTCCCATCGACATACCATCAATGTATTAAAGGTAGAATCAAAAGAAAAGAGGTACGAGTACCCGCGGTGAGCACTCCCTTCGAAAGATCTGAAATCCATTTATTTTTCTGACGCTATACATTATTCGGAGTTTTCCGAGGATGGAGAGCTTTCATTGAAAGAGTGTCCAGGTCTTGCAGAGCATCGTTGGGAGGACTTAATGAAGGAAGATGCAGAGAAGTCCAGCGAGAGAGTTGAAAACCTGATGAAGCGAGATGAAGCAGAGCCTAGCGAGAGTGCTCAGAATAAACTTAAGACTGATGGTGAAGAGCTGTGCATCAAAGTTACGCTACCAGAGGGTACTACCTTCTACAGCTTATAGCAATTACAGAACGAGGCCTCTGGTGAGGGTTTGAATGCTAGATAGTCGATAGCAAATATTCCATACTCATAAGAACCAATTGCAGTGCTTTTTTTGTAAACTCCTTCTCCTTCAGTTTCTGTGGAAGTCCCTATAGCCCACGGGAGAGAGCGAGAAAGCTAGCATAGGGAAGGCCCATGTGATGTGAAAGCGTACCCTAGACAAGCTAAAACTAAAGATTCAAAGCAAAGCCTAAGTTGGTGAATGAGACGAAGGATAAGATAAGGTAAAAACGTAAGCGCGACTACCTGTGAAGGAGCAGGATAGAAAGTAAAATAGCATCTCCTCATCCCCATCGGCATCAGCCCACTCTTCCCAAACAGAGTCCTGAGTATCCTTCGATCCCGATAACATATCACGATACGATGGAACTTTATCATTTCTCTGATCAGTCTGACCTGCAGATTCAATCGAGTCCATAACATCAACTCCCGTAGCGTCCCCTTGCTGATCTGCATGATCATTATGAGTCCGCTTGTATTTTTTCTTAGTGCGCATCCGTATCTCATTCTCCAAAGTGGGATTTTCACCACCGTCCGGAGGGTTTCCAGCAGAGTTCTCCATTAAAATCAGTAGATAATAATACCATACCGGGCTCACCCTGTCTTTATTCTTCTGGAATCTAGGATCTTAGCCGATCGTTGGTGTACCGGCTTCCACATCACTTCTTTGTTCATCTTCTCAGGTAGCTGCTACTTGTATTGTAAAAGCCTTCTCCACTTTGGTTTTGGAAATCCCACGATTTGCTGCATTAGAATTATCATCAACATTCAAGTTGACACTTTTGGTAAAAATACCAAATCTGTTGCTTGAATCAAGCCTATCATCTTTAATCTTTCTCAGTCACATTCTTGCCTTTACCAGCATCCTTGGAGGCAGCCTTGCGTGATCGACGCTGCACAATCATCCATGGGCCAAAAGACTGATCATCTGGTTTTTCCGAAACGGAGGAGGACGTAGTAGTAGCTGATTGGGTAGGCGGTACATTGACAGCAGGTAGGTTGGGAAGCCATAGAAGGAGCCGAAGAAGACTCAACCTCCTTGGTAGCGTCCGTAGTAGAAGGCTCAGACACAATCAAATTCGGACATTCAACTTTCCGGTGACCAAAACGTCCACACTCTGGAAACAAATCATATGTAGCCCCTCATATTCAATCTTTTGACTGTACTTGCCAATAAGCAACCTAGGCAGTAAGGCTTTAGATAAGTCAAGCTGGACACAAATACAAAACGGCCCCTGAGAGCATCTTCTGTATGATTATCAATCCGAATAACCTTGCCAACAAGAGAACCCATACGGTGGAGAGCAAGAGTATTATAAACTCCATAGGTCAACCTGGCAAACGAATCCAAGCAATAACCTTGTCAATCACATCTATGCTAGGATCAAAGTATGGTGTCCATTGGCACACGGTAAGATAGTGCCCGCCAATCACGGTCCTCCTTCAAGCACATGACAGTAATCAGCTTTCTTCTCAAATCTTCAAAGAAAATAGTCATGGCTCAAATCTACAATCTTGAACCTGCCCTCAAGCTGCCATAAATGCTTGATACGAGCCGACAAGGTTTTGTAACCAAGAGTTTTTCCCAACAGTTTAACGATCAAGGCATTTCTCCAAGGCTTACGCATCTGGCCTTTCTCCTCTTTGGAGAAAAGAACCCTAGAATTAGCAGATTCCTCCTCATCTTCAGACACATCTTCATTAGTGTAGATTTCCCCATCCAGCATTTCACTACCCCAATCGTCATCAAAGGAGGATTGATAATTCCCATTCCCAGTCAACATATCCTTGTATGAAGATTGACCCTCCTTTGGTGCAAACTCTGTTTTGCCTTCTTCTGAAATCTCTTCCATAGGAGAAAGTGATTCGTTACCATCATCCGAAGAGGATCTCACGCGTTTGTACTTCTTTTTCGTACGATGTCTCCCATCGCTATCAGAATTAGTAGCTGGAAACGGCGAGGCCGTAGCATCACACTCCATCGAGGCTTTTTGAAAAAATGGCTATTATTCTCATTTTCTAAGTGCTCTAACTTCCACTCCTAAATAAAGATGCTAAACTTCTCACCTCTCTCTATGAATATGAATTCAACAGTTCTTGAAATGAGAACAGGAAAAGGTCTTATTTAGTAAGGGTCGGAGATCTTAGCCTAACTCTCTATAGTTGGTGGATATTACCAGCTCTCAAAAGAAGTCAAGAGAGATCGAATTGAGTTCTTTTGAGAGAATAATAGAATCAATGCCCAGCCCTATGTGAGCTTTCGGAACCTTCTGTTCTTACGATTTCTTTCACCTTACGATTTCTTTCTTCTCTTACTCAATTTCGTAATGCAAAATCTCAGCATGAATGCCATCTTCCTGGGGAAAGTAGCCCAGCCGATGTATATTATAGGAATTGAATGACTTTTGGCCTCTCAGTGAAACGAAGAACGCAGCTTCGCGTATTCCAGTCTCGGTCCCTTGAAAAGATGTCCGTAGCTCAATGATAGAGCTTAGCTAAGAGTAGAAACTGACAGGGAGAGAAAATCCGAGCTTTAGCACCTCAGGCTGGAGGCGCATGGGAACACTTCCACCTGCTTGGAACGACTGCTCTGAACCTCTCCTTTCAGTCCTTTCTAGAGATTTCATAAGGTAGAGAAAGGAGAAGATCGAAAGCAGGACAGAAGGGAAAAATCCGCTCTAATGACGAGAAAGGAAAAGAAAGAGATGAAAGCCTATGATGGGTTCGATAACCCTCAAACCCTTGATGATTTAAGAGGTGCTTACGAGGCTTTTGGTGGTCTTAGCAAAGCAGCAGCCATACTTTTCCTTCGGAACCTGTGGTGCAAAGGATTTTGACGACACAGGTGAACAAGTAGTAAGTGAGTGGTCCCTTCCTTACTTTACTGAAAACGAAAAAAGAGAGCCGAACTATGAACAGGTAAGGCAGGGAAAAAGGGCTTGATATGAAGTGACAAATCCTCTTTTCGAGCAGAAGCGAGTGAAGCAGGTCAAATGTCAGCATCCACACAGCTCAGCCTTCTACTACTTGTTCTTACACTTAAAGAGTCGTCGGAAGTCGAAGAAGAGTCAAAGCAGATCGAGGCAACCAAAACTATGGCTGGATTAAACTGAAGCAGACAAATGAAGTCGACACTCGAACGTGAGAGCAAGAGAAAGTTCTCAGACGAGGTTTTTGAATCACAAAGAGTCATTTGGCTATTGTGGAATCCCAATAAAAAGTAAAGGGACTGGGATCGGAAATGAAGAGAGATGAAGTTGGGCAGGCAGGTAAAGGCTGACCAACTACCTAGAAGTAGCAAGCATCTAGGTATCTTTCCTATGAGCACGTAAAGAAGAGGGACTTGACCAAACATCTCACTCTCCTTTCCCTTCTTCAAAGACCCTTCTTTCTTCCCCGACCAGAAGCGGAAATCTTGGAAGGGCTATACTGGAGACCCTCCCCCCTCTCCCTGGCTGCTGAACGCTCTCATGGCTTATCTGTCAGTCGCTCTTAGTTCCATAGCGAATCTTTCACCATCCCCCAAAAGAGCTGCTTCATCTTGAAATCCACCTTTAGCAAGGCTGAACGACTTCTTCTTCTTATGGCAACTACATCAAAAAACCTCTATTCTTGACGTGAACGGACGCTTGACGGCTGCCTCCGTACTAAACCCAGCTTCCTCTTTTTGTCGAATGCTACAATTAGCCTCCGAGTGCCCGAACCTTCCACAGTGAAAACACAACATTCTGAGCCCTTCATACTCAACCTTTTGCCATCTCCTCCAATAAAAATCTTTGGGACTAAAGGCTGGGTAAGATCTAGTTCCACACAAAGTCTAGCAAATTTTCTCTCAAGGCATAGCAAGTAGAGTAATCAATATAAAGTGTTTTTCCAAGTGCATCACCAATCCTTTGAAGGATACATCATCAAATTATAAAGGCATTCCAGGGAGCCTAACCCATGCTGCAACCGAGTTGATAGTCGCCTCCTCAGATCGGAACCCCGGAATCCATTTTCGGATTGTGAGATAATGATCTGCAATCACCCAAGGTCCTCCAAGTAAGACATGCTCATAATCCGATTTCTTTTCAAAACTAAAACAATAATACCCTTGTCAAGATCAACAGCCTTCAATTTTCCAACCAGTGCCCATAATTTTTTCACTCTGTTACATAAATATGTATAGCTAACAGTTTTGCCCAGTAGTTTCACAATCAGAGTCTTCCGCCAAGGTTTCCGAATCCGCATCTTTTCCTCCCTACTCAGGCAAATATGAGGACCTTCATCGTCATTAATCACTGGATCATCATCATCAGATGCATAATTATCATCAGTAATTTCCCAATCCTCGCCATGAGACCAAGAGCTTTCCACTGCATCTTGCTTTAATTTACTCGCGTAAGTTGCTTTCTGGGGCATCTCATCACCAACAGATCGCTTCTCACCATACTCATTAGCCACATCATTCGATCTGTCAATCTCATCCAGATGTGAACGCCCCAGTTTAGAGCCAACCTTCTCATCTTCCTTTAACCCATTCGGACCGACGCCCAGGCAGGGTGTAACCTATAAGATCTGGAGTTGCTCCTTATCTCATTGCTTACTAAGCGCAAACAAAGAGTTCAAACAGTCAGAGATCTAACTCGAAAGAAGCAAGCAAATCGGACAGAAAAAACTATCACTCGAAGGTGAGGTATGTCAGTATGTGCGCTTTCCTTGAGCTCAGATGGATTGAGATTGAATATGGATTTGATCACCTAAGATAGTGAATATGGAATGACTTTAGAGTCAGCGCTTAAAGGAAAGTCTGTCTCCGGTCTATAGCCCTATCTCACCACCCCTGGTGGCTTGTGCCTTCTATGAATATCTAAAGCCACCGTACTTCTTTTGGCAACGGAGCGGTCTGTCTATTCGTTGTGAAAGACTAGTGATGGATTTCTAATGGCATAACTTTTAAAAACCGGATTGTGTTCTATGAACGCTTATGCCGTAGATAAAAAAAAGAATGACTTCCATTTCATGCGAAGGAAGGGTATACAAGTAGATTACCGGGCTTTGAAGCACATTATGAAAAGGGCAAGCGCCAATGAAGATGAAATTACTATATCTGCACCATGCCCGAAGAAGAAATCACAACATCGCTAGGACTTGGAGCAGAGTTAGTGAGCGGAGAGCAAATGGGACAGAAACAGAAAGACTGATCGGAGCGGAGAAAAACCTGTATAACCTCTTAGATGACCATTAGCACCACTGGCGGAAAAGATCTTTCCCTTAGTCAGAACCTCAAAATAGGGGCATGCTTACTAGTCCCCCACTTCTAAGACCATTTCGGTGGTACGGGCCGAGTCCAATAATATGATCAGAACAGACCTCGGTCAGGGTAGGGAGAGATGACATGAGGAAATCTCATAAGGAGGGTCCAATGAAGACCAACCCGTAAGGCCAAACTAATAGTATAGGGGAACGGCTGATAACCTCGATCGTCAAATAAATTGTCAAAGCCTATCATATATATCACCTGTATAACTACTTAAGTAGCCACCCATTAGATCGGAAAGCGTTCTAGGGCTTTGATCCGGGTTGGCACTCCTCCAAGGAATCGCGATATTAAGGGCAGGGACCACAACGACGGCCAATATTTCTGAAAAAATGCTGGACGAATGGACAAGGTATTGAATTTATCGTAACGTAAACAGGCTGCGCAGGGGACCTGATCTTAGTAATTGCGCGAACGGAACGGTTTACCTAAGGGGATCCGAGACTACTAATAGTTCAGTTGAGAACAAGGGTATCCCTCAAAGCAATGAATGCGTAAGTCATTTAGGTATGAGATCGTGGGGGCACTCCTCTTTATTGAGTCTCATCTCGGAGACTAAGCAGATAAAGAGGAGTAATAGAAAGGGGCCTCCCGGAGCGCTCGAGCGAATGAATGAGCGAGAGAGGCGAGTGATAATGTACGAGTTCATGGAAGGGACGGTAGAGTGAATGGACATTCAAAAAAACACTCTTAGGAAGAGCTCTCCCCTTACCCTAGCGGTCGAGATCTTAGAGAACCTCTCGCTTCTCTTACGATATTTCTAGAAAGATGAGTGAAGCAGGTATTTAATTAGCAGAGGACTAGTCGTCAGAGCTAGTGTAATAATGAAGATGGCATGAAGATCGGCATATGACTATTACTCTTCGAGACGAGAGCATCTAGAGTATGCTTGAATGTCGGCAATTTGTCCATATTCTATTCATCCTCGTCCATTAGTTCAGTTCCTTTCTTCGGTACTCGCCCTAACCTATTGAACAAAACCTAGTGCTCAATCAAGCCTAAACCTTACTACTAGTATTGTATTGCACTCACTCCCTTTGGGGTTAAAGAAGAGTTCGTCGCTAAATCAATTGCTAAATTCATTCCTTCCAATCCTTTCCCTCCTAGTTCCTTGACCCGATTCTCTATTCAATTCATCCCTATCCCTATACGAGTTGATGTCAGGTCAGGTGGTACCCTGAAATTAGTTCTTTTGGAATGAACACACCACGCGGAATGGGTCTACCTGGCTTCGGATACCACTTCCCCTCTGGATCGCTAGACCACGGACCTGAGAGCCGAATCCCTTGAATTCTCTCAACCTCCACCAGCAAGCAGCACCGGAGTGAATCGTAACCTTTCGATCTAGGCTAGGCCTGACTGAACATTTATGAGAAGCCCTATCGCTTTGTCGTATCAGATCGCTTCGAAAGGCGCTTGGTTTGGTTAGTTTCCTTCAGCTGCCCGCGAACTTCTGTTCTGAGTGAGAAGTGGAAACCCTCTTGGTTAGAGTTAGAGGAGAGCGAGAACCGTTCTAGGGAAATAGGGATGGAGCACGCACCTCGAGAAAGCTAAGTACCTCTTTTGTTTATGAGGTGGTAAGGCAGATTTGTTGAGAGTAGTTCCGTACCTCTTGAGTTCTGAACTAGAGGGTTTGACCTTGTTAGATAGGGAGAAAGGATAGGGAGAGTGCCTTTTTCATCTAAAGAAAAGCTGTTTAAGCCGGGGAGAACTTGACTACTATCAAGCTAGCTAAACTCCTCTTTCTCCGCCTTAAAGATTGCCTTAGAGAGATGGATTGTGAATCTCGTAGCACGTTCCAAAGAATATAGGCAGGTCGGGCATCCCATACGAATTTCCAACACATCCCATAGTTTTGAAGGGGAGACGCCCGGTTCCTACTAACTGAACACAGGCAAATTCTTTATTGAAAAGGAAGTCATCAAGCATACTTTCGGGGCTTCAGCTTGTCCTAGAGGTCCCCTCAACTCAGCTTTTCTAGGTCCTTTCCTCACTGGGTCAACAACTTCAGATAGAAAGAAAGATTCTTCCAAGACGTGCGAGGCACCCCCCAAGGGGAAAGACTTCAACATAAAAGTACATTTCCGGAGGAACCTGTTCCCACGGCTGACGTATGCTGGGTTGAAGCTGGATTTCTAAATGGACAAAGGATCAGCAGCGGTGAAACTCATCCTCAGCTTCTCTTATCTCGATATCATTTCGTCCGCTCTCTTACGCATCTAATCGACTATTATCAACATTGAATCTAACTTCGATTATTCAATTGTGAGTTACGTTACAACCGGTACTCTAAGACCAAGGGGAGCGGTTAGGATAAGAGCCTCTGATTTAACAATGTTGAAATATGTAACTGTAACAACAACCATGGCATTCGATGCCTATTCTTTCCTTCTGTGGCATTTCTTGAAGAACCTATTCTGATTCCCTTGGGTACGAGCATTGAATGATTGATACCTGAAGGTCAGGTGATGAAAGAAAGCCGTCACGACTTCAACTAAACTTCCACTGCTTCGTAAACAAAACAGACGGCAGAGCAGAGGTTTCGAAGACTGAAGATGGATAATAGGGGCAGAGCTTAAAAGAGCGCGTGTCGGGTCAGTCTCGGTAGGCTCAGTAAGAGCAAGATCTATGGCATAGCTCGATCCGGATAGATGCATCTGTTCCTAGAAGAGAAGTCTGGCTTCCTTCTTTCCTCTTCAAGGGCTCTTTAAACGCTTGACAAACGAACTGGATAGAAAGCATTTCCCGGAACTGAAAGGAGGACAAAGCAATTATGACTGAAAGAGCTTAAGTAAGAGAATGGAAGGAGAGGAGAGAATGAAAGTGCCCTTTACCCGTGGTAATAACTATAGTACCAGCTGCTGGGTATTCAAATCTTCCGCTTATAGAGACTACTACTACGCGGATGAGAACGGTAACTCAAGAACAAAAGGACTAGAAGGTCTCAACGAGCCTAACCCACTGATATAAGCATAAGCTGCTTCTAGAGCAGAGCTTGCGAAGCTAACAAGCCTACAAAAGCTAGCTGGCATAAGATCAAATTCAGCCCATACATAAAAGGGTCCCTCATAAGACAAAGCTATGCATATTTAAATAGTCCACTGGAACGAACTCACAACTCAATGGGATAATTTAGTTATAGCAACTAGAACTCGACTCGAAGAAGGGAGTTAGCCGGCTGGCTGAGGTAACTCTACTTGCTGAGGAGGAAATGCTCTTATTTGTTGTTCTGTCTGTTAGAAAATATATGATCATACCAACATTGGGTAATCCCTAATCTCTTGCTACTCGTTAAGAGTATGTCCAGCTTAGTTGAAGCATGCTGCCCGAGAAGGATCCCTGCGCTCAGAAACATCAATTTGGTTAGCGGCTCTACACCGATTCTATTCTAATCTTCCAAACCACTCTTGGGGCTTGGCTTAGTGGTCAAGACAGGTTTCCAAGCCCTTTTGGGTCAAGGTGGGACTCTACTGCTCTGACTTCCATCGAAAAAAAAGAACTAATCCGAGGGATCGGATTGTGAGCTCACTGCAGGTAAGATCGCAAAGGCCCTTCTTACCATCGGTATCCGGGAAAGAATATTTAGAAGCTTTATCGCCTTAGATATCAGAGATATTACTCAACGAAATCTCTTCCAGTCTTCTTTTTCATGCCCACCAGGCCAAAGAAAAGTCAAATGAGCGAGGAAGGTTATAGCAAAGCACGAAATGAGCGGGCATTCATTCTTTCTGCGGGGGTTGCTAATGCTAATACCAGAGGAGAGTAGTTCCCCTGCGACGATAGGTGATATCTGTGACCAGCCCCGGCCCCGGATCACATCCTGAACCTCTTCTTTCGCTCCTAACCTTTCAAGTAAGAGACTTTCTCCTTATCCAATTCCCTTGTGCGCTACTCCAACACTTGGGAATGGAAGCAACACTCCTTCGGAATGATTGGCTTTAGCCCTTTCCCCTGGGAGCACATCCAAGACTCAAAAAAAATATGAACAAAGAATCAAACCTATAATTTCGGTCTTGCAGCAGCAGCAGAAGAGTTCGCGGATCACCTATTTAATAAAGATGATAATCCCTTCCCGCAGCTGAAAGATCCTCATCAAATGCTACATCCGAAGCAACTATAAGTCGATCTGCCAAACTAAACTCCCCTTAATAGAAGGGTGTCACCCCAAGCTCCTTTAGAGCAAGGCTTTTCCGGCTTTACTAACTTAGCTGAATAATCAGCTCTAGCAACTCTTGGTCAAGCTGTTTTCATCTACTTATACTTAGCTTCGGTATCGTACCCAAGAGAATCTGAATCAGAAAAAGTACCTGGACCTGGATCCAAGATCACGATATCCGGAATAAGTGTTGGAGGTCGATTCGGATACCCCACCCTTATTATAGAGGAGAGTTTGGCACTTAGTTGCCCTTGGTTTGGTTAGGAGGGTGACCCTCATAACATAAGGCCTTTCACTCGAAAAAAGAGGTTTTACCTATCCCACTATGTCCTTTGTTTAATACCCATTTCCAGGAAGCTCAGAGCAGGTCAGGACAGAAGAAGTCTACAAAGAAGGCAGTCCAATTTGGCGCTTTCCTTGCCTTAAGTAATACCTTTTGTTTTGTATGCTCCTTTGAAAGCCAGCAGAGTAAAGCTAGGACACATGAGTAGTATGCCTTTGACCCCGCTAGACCTAATCTATTCATCCTTTAGAGCCAAATGCAGTGATAGCCTAAGGGCTATCGGAATTCCCTTTCAAGCTTTCTAACCTTAACGTAAGGGCTAAATCGGCTAACTTCGATAAATTCCACGACTTTCCATCCTTTTTGTGAGAGTTTCAGATTCAGGAGGGGATGCGAGTTCTAGTGTATAATAGGCTTGAGGCCTGAGAGTTCATTCTTGAGTGAAATTACTTCTTACTGAATGCCGTATTTCACTGAGAGTTCTCCGGTCCCTAGTTCTCTCGGGATGTTGCGATTCTTCAGTCCGGGTCCTGCTAGTCTTGCACTTGAAGACCGGTCCTTCAAACAAAGGTTAGTAAGCTCTCTATAAAGAAAGATTGAATCTCTTCTCTTCACCAGAATTCGAATGCTTTCCTTAGTGAATACTGATTGATTCACCGCATCTTATCGTTCATTACATTAGGAGATATAACCAAGCACTCGAAATGCTTCTGACATGCCAAAGCAAGGAAGCGATCGATTATCTTTCCAAATTCCCCTGCCGCCTTTTCTTTCAGAACCTCAATCACTTCACTAGGAAGCACCTTGAGTTCCTTAGGGAACATCTCCTTCCTCAAATAATCTAAGGGAAGGCTGAATGGACGAGAAATGAAAGAAAGAAGAAGGGCATCTCAATCTCAACCAGCAAGAGACACATCAGCAGTTGAAGGCAAAGAAAGAGGTTCTGCAAGAAATGGATTTGGACCAGCTGTCTTGATGGGCCGCTAGGCCGCTGTCCCAAGACCGCTTTCCCAATAGGCAACGGAGCGGAACGAGAAGGAATGAATGCAAGCAGGTCAAGTACACCCGAGGGGAAGAGAATCCGGTTAACATAAAGTCTAAAAAAGAAGAAGATCTTTTGAGAGATCTCATGAAAGCAGGAAATGACCAAATACGAGATTGAAATAGAGGGAGGGATCAAGCAAGCATCGCCGAAGATAGGGATTTGAAAAAGACCTGACTGAAGAGAATGGTCTCGAAGGAGGGGGAAAGGATATCGAAACTCCGAAAGTAGTACTTCACTTCCACATCTAGATCTAGGAAATTGGAAGCTACATCCATCTCATTGAGTATGGATCCGAGTTCCCCAGAGGCTAGCAATCAAGCAGAAATGAATGGTATCAGGTGGAAGGAAAGACCCACCTGACAGTGTAGTTCGCAGCTAAAGGCACAAAAGGAAAGAGAAAAAGAGTTAACCCGCTTGACCTCAAATTGGCGAGGAATTCATCGAATCATAGGCGCGGAAGGCCAATGAACATCGGCTTCAGACCTTAACCTTAGACGTACCGTACTTCCTCAAGATGAATCTGCTGTAGAGATGATCCAATCCCTGGACTTTCGCTTCTAGCACTGACATCTAATTGAGTAGCGAGTTGAGCCCCTACTATGACTAAGAGAAGCTCCTCGTCCAGGAGACGAAAGCACTCTACTTCCCGCTTAGAGCATGAAAGGGTCCGGAATCATAGGATCGGAACGAGCTTTCTCTCCAATCCACTTGGCGAAAGACATCCCATCCCAGGTTCTGGAAGAAAGCAAGAGTCAGACTGAGTTCAATTAGTCCCGTCCTTCCTTCAGGGAATGGTGGGAGGTATAACATTCGATTCTTTCTTTCAGAACCTCATTTATGAGATGGGACAGTTTTTCTTCAAAGGAAGAAAGATCTTGGCAAGGAAAGAAAAAATTCGGATTGCTCTCTCAACCTTACTCAATTTACTCAAGTGAGAGTTGAAGTAGAGAAGGGATCGTAGGTTTTCCCGCTTCCTCTCCTTCTATGGAGCGAGTGAGCTTTCGCTTTGAAAAGTCCAGGATAGGCTATACGCTTTTTTCTGCCTTTAGCGCTTCGCTTGCTAACTCTGCTTTCAGTAGTGTACATTGTAGTGATCTTTATTACCTTTTTCATTTCATCTTTTTCTTCCACTTCAAGTGGCATTTCAATAACAGCTATTATTGAAATCTCCAGGAGGGATGATACGCTTCCGATCGATCTGTCTTCCCCATGCCGGTACCGCTTCGTAAGCCCTATCAATTCCTCCCCGGTAGAAGACTCAACCTTCAATCAATGCCCTTACGCCTATGCTGTGGAGTAAGCCATGAAAGCATTGCTCGACCTGAAGCCTACCCAACGGCTCCACAGAAAGAAGACCTACTTCTATTGATTTCATCCCCCACACGCCATGTGTGGATAGAAGACGACCGACTTGAGCAGTTGCTAAGAGAATGTATAGAATGAAGATCAAGACCGATCATATGACACAAAAAGCTTCGCTACATTAACGGCTTCCTATATCAAACTTCGTTTAGTTACTTTGGGAAGGAAAAGGTTATAGTCGTAGGAGTAGTTAGCCAGTAGGCTATATTACCATCAATAGCAAGCATGAACCTTACTTATTCCTTTCGTTAACAACCCTGAGGTATCTAAAAAGCCCTTCCCATATTGGCCTGTCCAACAAGATGTTGTTCGGATGCGAGCTCAATCTACACTACATTACATTATAGATGCTACGAATCGCATTCCTAAGCTAATTCTGGCTGCTAGATTGCCAAAGAGGAGGGGGTTTAGGAAAAAGATTACACTGGCAGATGTCTTTTCTATCTTTAATCGGACTAGGAGAAAAGAGTTCCACATCTCTCTCTTTCTTTATCTCAACTTTCGAAGCAAGTGCAAAAAAAGTTGTTGATGAAGGGCATATTAACTCGATCTCTCTTTATGGGATTTAAAGTGACAGCTATAAAACATAGGAATCGAGAGCTTGCTTCCTTTTCGACGAAGCTTCAAGCCAGATCAGCTCCTATCTTTATAGAATCCCCATATTGCCCGTGCAGCCCAATCTAGCTGTATATCTTAGCTCGAATAGATCTCCATTCTATGGAGGACCTCTCCTTACACGGGTAGTCAACCACCCCAATGCAACAAATTAGATGTGGCCTTACCGAACTGGAGGAACCGGAAAGAGCTATTCTTTCTCTAATTGATATCGGGCCTTCATCTCTTTGAAGCAAGACGCCAAATCCTTCATAGTTCTTAGCACGACATGCCGCTGTCTAAATGAGGCCAACTCTCAAAGAGGCTTTCTCGAGCCACCCTCGGCTTATCTCAGTAAGCTGAATAAATTCTTCCCTTTCTTAATAGAGGGGTGTCTAGCCTCACACTTTGGAACAACTGACATGCCTTTCCCCATTCTTTATAAATGAAAAAGAGAATTGCACAGCTTTTTTATGAGCGCTTTGTAGTAATTAGAGGTCAAGCGTTCTAAGACCGGGCCCTCGTCGGATGTATCGGCTTATTGACCATATTGCACTTATTAATAAGACGTAAGATGCGAGAGAGTGCAAGATGGAATTGTTGTTGTCTCTAACGAGACTACTTAATTGAATTCGAGCAATAAATATTAGTTGTTCAAGGATTCAAAAGAGTGACTTTAGCCCACACGAGAATGCCCTCCTGTCCTCGTTGTGCCCCTACTTCCCTCGGTGAACCTTGAACTTGAATTCACTCATTCCGATCTCGTCCCGGTCCCGAACTTCATAAGGAATGATTCCTGCTCATAGTCCCAATCCCATACGAGACCGTCAAGATTGAAAATAAGATTAGGATAGTTGATTGGAAATTAATAATCTATTGGTCGAGAGACAATTGAGATGATCTTCCGCACCCCCTTAAAAATGAGTGAGAAGGGAGTTTACAGAGTGAGGAAGGAAAAATGACACCAACTGGTGAATGGTACAGGTAGGAGTAGAACGCATCTTATTACCGAAGACAGGTAGGCGGTCCAGAGAATATGATTAGAACTATAGGATCGGTTTGCGCGTAGAAAGTAAAGCTCGCTACTGCTCAGAAAGGGAAATAGAAGTAGCTAGGCCCAGATCAGAGCTAAGATACTCCGATGGCTTATCCGACCTACTCAACTTATTGTTGTCCTTCTCTAGAGCTAGAGCTTGAACCCCACCCACGCCTCGGACATCAATCATCTCATATATACTAGAGAGATCTTAGTGGATTGCGCCTGGAAAGAAGAACTCGTTGAACAGTAATGAAATGGAGACAGAGCTCTATCAGTTCAGTCATCCGATTGTGTTAGGGTCTTTCTGGCACTAGACTAGCTAAGATCATGATTCGAGTGGGTGCTGGCGAGGGAGAGTAAACTTCTTCAAGCGTCGGGAAAAATCCCCCCATATACATTAAGAAAAGAAGAAAAAAAAAGACACTTATAGATATTGAGAATAAAAACAAAAAAACAAACAAAAAACACTATAAAAACAAACACACAAAAATAGAAACAAACACAAAAAAGAAAGAAAAGAAAGAAAAAAACAACGAGAAACACAAAAAGAAAGAAGAAAAGAAAGTGTTAAGACCAGAAACAAGAAAACAAAAAAAGCAAAAGAAAAGGAAAAAGGCCCTAATCTCTCTTTCCCGGCTCAAGCTCCATTCCCTACGTTTTTATAATGTATTGAAATAAGGAAAGAAGTGCTTCCCTCTCTGCTTTCCAGCTGTAATCTTAATCTCCGTCTTTAGGGTAAAGGGATGAATAGGTAGGTTAATTAGAGGTAGTTCAGATGCTGGTCTAACTGACCTTGGTCCCAGAATTTCTATGTCCGTCATCAAGGGCCTGCCTTCCCAGCTACTGAGGTAAGGATCCACTTGATTCATCACTTTATTCATAACCATTAGATAGTAATACAGTTCCGGCTTGCTGTTCAAAGGGTAAAAGGACAGAGGTTAGGGACGGTTACGAGTGCCTGTTGTGGTTCTTATGAGTCGGAGAAGAGGAGATTAGTAGCCCGAGCGAGACCTCCAAAACCGAGTCCGTGCTCTTTCAGTAGTGTTGGTAAATATCCTTTCTTCCTTCCATCCCATGTGAGTTCCTCTAGCCATTTGAAGTTCATATTCAGTACTCTTACTTGCCATATTGCCAAACATCGCAAATCCTATTTCTAGTGAGGGTATCTCCAGCTTATAAATGATTCTCACTAGGATATTACCTAAATATGGAATAGTTTCTATCTAATAGCAAGGGTCCCTCGCCCTGTAAGTGTTTTCTTTATCTTGTAAGCATACCGCCCAATGATCTTAATGAATACCCTCGTCTTTTTGCTAAGTGGAATTGTAGGCGGCAGAGAGAGGTCTAGCCTTTGACACATTCCTAGTATTTGTTTGACTAATTATCCTAGCCTTTATTTATTGGCCTATTTCCGGAGGTCAACCTAAACTATATGGGAAAGAGAGGCTATCACGGCCTAACCAATAGATACATTCTTGATCCCGCGCGGTCTCAACCTTCGCTACGCCCCTGTCGCTCGAGCAACTCCTTCCTCTCAAACAAGGAACTAGCCATGTTCCACCAATCTTCAGTTGAGCTTCACGTAGTCCACTCTCCTTCTACAACTGAACTCTTGCCCGATCAGTCGACTACCAAAGCTTCTCCTTATCCATTTCGCTAGTGAATTCTTGAGGCGACCGAAGGGTGGCCTTCAACTTTGCGATGAATCCTGGGTATGCCTAGAGAGGCGGAAGACACTCCAGCGAAGCCTAAGAGTGAGTGGACGTCGTAAAGTGAAATACAATTCACAAAATTCCCTTTCAGCCGGAAATTCAAATCTTCACTTTCTGGAATTAGAAACCTTACTTACGAAGTAATAAATCAGCTATTGAATAGAACTATGGATCGGAGAATAGGCACTGATCGGAGCCAGTTCACAACCTGGGATAACTAAGGCTACCTTGCCTGAAGACATGGGATTGCCGTAGAAGTCACATGCCAAGCAAGTTCTTGCCCCCTCTACCTATCTTGGGTGAGCTACATCCATACATAGTCTAAGCCTCTGATTGACTGTACTAGATACGGAATCTTAGTCCCAAGAGTTCTGCAGAAGCGGGCTAAAGGCAATAGTTCGCTAGGGTGCTTGTCCCAATTCCTTGATAAGATCGCTACCGAAGGCCCCCAAAAGCCTAGTCTTTAGAAGGAAGGAACGGATTTATTCTTGGATTTGGAAGGCAACGACCCAATTGAAAAGGCCATCCATTGCTGGTTGAGCTCGATGTTGCTCTCGAGCCGAAGTCTAAGGATGCTCAGCAAGTTTTGGATTCTTCTCTTTCTCATCAGGAGAAATCCTTGGCTAACTCTTCGAAGGATATGGTTCTTTTTGATCATTCTTCATCGTTAGTAATCTCTTCGGCTGATCCCCTCTCGGATGTGCATCGAGTTGACCCTTTGTTGATTGTGGATGTTCCGCCAGTGGTGCTTCGAAGGTGGCAATGGATGATCAATCTAGCGATAGTGGTTTGGAAGTGGATTTTCTTCCACATGAGGACGTTCGGGCAGAGGGGGTTCCGCCCGTCGTTGCTTCTCCAGGGGATAATTTAGTATTGCAGTCTATGGAGGCCGCTGGGCATTATCGTGTTCGTGGCTTTGCTGAAGCTGAAGGTTTGACAATAAAGCGTGGAATCACGGCTCACGTGCGCAGTAAATCGGGTGATATGGTAACTGATGGGGTTCTTTCTAAAGACGATTTGTTACTGTTTCATCAACAACTTCGGTGGCAACTGAGACTGAAAATCCTTCCATTCTTGCCACGACACAACTGCTTCATGGACGTTTCCAGCCGACAGCCGCCTCACATGACCTCCCTGTGTATCTTTCCTAGGAGTAGTCAACGGGGAGACAATCGAAGCTGGAACCTCCTGAAAACGACTGAAGTCATCATCACAAGATCCACTGCCTCGCTTCTCAATACAGCAAAGGAATTAGAAAGTTCTAACTTCCCTTCATCATCAGACTCCGGGTCTGTCAATGCACCGTCCACTTGTTTACCCATCTGCTTCTCTGAATCCGACGCCGTAACTGGAGTTGCCGAAACATTATCACCATAAACTGGAGGTCGACTTGTTGAAGGAGCCGCACTACCAGTCAATTGGAGCTGCTGAGTTCCCTCACTACCAGGAGCAGAAGACTCCGTAACTAACGAACTTTTAAACCCTGCCCAGCAGGCTCTTGAAGAGGAAAGCATATAGAGATCAGAAGGAATTTCACTGCACATTCTAGTAAAGATAGACACGAGTATAGGCTATTACTGTTGCTGTTGGAGAATCCCCGGCTCTTAGGAAGAATGCTTTAAGCTCTTTGACATAGATATTATATCTATATGCCAATAAGAGCAGGAGTAAGCGTAGCAAAGGACGTTAATCAATAGTATACCCAGGCCTAGGTTAGAGAGGCATAGGTTTATCTAGTCCAAGTAGACCCTTTAGGGGGGACGAAATTCAACCTTTGCATTTTCTCTTCGATTGAGTTTGAGCTAACGGGAGAAGTTCACTAAAGAACGTCTCTCAATAATAGAGTTCCTAGTGAGGAGGGTTAATCAGCCATTTCCTTTGCTTGCTCGTGCCGTTGCTCGATCAAACACAACCGCGCACTGCACTGCTTCTTCTCCAATCAGGAAGTAGGGGAGCCCAAACCACTTTGTCCACCGCTCTCTCTTCTCTTGCGGACCCTTCCTTTTATATGATATATGAACATTTGCATTCGGGCAGCAGCTACTATACCTTTCCATTTGTTTAGTGCAGCTCTTGTAAGGCAAGAATTACGGCTTAAAAACAGACGGGAGATTCGGCTACCAAACTGGACAACTAACCCATTCTGTCTCGCATTCTCTTTTTCAAATACTTCCTTCGTGAATGGAATCTTCCAACTTGTGTAAGTAGAAATCTGTTACCTATAAAAGTCTAAGATCGAGCTACGAAGTTGGTTGGCCATGCATTATTGATACCGCATTTAGCGTACTTGAACCGGGCAACTTCCACTCGAACTCCAACAGATATTTATTCCCGAGCCAGAACTTCTATCTGTCGGAGCGATAGAGGGGATTTATCAATGGATTCGATTCCTTGGCTTGGAATCACTAGAATAAATGACCTCCGGAAAAGCCATTCCTATCTCACTCGCAGCTCAAGCTACAATCGGAACCTTATCCCATTGGCCTTTGATAGAAATGAGGGTTAGGCTGATCCTTAGTTTTTGAAACAACCGTTGGGGGAGAAGTAATGGCTGGGGAGTACAACATGTGTCTAATGCTCGAAGAAGAATCGCGACGTTAGCCCAGTCTTGGTTGCTTAGCTCGTGACTACCTTTCTTTCCCTGAAGGTGGTTGGAAGCGCTCTTCACCGCATGCCTTTCTTAGGTGCTCTAACCGATCTCAAAGAAGCTACATGCCCCTCAATGACACGCTTGGAAAGCTCCTATACTACGCTAACGAAAGCAACCTGACCTGCATGAGATTGAATTCCCTAAACCCTATTCGATTCTAATACACCCGAATTCGCATCAGAAAGAGAGGCTTTGGGATCGACCTTCAAAGGAAAGATCTGCTTAACCTTCTCCGGAGACTGAGATTCAACCAACCATTAGCACTGAGATGGAAGCCCTATCGCCCAAATCAAATCAAATAGTTAAGTCAGCAGGAACCTCTTACACTGGCATGGGGCACGGGTAAGGTAACTCAACATCACTTTCCATTCACTGATCACTTGCCATTCACTTCAGGAGAAGGAGTTACATAAGACTCGGTTGGTTTGGTGGGGAAGCCCCGTCGAGCTCAATTAAAGAATAGAATCAAATACTAGTATTGTATTCCTTTCTCTTTCTTTGTATATCGTTTTTGTTCTTTTCTTTCCTCTTTTTCCAGTGAAGCCTGTGAAGTATCTGAATATTCAAGAAAGAAATATATTAAGGGTTAATATTCAATAAATATATGAAATGAAGGGTCATCCTGTTGATCAGTAAAGGTGCGTCTTCGTCTTCCCGTTGAGTCAGATATACTAAGAGCCTATCGTGCTTATGTTGAGTCAGATGCACTAAGAGCCGCTTATACAACTCGTACGGGAAGAGGATAAACGAAAGAGAGCAAGGTGCGAGTTCTAACCCATACCCAGTTAGTTTGGCGATAAAGTTCAACTGCGAACTGGCTGTTCGCTTCTTCGAGTTCCGGACTCATTAATAATGATCCTCCATTAAACTTAAGGATCCGTCTCTATAGCAACGTAAGCTTCTCTTTATTTTATTAATTTATGTGAAGCCAGAGAAAAAGAAACCATGAAATTCAATTTAATGAACTCTAAAGTTGCTGAGGGAAATGGAAATATATTTAGTATTTAGGTTCGAGCATATGCAATAGGGTATTTATTTCCAACTATTCCTATTATTATGTGATAGGGTATTTCCAACTAAGATGCGATAGGGTATTAAATACTAAGCCCATTCCTATTAGTAATATTATTATGTGATAGGGTATTTCCAACTAAGATGCGATAGGGTATTAAATACTAAGCCTATTATTATTCTTATATAATATAATAATAGATAGGCTCGCCTTATTCCTTATTGAGTAATTTAGCGAAGAGAGTATAAAAGATCCACTCGACTCAAAGCAAAGGGTTGGGGACTCATTTGAACTGGTTAGGGACTCTCATCTTATTTTATTATTTGAAAGCGGGTTGCCTTCCGTATTAATTGAAAGGGTCTGCGAGGGGATTTGTGTTAGCGCACTTCGGCACCTATGTATTTCATTGTGCCCGCATTTGTATTTGCGTAAGAGGGCGGGGCATTTGTTACTATGTATAGTATAGCAGATCAAGATTTGATCGCCCGATCGACTTAGCTCTATCTTATTTGCTATCCCGTACTCTTTCATATGAATCATTAACTCTTTATTAAGCCGTGCAACAACAGAAGGAAGATCTTTGAAGGCGGGTCTCACTCTTTTTTGAAGGGTAGCGACGTGAGCAAAGATATTTACTTTTTAGCTCTGCTCTCCTTTTAGTTTAGTCGAGCGCGTCGTTTCACTCGCTCCTCAAGCTCCCTTGTTTGTGCTAGGGGAAGGGACCCCCGGTTTAGCTTAGCTAGATTCATTCGTAGGAGTGTTTAGCTGTGTAGTGAGTGTAGCTCTATAGTTCTTCCCTTCGTTCGGTTGGTTTCTTATCCCGTCTCTGTCGTAGGACCTCAGCTTTTCGTGCTCTGCTCCTTACCTCTTTTCTGTTTTCATCCTAATCCCAGTAGTCTCGAGTAAGAGTAACTAAACTACCAGCGCACTACGCTTCGCTTCGCACCTTTCTTTCCGCAGGCACAGACTTGAATGGAACCTTGTCCTTGTCCTCGTCCGCTGAGCATACCGCGTACGCCCTGAACACTGAACATAAGATCTACCTTTCATCCCTTCTCTAAGGCTGTTTTCCTTTCATCCCTTCTTTAATACTGTTAGGACTCTTAAAGTGGAGCGCCCCTCTATCTTTTCTATGTTAGCTTTTTTGTCCCTTCTATGTGCTTAATTGTCTCTTTCACCCCTATTGAGTTAGCAACTATAACTATGTGAGTTGGTTTTTGTTTCCTAACTTGCTTTGTTTCTTTCTCTTGCCTGCTTCTGCTCTACGTGGGTCTGTCTCTTCTTCATCATGTACCTAACCCAAGTATCTTATCTTACCTCAGTCTCTTCTTCATGCCCCTAAGTATCCTCTTTATCTTAGTTTTCCCCCTATTACTATTAGTCCCTAATTTAATATAATATATTAAATTAGATTATATTATTTATTATTATTATATTATATTGGATCTAGTTTCATGGTGACCCCTCTTACTCTGCACTATGGGTAACCGCTGGACCTGCCTGCCATGCCTTCTTTTTGTTAGTGGCTGCTCCATTGGAGTTCAATAGATTTAAGTGGTTTTCATGCATTTCCAATATTTGAAATAAATTATTAATATGGCTTCTGCACTATTACTATGTTTAAATACATAATACATATATAGGAATGATCCTAAATAGTAAGTATGGGAATGAGCGTAAAGCTCTAGCTCGACCAAGGTCCATGGAATCCCGCTTAGCTTCTGCAATCGTCACCATATAATCATGGTGAAGCACCCCCGGAGTGGGTCCGGTACAGACAGGAATCGTAAGATAAGATGGGGACATGGTACGTTCCAACACTCGGTGCTGGGCCATCAGCAGTCTCTCTTTACTATCGTTCCACTGTCTCAACCCGTGTATCCTATCCTGCTTAGCTTGTAGTTTAGTTGTCGAGCTCCCCGCCCGCGCAGGAATTCCTGATTAGGTTAGGTGTAGGTGAATCTTATATCTTATATCTTATATGTCTATGTTGGCCAGACCGCTAGGTAGTTAGAGGAGTAATCTCGTATCTGGTCCCCTTGGAATCAAGGAGCGTATTTAGCTATCTGCTTTGTCTACCCTTATATTATATCTATATCTAATCTATCCCACTAAAAGTCTCACTAGAAGTTAGAAAAGCGCTCTTCTCTTACCAAGGAAATTCAATACTTCACAAAGAAGTTGATCGATCCGCTTCCTTCCTTATTTAGTTATATTCCTTCCTTTTCCTTATTTAGTTATAAAGATTGTGTTGGTAGCTTACTTTGCTTTGGTCTCGCTCCGTTGTGCTCTTGCCCCTACGTGGTGTGGTGGTCCATCGCGTTCCTCACCTTTTTGAGTCTCGTTAGTCTAGTGAGTGCCTTCCTCTTCTCGAGAGTGTATCTGATTAATAAGTTTTCGTGTGCGAGTGTATCTGATTAATAAGTTTTCGTTCAAGATCTATCTCACTTTGAATCCTCTTTCGTTAATATAATGATGTATGTGACTCCCGGTCTCCTCTTAGTTCTCCCCCTACTCTCCCTTTCCCGTTTACTAAACTTGTTTTCTCAAGTCAGATTCTTTTTCTCTATGGTAAGACGCCCTAATCTCTTTCTGCTACCCTGTAATGTGCTGAGTGCGCGAGTAGAGTCTTTCTTTTATCCTTATTGATCTGATAATGTATGCTTTCAATCTAGGACTCAAGGCCTATTGGATAACTCTCTCCAATGTATCTCTATTTGCTGGTTAAAGAGGATACACCGCGCAAGACTCTTTTCTTTGTATGTCCATGGAACTGTAAATATATATATATTATTAGATTATATTATTTATCTAACAAGTCAACACACCTAATCGGTCTGCTTACGTCGTTATCATATCACTGGTTGCTTTCCTTTCTGTATTAGTTGTGTACTCTGAGACATCGATCGTATATGCTTTCGTTGAAGTATTAGTTCTTCTTGGCTCTTATCCTTCTTTGAGTTGAGTAAGCTGAGCTCCACGCTAAAGAAGCGAGCAAACCTGGAAAAGGGTATGCAGTCAATAGGTAGTACGCCGACCTTGAGTTCGGACCACGAGTAGGGAGCGCGTAGCACCTAATTTATCAAGCTATCTAAAGAGCCCTGCTATAATTCAAGCTATCTAAAGAGCCCTGCTCACTGCTATAGCTTAATATTAAGCTATATAATATAATATTAAGCTATAAGGGCTGATGTGAGTGTAGGTCGGGAGATTAGTACCTCGTCCGATCCGCTTGCTTCTTGCTTATTGAGCCTCGTCCGATCTACTTGCTTCTTGCTTATTGTATTGAGTTTGATTTTCCATTTGCTCCAGTTGCTTATAAAGTGGAATCTGCTGGCTCCTCTTAGTGTGGTGTGGGCATCTCCTATAAATACTTATACTTAATCTTAATTGCAATTCGTTTTTCATATGGGGTAGGCTTTCCCTCTATAACTTGCTCTATACCTCTCAAGGTCTCCTCCTCTCCCCCTATTTCTAGTGCCCTCGGTCCTAATCTTTCTCTTCAACTTATTACTTATTAATATTAATATGGCTGCTGGTCTACGTAAGTCTCTTGTTCATGCAATGCACCCGTCTCTTCTTTCTCTTATCTCACTTACTATTCTCATATATGATATGAAGTCTGATGGTGAACGTATTCAATTCAATATGTGTAACCCCTGCAATCACTTCTTTTTTTATGAGGGGAAATCTGAAATCAACTATTTTATTTCGACACTACTAGGTCTAGGTCATCTCACGGGTTTGGTTTCCTCAAGTTAATTTCTTTCTTTCTTTCTTTCTCTCTTGTCGTCTCTGGTCTCTGTTCTACGTCGCAAAGGCTAAAGTGTCGTGTGAATCGTATTTAATTACATTACCTGGAAGCGTATTGAATTACATTAATTAAGATTACCTGCTTGTGGTGTGGTCCCGAGACTCTACTAAGTATCTCGTATTAGGTTACCTTAAGATCTGAATCCCCATCCCCTATGCCCCAAGTTGTCAGTTGCTTTTCTTTCCTAATCTACTTCTCTCGTTCTGGGAAGAGCTTGAGTATGAGATTATTGAGTGTTTAGGGGCATGATGCAATTAATTACTACTACTATAGTTTTGTATTTCCTACAGTGAATTCCAAGAGTGAAAATGTGAATGTGGCCGGTCTCTTCCGGACTTGCCTTGTGACCGGAAAGGCAAGGTAAAGGGGTTTTAGTTTTGAGTTCGAGCCATTGTCTACCCGTTCTGTTGCTGCGAAGCAAAATTGCTCATGTCGAGCTTCTTTCGCTCTCTCAATCTCGAATAATTCAATTCATTGTTCATTGTATAAATAACGAAGATTCGATTGACCAATGTATAATTACAAATACAAACGATTGCACTATATAACTATATATAATATCATATCAAAATCATATGGTAAGTAATACCCAGTTCTTTCATGAAACCAAACCCATAAGAGTTATGGAAAAATATTCAAGTAACACGCTCGATAAAGTTCCGCCCAATGGTGCTCGGCACTAGAGGTCGTGGAGCACTAAATAGAATATAGTGTGAGACCTGCCGAGCGGGCCTAAGACAAAGCAATTCAAGCTCGAGCCTAAGCAAACACACTTGAATGAAAGAAGGGGATGTTTATTATATTATATTTAATTGATGAACCGGTATACTTAACACATGCCTTCCGCAACTTGATTTATTTGTTTTATTAAGTGATTATCTAGTACTGTTATTTGTGCTACCAATAAGGGTTCAATTCCCATTCGTGTGTTATTATTCTTTTATTTGTTTTTGAAGTGATTATCTAATATAATAATCGCTTTAAGTGTTTATTTTTTCGTTTCTAATCTGAGATAGTTTCAATACTCATAGGAGAAGCTCATTTCGAGTTCATGCGTGAGGTTATTTTCCATATTTCATAAATGAGTGAAAGTATTTCGAGAGAATCTAATCTCTTTTTCATTTGGTGAGAGCTATGAAGTTAGTTTTCTTTTGCGGGTGATAACTGGATTGGTCTTCCTGTTCTTTCTCAGCGTAAGAAAGATCTCTGATCCAGTGAGGTAAGCCGATCCGGGTTCTAGCCAAGCACTTTCGTTTAAGGCATCACCCGAAGAAAAGAAGTAAAGGCATCACCCGAAGCGAAGAAGTAAAGGCTCTACGTTGTAGGCCGGTTCAGTCCAAACCAAAGAGGAGAATCGAATAAGTTTTCCTTCTGGTTTCGCTCCTCCTGTCCTGGAAAAAGAAGAACGCCTTGAGGCGGAGGCTGCCCTAACACTCTATTTTTCATTAGGGTAGTCATTAGGGTAGTCATTAGGGTCGGGGCTTTCAGGATTTATTTCAGTACTGGGTGCATAAGGAATCCTACCACCGCCGCCTTGAGGTTTGGTTTTGCCTTGGAAGGGATCCTCTGAATTACTTCAGTGAATTAGTTCATATCTATATGGTATGGCTCAAAATCTTTCTATTCTATTTATTACTCGCCACTCGTTTTGTTGCTCGGATTCGAGAGATGGCCTTTCAATACACCCTAGGGGGAAGATAAGACAGACGAGACGCAACGCAACACTCATCCCGATGCGGTATCTGATGGGGTAGGTTTCCTTCCCAAGTGTAATATAATACAAGAAATACAAGAAAACGAGATCAGCAGAAAACGAGATCAGCTACTTTGACTTAGCCCCTGCGCTCCGAAGGGCTCGGTGCAATCCATATCTCTTCTCTTGCTTTGCCTGCAGCTCTTAACTTCGCAACCTTACTATAACTATATCATAGTGTAGTGTAGTTCGATTTTACTTTAAGCTACGGGAATTTCCATCGTTATCGTTTTCCCAGTACCCCAGTACCCCAGTACCCCAGTACGTTACGTAATCACATATTAGATGGATTTCACCGGGATTCTTGCTACAGTGGTTTTGCCGTAGACAGCTTATTAAGGGAATGCAAGGATAGAGTGATAACGACGTGGTGACAGAGCATATCCCGAATAAGCGACTGGTCTCACATGGCCTAAAGAAGTTCTCTTCCGATCTTGCCCAATATTGGAAGTCGATGAAACCCCGTGTTTTGGCATAGATATAATATCAGCTGCTTTAGCTTGAGACTTGGAAGTCTCGGAAAGAGGGGACTCTTTACTTGAAAGTCAGGCCCGAGGACGGGTAGACGTGGACTCGTTTGAAGCAAGAGCAAGCCAGACAAAGAAGACATCGGAACTGCTAGTTCCAATTCCCTGCTACGCATAGATCATTCTTTCTCAACAAAGAGATCTGAGGAAGAAGTCCCCGGATGCCTGTCAAAGAACAAAGAAAACCAGAGAAAGAAGAACGAGGGCCGACTGAGTTGGAGGCGACGTGATTCAACTAGAAAGTATCGGGTGAGAGGCAAGTCCACTAAAGCTTTCTCGAGAAAAGGGGAAGAGCTTGACTAAGAACACTCACTCTTCCACTCAATGCTCCACCACTCGAT
This sequence comes from Wurfbainia villosa, assembly GCA_025175895.1. Lineage (NCBI taxonomy): Eukaryota > Viridiplantae > Streptophyta > Magnoliopsida > Zingiberales > Zingiberaceae > Wurfbainia > Wurfbainia villosa. Next base: position 195,148 of record JAKLTH010000026.1, on the reverse strand, counting down.
CCTTCCTATGACTGACTTTCCACCGAAGCACTCTCCTACACCTAGGAACTACACTCCTGACGCTCATTTCTTTACTTGCCCGATAGCCACTGCCCCATCTCCCGTCTGTCTTTTCTTTGTCCTTTCTTTACACTTAACAGTAAGCATCACTGGGAAGAATCCTTCTCGGATCTCGGCCTCTCTCATCTCGGTCTTTAGGCGCAACTTTTAATTAATCTTGCTTCGGTCCAGCCTTTGCCCTCTCGTTGACTATCTTTCCTTCGCCCACCTATACGAGACTCCATAAACATTGCCCGGAACTCCTACGTCGCGGGCCTAAGTCAAGAACCTAACTCATGTCACGAGAATTATAAGAAGCCTCACTACTCGTTCAGTTCTCGCACCTCGGAGTCACGTCTATGATCTGAGAAAGACGGGCTTGCCTTTCTATGTTCAGTTCTATATCTATCATATATAAGACTTAAGCTCACTTGAGCGCTTGCAGAACACACATCGCACCAAGAAAGTTTGTGGTCCAGTCTCAGGCACTCAAAAAAGGATAGACTCACACACCCTTGACAGATGACAGAGGAGCTTCTCATCGCTTAGCCTATGCCTGAACTTCGTACACGAGAAAGGCTAAACTCAAATGCTTGGGCCCTCTCGGCTACTAGTCACTTCGTCCCTCATTCCACAGTAGTCCCTACTTTGCTTCTCTGAACCGAACCGCTCTCCACACCTATTCGTGAAGTTCGCTTTCCTTGAAGTCAGCTGTTGAAGAATACACTTTCTCGTAAGGAGAAGGTCTCATCCTCCACTTTTATCCTATCCCACCAACTATAAATTCATTCCTTCTATCTGGTCTTCTCCTCGTCACCCTCAGCTCTCGCTCCCTCACCGTGTCCGGTCTTTCTTTCCTCCTTTCCATGCACTAGCACTATTAGATGATCTATTCAAAGGAGCTCTCTGCATTACATAGGACGAGCAAAGTAGATCCATGATTGATGAGCCGACTGACTGGCTGATTCCCCTCGTGATGATTGTGATTGTAGTCCCTATCATTCCCATCACACCTACTAAGAAAGAGCCTGATCCTGCCTGAGCATTTATTCGCCATCAATCAATAGGGACATCGCCCCGTCAACTCCCACTGTCCATAAGACACTTTGCCCAGAGCACCAGAGGGGAATAGGAACGGAGACTCACCGTTCTCTCATCTCTCATTTCTCATTTCCGTGCTCAAACAAACGAATCAACTGAAGCAAGGGAAGCGAGCGAATCTGCCCGTTAGAATCAACTGAAGAATGGGAAGCGCTATTCTGATCTTGTATGATAGTCGGTCGATCATGGGGCATCAGTCAATAGGAGAATGAGAACAGAGAGGCCTGATGATTCACTATCTTTGGCCCAATGATTCACTATGATCTTCGGAAGACTTGACCAGAGGACTTGACTGACAGGAAAGACAGGTTAAGAGGACTTGTGACAGCTTGGGTAGGAAAGGCAGGAAAAGAGGACTTGACAAGATGGGCAGGGACCTCTTTTCTTCCCAAGATGGGTGGATTCGTGAATGGGCGGGCTATGGACTCGTGAATGGGCAGGCTATTACTAAAGCAACATCTCTATCTAAGGTGGGCAAGCAAGATAATAGGCTCCCACGGTGCGATGGGCTCGTTAGTCACACGAGCAGATTGGTTCTTCTACACTACTGCCTCTGCCTCAAAGGTAATGATTGGCCTCCCTCTGCCTCTGGTATAATGATTGGTTATTCTTCGCTTCGCACCTCTGCCTCGTAGAGCTACGCATCACTCACTACTTGTCCGGTGGGCTTGCTCATGTGCCATCCTACTTGCTCGTGTGCCTGCCATCCAAGCGCAAGCTTCTTCTCGGCTTGCTCGTGTGCCATCCTCATCTCCTATCCTACTTCTTCTCAGTAAGTATCCGGGGTCTGACCCACTATCCTCTCAGTAAGTAGTATCCAGGGTCTGACAAAAGCCCCTTCAGTAAGTATCCCGGATCTGACAAAAGCCACTATAGCCACAGCCACTATAGCCACTATACATAGAAAGACCAGTAGAGGTAGAGCAGACAGAGGTAGAGCAGACAGAAGTAGAGCAGACCAGTCGAGGTCCCATGCCTATAGCGGTGGAGAAGGCTTTTCATCACACTTATGGTCCTTCCTCTTTTCTTCACTTGTTTTGCTTGATGGTCTTATCATTCACTCTCTCACGGGAAACCTTATCATTCGCTCTCTCGCGGGAAACTCTCAAGGGTTGTAGAGGCTTGTGGGAAAGAATCAAAGGTGGAAGCAAGAAATAGAAGCAAAGGACCTCTCAAAGCTCCGGCACCCGAAGCAAGCAAAGTCACTGTTCTAGCTCACGCGGGAAAGAATCAAAGGCCCATAGCAATAAATTCCAACTCCCGTGGGAAAAGCAATAAATTCCAACTCCCGGGGGAATGTCTCCTATGATGGGCCACACGTCGTCCTCTAACTATACTGCACCGAAAGAACTGTCCCAACTGAAAAAGCAGAGCTCTGAGCCTAGAAAAGAATGTCCATGATGGGGATGAGATGGATGATGCAATGAAAGGAGCTGTAATCAGAGTAGTCCAGGAGCTGTAATCCGAGAAGTGTCCCACGCAGAGCTCTGATCTGACAGGAACAGTGAGCCGAGAAGTGTCCTAACCTCTGATCTGACAAGTGACCCGAAGTGTCCCAACCGAACTCTGATCTGACAGGAACAGTGAGCCGCGAAAGTGCTTGCTTTTTTTTTTGGATGCCCCGCCCCGAAAGGAAGAACAAGCAAGTGATAGCACGCAACATCATAGAATCAGAGAAGGTTCCCATCGAGGAAGTCTCTACCGAGGAAGGTCCCTATCGAGAAGTCATGATTGGCAGAAGGTCTCAGGAGTCATGATTGGATACGACGCGTTGGCACAGAGACCGCACTACCTCGGACGAGTAGAACTAACTAATATCGACCCGACCACTCTTAGAATCAGAATCTGCTTTTGTGAAGCTGCCCGCTAGTCCACTCCGCTTTTGTGCCCGCCTCGTTTCCAGTGCCTCGTTCCAATGCCGTCGAGAAGAGGAGTAGCGAGCACACGCGAACGTCTTGAAGTCCTCCTTTAGATCTACTACTTGAAGTCCTCTAGATGCTAGTAGTCCTTTCGACCCTGTAGAGAGTCTCCTTGAGATCCTAGTAGAGAATGATTCTTTCTCCCGTCGCAGTCCCTTCACCGTACTCACCTTTCTCTTTCTGCACCCATCTTAGGTGCCTTCACCGTACTCCTCGCTCTCTCGCTGTGTCTTTCGCTGTCTTGTCCTTCTTTCCACGCTCTGCCTTCCCATCGATTGTAGTAGTCGCTACCTCCACGTTCCCCATTGGCTTGGGACGAGAGGGTATCTCCCTAATCTATAAGTCCTTCCCCCTCTCGCATACTTACGTTCCACTTTAGAAAAGTCGAGTCAAATTCCGAGCCCTCAGCTTCATTCCAATAATCAGTTAAAGTGCCTATCACTCTTGGATAAGGATGGAACAGAAGGATAAGGACTCTGAACTGCAGCTTCATATCCTCTTGTCTTAATCCTCTCCTCGGTTCACTTCACTATAGGAATTATGATCTTTATCAGCCGGGGCTATTATAATATATGACTCTTCGGGGTGCCTAGTTAGAGAAGCAAGGATAGGAGCCAACCACCCTCTTGAAACAGAATAGGAGCCCACTCCTTTGAGTCTAACCTATCTTTTGAACTCGGAAGTCACGGGCTCAAGCTTTTTAGTATCCTTTTCAGTCGAGCTCGCCCACTACACCAATCAAATTATATAAAGGAAAGAAGCTCATGAAGCTCATCGGATCGGATTCCAGAACCAGAAAGAAGCGAATCGGATCGATAAAGAAGCTCATCGGATCGGATTCCAGATGCCAGAGAAAGAGGATTCCAGATGCCGGAGAAGGACAGAGACAGAGAAGGACAGAGAAAGTGAGGAGCGAAGCAGTGAAACGAAGCGAAGGAGCGACCGGTCCCAAGTAACCCTCCCGGGCTAAGTCAGGCTCTTCGTTTATTCCGGTGAGTGAGTGATTTGAGTGATAGTTGCTATGCCGACGAGTCAACGAAGAAGGAGCGACTGACAAGAAGGAGAGAGTCAGGTGCTGATTCAAGGAGCGAAGGAGAGTTCGGAGCCGTCGTGAGGGCAGCCGCAGTCTCTTTCGTAGCGCGATCTCTGCAATCCAAAGAAATCCCGTTCCATGCACCGACCTATGAGGGCCTAAGCTGAGTGAGCTATTCGGTTCATGCCTACGAGGGTGCGGAGCGAGTTCATGGACCGGGATCAGTCGGCCTACCCATGAGGGAAGGAGTTCAAGGACCGGACCGAAGCTGACTATTCGGATCATGCCTACCATACCAGCTCTTCAAGAGTTCATGGACGCGAAGACCGTTAAGGGAGCGAGTTCATAGGTGCGGAGAAAGAGAGAGAGAGAGAGCTTATCTTTCAATTATTTTGTTTCCACTTTTATCTCTCTCTTTGAATTCATGCAGTTTATCCATTTGAGAGGGCTATGTTTCTCTTATTACTTATTATTTGATGTGTCTATGTTTGGATATTTCCTGCAGAAATTCATTGAACTATCTTCTGCAAAATCTTTCTCCAGCGCTGTACATAATAATGGAAGGGAGTGAGCCTCAATTTTTCACTCGCTTTTTTTCTTGGGACTCATCCAAAACAGCAGTAAGGATTCTAATCAGTTTCAATTTCTTTTGTATTGTCAACTAATATCATTTTATCGAAGGTTTGAACCTACTTTCCTGCAATGGCTAGGGGCTTCTGTGGCCAACTTTAGTAGACAAATGTTTGGCTATAGCTCAGTTTGTGATACAACAGAACTAATTAAGCTTCTTCTGGTTTCAGGTGCATGGTAATTCGTTCCAGAGGAAGCTAGCAATTGTGAAGGATGGAATAACTCCAACATCAGATGTGAGTTCTAAGATTCTATTGGTTTATTATGTGACTCATAGATAGGAAATTGTAGGCGCCACTCTCTTGTTAACTCAACCTAGGAAGGACAACTATAGCCAAAAGGGTATTTTCTAATAATGCAGACCAAGTTTTGTATTCCTTTTGCTGCATTCTGTAAATTACTGTCTAAATTTTTTTGTGTGTTCAAGAATGGAAACTAGTTTGCCTGTGTAATTTGCTTATGTGGTCACATAGAGCATAGGATTTTAAAAGCTATAATCTTTTCTTTTCTATGATTCTTTGCCAATTTTGCATGACTCGATATTTTCTCTCCTATTATACTGTTGGCATTAGCTGAGATCTTTCCAATTGGATATTTATCTTCTCATCAGAAGCCCAAGAGGCGAGTCACACCGGCACATAGTGGGCGTTCTAGTGTGCCTGAGAAATCTCAGCGCTCAAGAAGCATGTCCTTCAGTCCTGATCTAAGGTTAAAAGAGCTTGACCGACTGCAGCAACTCCAACTGGAAAAGGTACAACTGAAAGGCTTGACCGGAGATTACCTCTAACCTATTCGCTCGAACCCAAGGTCAGGTAACCGAAAATGAGTGAAAGGGAACTTCTACTCTAGATGGCACGGGGAACTCAAACTCTTTCTCGCTCGAAGAAAGAACCGGAACCGGAAAAAGAGTAAAAAAACAAAAACACTAGGGTAGGGAGGTGGAACGAATGGTTAGGTAGCAGGTTAGGCCCAGTTGCTCCTCTGGTCTAAGACCAGACTCCTCCCATCCTCCGTTTCTTCCTTGACGGCCTCCGCTTGCTCCTACGCTGCTTCCGTCGCTCTATTTGCTGTGGTATCTCTTTGGTTAGCTAGTCTCATTGGCCTTCGGCTTGGCTTCTGCCGTCGCTTGAGTAGCCCCCATTATTGACACAGCTTCTGGCTCTTCGGGCCGGCTACATGGAATTAGCTTGATAAGTCGGAGTTGTTAATTGGTTCCAGTAAGCCGCTAAACATAGCATTAATCATTCAACTTCTGCCGCTTGCGCCTTTCTGACTCAATAGCCGTCAGTTGACAATCTGACCCTTTTTCTTCTAAAGTAAAGTAGATGAACCGTCGGTACTTTTGAGGTGAGCACGGCCGCGACATGAAACAGAAAGTTCGACGATCTCCCCTCTTGCTTCGCCATCAAGTTTGACTAAAGGACTAGGAACAATTGAGAGGGATCTTAAAAACGTTCTCCTATAGACGCGCTACGCCTAGAGCTAATACAATTAGGCCGGAGTGACTTAGGTGCCATGCCAAAAGAGATTTGATACCGGCCTTGTAGAAGTAGGCATAAGAGCTCTATCAGCTAGCTCATTCTGGTCTAGTTGCGCGGCGGCTACTCCCGAAGCAGGGGAGCAACTCCTAGAAGAATGACATGAACGAGCGACAAGACCGATTGCAAGCCCTACACAAAGAGAGAGGTCTGCTCCACGCCTCTCACCATAGATCCAGTCATTCTTAAAACTGCTCTCGTTAGAGGCATGCCATTGTCTTTCTCTGATAGTGAAAGTGGGACCATCTTCTTATACGAATAGAAGTGCTTCCAGCTTGAAGGAAAGTGAGACACACAGAAAGAAATCCACTATCTGTTTTACGTCAAGCAATTTGGTCAAAAATGCCCATTAAGGAATCTTAAGGAAGTATCAATGATATTAGTGCCATTTCTCGCTTCACGTCACATAGTTCCCCTCATCGCAGAGTACCTATACACCTCTCTTATGGGCTCTGCTAACCTAGCGACGTTCCTTATAAAGAAGCCTGGACTGATTGGAACGAAGTGAATGGGACGGACCCGCCAGGAGCACCCATCCAGCCGGAAGAGAGAGTCTCAAGCCTGCGCGGACACAACCATTTGAGATCTACTAGCAAATGCCCTTTAGAAGCGGACAAAGGACATAAACAGCTGGAACCGAACCGGAAAGGACTTGCCTAGCTCTAAAGGGCGTCGGCTATCTGTTCGCTTCCATGTGGGCAATTGACGTCTTCAAATAAGATCCCAGGAGAAAAGGAGTTCAGCCGAGACGGTGATTCAATGTCAAGGCTATTATCCATTGGCACCACAAGACCACGACTGAATGTTGCAGCAGGACTTGAGGTCAGTTCAAGTGATAGGTTAACGTGCGTTGAATCAACTCTTGCCTCTTCATCCACATTTGGCATTAATAATTTTCAGAATTCGAGATTGCAATTGAAGAATAGAAAAGGCCCGAGGACAGTCAAGGGACGGAGAAAGAAGACCAGAAAGTGACAAGTGCCGAAGTGAAAGTTCCCAGATCTCATGCATGCCGAAGTGAAAGTCACGAAGCAGCGAAGAGCGCGACCGACCATACATTGGTCCAAGGTAAGGTCTAAGGAATTTCATTAGCTGGCCCTCTATAGTATATAGTACACAATCAAAGGCAAGCACTCCTCGGATAGCCACCCTTCGACAAATAGTCTCTGGAAGGACAGAAAGGCATCCCCAATGAGCAGTAGCGGAAGTAGATGGAGCGAACCTAAACTTGCACTGAACAATATCCACACGTCGTATAGGAATGAAATGATAAATTCAATGGAGCTCCCAAAGGTAACCATGAACTCCACTCTACTGATTGAAAGCAGGTTCGAGATTAGCTATTCAATAGCAAGCAGTCACGTCGATGCAGAACGAAGGAGCTTCTTCCCGTGTCGCAGAGCAGAGATAGAGGTCGCATGACAGAGATCCAGGAGCAAAGGGGCGAAGCGAATGAAAGAAGTAAATGAAGCAACGGCAGCACCTCACTTGAGGGCACTAGCAATGAAGCAAACGCGGAGCTCCTTCCTAATGAAGACAAGCGAGTCAAAGGAAAGATTTCCGGTTTCCTCCTAAGAGCCCACTAAGGCTCGAATGCAGTTAAAAGAAAGAGTACTACTCTCTGGAAGAACTATATGTTAGACCATCTATTAAGAGTCCGCCCATCAAAAAAAGGGAAAATAGTGCCCAATTAAACAAGTGAGCTGAATGCAGCAGGGTTCGATTCCCGCGAATAGAGAAAGAACGTAGGCACGGAGTCCTATCATTGCGTTCAAATAAAGAGCAGAAGAGCTCAGCTCATTACATGACTAAAGGGGCGAAGACCAAGTTCCGTAGGGATATGGGAGCGACAATGGAAGTCTCAATGGTAGAGGGACGAACGCGTCTGACTACGAGCGTGGGAATGGTCCGGGCTAGGATATCCGACTGAAGAGAGACCCACCCCAGAAAAGGGCTAATGTGAGCGGGAGACGTTTAACTAAGCGGGGGCGAAGCGAAGAAGTCAATGGATGATGGGAAAGAAAGGTGGAGCGAAGTGAGCCCGCCTAAGTAGGTGACGCAGAGGGTTGAAAGGCCAGGATCCACGATGATGCGCGCATTCAGATAGTCGTACGTGGAATGAACTTGACTTAGCCCCGTGACGTAGAAAGGGAGGAAGGTGCGCTAGCTTTGTGTCGATAGGAGAGGGCGCTACCTCCGGGAAGACCAATAGGTCTTGTGAATCCGCTATCTACGTTAGCAGACGCTCCGCTATCTATGGCCTGCTCGGGGGACGATCTCAGAGACCAGGTCTAGTTGCTCTGGCTAAAGTGGATAGATCCGCGCTCTCACCACTGTCAAAGCAGTGCTAACTATGCATAGGTACGAGGAAAGGACGTGAAGCAATGGTCATTTTATATAACGAGTACGCGCTATCAAATCTGATTTTTCTCCTCACTCGCTTACTAGCTAGTATAACTAACATAACCATTTGAAGGGCTCGAGCTTCACAATCTTCTTTGTGCCGAGACTAGCTTATTAAAGTCAATATCGCTCGTCTGCACCAGCTGCTGATAAAAAGGATCAAGCCTCGGCGAACCCAAATAAGTCATATTGGTACTGAGCCCCTTTTCCGGATTCACTCTTGCTCTATAACCATTCAAGTATTCTCTACGTCGTTTCACTCGTTCCTTAGCCATTTTAGTAGTCGTATTCGACAGGCCCTCCAATCGGATATCGGTGAGGAGGGGGAGACCCCCTGTCTTAGTCTTTGTAGAATATAGGAATGCCATGAAGGACGGTCCCACGCCCCATTCTCGCATTCAGTAGTGCAAGAAGAGAACTCATTCTATAGATGCCCTCGATCGGCTCCCGCATGCAGAGGGGAGGTCTCTGACTTTACTCAGGAACTGGGGGCGATTCCAGCACTCAAGAGCATGACTCCACTCCGGATCAAATGTTTGCGGCACAGCGGAATGCACAGGAGCGCCCGGAACAACTGGCTCTCACTCTCGCCGGCACAAAAGGAAAGGAAATTATTAGACTTTGCCCTTCCCTCAGTTCGGGACAGCAAGCACTTAGCTTAGGTCTAAGTGAGGCAGAGTTCCGTTGAATCATCCATCTAGTTCGTACTCTATAGAAAGACTTTTATAATAAGGCAAGTAGAGTAGGTCGGGCTTAGTTCGTCTAGTTTCAGGTCTTTCCTCTATCCCCAGCTTCAGTTCAGCTTGCTTAACTTCTGAGTTTCCATGGCTTCCGCTATGCTATTATCAATCAATCTCTTGGATACGGGAGTGGAGCCGATCTGCTATATCTATAACTATAACTAAGAAAAAGGGTCAGGACCCTTTCTAAAGGCCTCATGGACTTGATTGGTCTCGGTAGTAGCAAGGGACGACCCGACCTAGTTCTTTCTTTATTTCTTTCTATATGAACTCAAGGGTGAGGGTCCCGGTTGAGGCTGGTGAGGACTAGACTCCTTACTCCTTCCCAGGATTTTAATAGCCTGAACTCGAGTGCCTATTACTATTAATTCTTTCAGGAAGTAGTTGATGCTCTTTCTTTGGTTGGAGACCGAGCCTCATTCTAATTGTTTTGTTCCGAAGCAAACCACGGTTTCTTCCTATTCAGATATGAAGGACCAAGACAAGAACAAGAAGTCTTGGATAGGCCAGGAGAATGCCAACAGACATCTGTCTATTCTCTAATTCACAAGCCCCTCTTTCATTCATGGAATCCATCCCTGTGAAGGCGCTTTCCAGGTTTTGATAGAGACATTCATTAAGTAAGACCAAGAGAAGAGCGGGCACTCCTCTCGATGCCTTAAGGATAAGATCAACTCTATCAAGTTCTAGTCATTACGGACCTACGAGTATAAATGGCAGAAGACATTACGAATCAATCGCCCTGCTCTCTTGCGTGAGTTGTACAGGAGTAGCTTAGCTCCTACTTTGCACGCTTAGCGGTCCTCACTGAGTCGACCGGGGTGGCGGGTTTCTTTACGACGCTTTAACGTCGGCAAGCCTCGCTACTGCTATTTGAACCTCGCCTAAGCTCCCATTGGACGCAAGCGGCAGAGAGCAAAGCGACCAGCACGAGCACGACCTATCAGCACGAGCACAACCGACCGACAGGGAGGGGGTGCCATCCTTATTACGAGGAGTGCCAGCCACCTCTGTCTGTGCCAATCAAGCCCTGCCCTGGGAGTGCCAGCCAGCTGTGCCAATCAAGCTTTTTTAGGAAGTGCCATTCCTTCCTTCGCAGTAACTTGTTCCAATAGGAGGGGCTAAGATAATGATTAATTGAATCGCGATTCTTGAACATAGCCCTAATAGGACCGGTCAAACTCTAGAGAAAGAACTGATAAAATCTTTCTTTCAAGCTCTACCCCCTAGGCCCCACCGCCCCAAGTGGCCACCCAAGCACCCTTTAGACGTAGCATTGGTCCTCGGAGAGGTGTGGGGACGGACAGCATCGACGTGAAGGAGAGAATTATAAGTGCCACGGGAGCGAGAAGAATAGTAGAATGAAGAGGGACTCCGAGCGACTTCAAGAATTAGTGCTACCCACCCAAGATGAATGAAAGGAGCAGGCGGGCTAAGGGCGAAGAACCAGTGAACTAGAGAGGTAGATGAGCAGGAGCGCTTTAGAACTTGACAAGTGACCCGTGACTGGCATGGGTTAGGGAAAGGTACCAGTGCAGAGAGCATACGTTGGACGAGACGGTCTGAACTTCACTTGAAAGATGAATTGAAAGTGAAGTCTATAATTAGCTAGTTGAATGAGTCCGATCTCTTCCCGATACGGAAAGGGCAGAACTCCTAGGCTGTTTAACAGATCGAACTCCTGATTCCGGAAGAAGAGGTCACTCGGATGCTTTCCACTTGGTTCCTGACTAGCCACTCTTTGATTCAGCTAAACCTATCCCTGATCGGGGCCCCCTCTCGCGCTTAGGGAGCCAGCGGTGCCCGACCAACGTCCTTCTCGAAGTCACTCTTTGGCATGAAAGTGAAGGTCTGAAAACATTCCGGCATGAAAGGGAAGGTCTGAGTCTTCAAACATGAATTTATCTTCACTTGTACACACCCTTGTAGAGTTTCATAGGCATTGGCCGGACCGGGGAGTTAAAGATAGGGATTGAACCATCATATAAATAGGAAGATGAACACATAGGTTCAATATTAAACTTGGGCAGCCGGCACGCGAGGAGGTCTTGATCTAATCTACAGGTATCCTAGCCTCCCGCTTCAGTTCTTTTCTAGGCTCAATCCTTGAAGATTGGCTTCCGGTCGACCCTAGCAGATGTGGATGCGGATCCTAGTCTGATCTACTGGCTCGGATAACCCGGTTCTCCCAGAACAGAAGCGGATCAAGTTCAAACCAGTGGGGAAGTTTCAGGCTCTGATAAAGGAGAGAAATCAGGTAAAAGTGCCCTTTCAAGCTCTAATCTCGTTTCGGCTTGTTCTCCTTATCTTTCTCCATCGGCAAGGTCATTCATTTCTTCATTAGCAGACGGAAGTCCTGAATCGAACCAGCTCTGCTTCCGGTGAGTCACATAGGTTAGTGGCAGCGCGTGCAAGAACAGAGAAGTTCGCCCTTATATGAGACCCTCTCCAGAGAAAGAAATTGGGAAGCCCCGGTCTCAGTTTCGGAATCGACTAAGACCTCCACTCTATCGGCACTAAATAAACCCCACCCGGCTGCCTGATACTTGATTGCATGATTAGGTCTTTATACAAAATTCCACGAACTCCCTTTCTTTCTACAATAAGAGCTCGGACTACCTACCTCAACTATCCTCGAGCTACGACTTTCAGGTCTCTTTTTGCTCATCTACATTGAATTTATAACTCAGGGCTTCTTTCCATTCTAGCCCTGATTCCCTTTACAAGAGGCCCTGCCGCTCCTCATTCTCCCGAGTCAGACCATAAAGACCAGACCCGACGGGCACACTTGCTTTTCTTTTCAGTAGAGTAGAGTCCCATCCGAATACTGCTCTGCTTTTGCTTATTAATCTGGATCGACAGTTGATTCAAGAGTAGGGTGCCTGGAACTATTGACTTTCCCACTCCGTTACAGTTCCAACTTCGTTAAATTGCGACACTTTGGAGCTGGAACGTAGTTGTTGCGAGGGCTGAGGGTGGGTATAGGGTAGTTGGAGCGAGGTAAGACCCTACCAGGGCTGTGTGTGGGTCAAGGTCAGTGGGCTCTGAATGCGTCGTCTTTCTTTTGGCTCGCTGGGTTAAATTCCCGTGAGGTTCTCGACGCTGCCAGGTTGATGCCGACTCATGCTACCGACCGGCTACGGACCAGTAGAGATAGCGGAGCCCGTGAGACCTATGAGTCTCATAAAAGATCTGCCTCTGCCGAAATGTTCTTAGTGCTTCCGAAACCTAGTTAAGTAAGATCATTCGCTGGGCCCACTTTCACTCTCCAGAAGGAACTCCTTTATCTAGTCATGAATGAGTAGTGCCTTTGCTGAGATGATCCGCTTCGCACCTTCTTCCATCGCTCGAGCTCAAGTGCTGCTCCATCCAATTCGGAGGTTCTGGCACTATAGCTGTCCGGGCTCCCGTGAAAGACTACTTCTTTCTTGCTGAATCGGTTCGCTCCGCACCTAGTCCAAGGCAAAGGAATGAATTAGTCCAAGCTTCCTGCTTCCTAGTGATTAGGACATATATATATTCCCAGATACCACTCATGCGGGACTACAACTCCTATCCAAAGTAGCCGAACTCGTGATCTCATGACAATGGTCTTCATGCTAGGCGGGTTAGGAGGCCTATTCCCAATCCAGTGCCCGAAGAGCCCTCTACTCCCGATAGTTCAGGACCGGAATGCCCGCTGCTCGAGGGAAGTCGATGGGCCCAGCTGCACAGTCCAAGCTCAGAGTAGCAACAGGAAGCACCACGTAGACAGACACTCGATGGCAGAGCGGACAGTCGGAGCTCCGTGAATGATCCGATCCTATCCAAATCTGATCCGACATAGTAGATGCTTGACTCTTAATGAAAGAATAATTGGTAGGGACTGATAGTGATGAGGAGCGAAGAAGTGCAGACGACGCCGGACCAGATCTAGAACTCAAGGGAGGTCTTCCTCTGCCAGCTACCACGGACTCTTCCCTCTTACTAGCCCGCTTCACTACTCTAAGGTGCAATGGTTTGTGCCCCGCTACGGCATGGCTTCTTCTTGGGAGGACCCTCCACGTGAGCTTTCTTCGCTTCAATCGAGGCTTATCTCTTTCTCCCGGGCACTGCTTAGCCAGTCGTTTCCTTCTACTAGGAGGTCCTCTCTATCACCAGAGCTTGAACCTTGACTTCTTGATTACTAATGGGGAGACAGACTTCTTAGAAGAGTACCCCGCTGTCTCCGACTTAGCAGAAGTAGGGAACCGCATTTGCTCTTCGCACATCGGTAGAGAGACTCTCTATCTCCGATGCATGGTCTCCTAACCTTGGTATTTGACTCGTCTTTCTTGCTGCTCTATCTTGGCCCAAGGGAAGGGAATGATGGCTGGCACCAGGCCGTCCGAAAGAGTGAGACGAGATGGGGAGGATCATCAAATGATCAGTGAAAGAGCCTAGAAGATTCAGGAAGGTCTTCGTCACGATCTTCGGGGTGGTTCTTTCGACTTCGCTTCCACTCGGCTACTTCCTTTTGCGGGAAGCTCTACTTCGACTTCGCTGATGTGAGAAAAGAGCTTGTTTATGGAGGTCTTGTAACATTCGTGCCATAGGAAAACTCATTCCATATACTCTCCTTTAGCGCTCACACGGATAAAGGTTCATGCTTCTCCGCTACTGCTTTTGCTACTCTGCTCTCGATCCACTCCATCCCCAGACCTCTCTCCTCTCGCCTCAGGCTACTGAATAGAGGAGGCAGTAGGGAATTAACAAGTCAAAGTAAAGGGCTCGAAATACAGATAGGAAAGAGTCAATGGAAAGAGTCAATGGTGTACCATTTACGACCTGTTGCTGCAGATCTTTCGTATCCACGTTTTGAACATTCACGACCTGAGGGCATCGTAAGATAGGCTCGAAATGAAAGAAAGTGAGGGTAGAGTTCCGAGAGGGAGAAGTATTATATTGAGTGGAGAGGCTCTCAATATAAAGTCAGTAATCTGGGAGAGGGAAAAATGAACCCAATATTTTCTTTTCGACCGAGGTCGAGATCTAAGCCGGTCTCTAGCACAGGTGCTGCAGTGAAAGATTCCGCCGCCTTGAAGAAAGAGCAAAAAGACTCAATTCCTTTGGATCCATGGCTCTGCAAAAAGTACCCTACCAATACATCTCCCAAGCTCTAAGGTTCAACGGATTCTAGGGCAAGCAAGGGGCGTAGAGAGGGGGAGCGCCCAGCTGCCAATGCATCTTCTATCTGGGGAAGCCCCTTGAATCTGGAGCTTGTCCATGGTATCAAAAAGGATGTCGAGGCGCGGGGTTCTTCCTCCGGTAAACCTGGCTAAATAGTTAGCTATTTCATCTGTTAGTTCAGAATAGAAGGGAGGAGCGGAGGGAATATTCGGCTGGGCTGCGGTCTGATTGGGCAAACTCTCATTTGTTGGGCTGCCTTGCTGCAGCTGACTCTGGGAAGAGGGGGCCGGTTCGGTTGGCTGAAGGAGACCACCTTCTTCTTGCTGTCGCTGCCCCTGGGCTGGGGCCGAAGAAGATTCCCCCTCTTGGTCTTGAGTTTCTGAAAAATATTAATAAATCCAGGAGGCACCCCTGCTTGGGATTGAGGGTAAGGGCGATGATGCCCCGGAATCCGAGCCACCAGGTAACATTCCGAGAGAGGACGCGGCTTCGAGCTCGAAGAAGCCCCGAAAAAGAAGATTCATCCCAAACATCGGCTTTGTGGCCAGAAAAGAGTGATCCATCGAATGGATAAGAGAATAACCTCTTTAGAAAGCAGCACCTTGAAAGGGGCAATAAAACCTATTTTGAGACAAAGAAGATAAAAAAGACTGGATACGGTTGCTACAAAGAGGAAAGGCACCGAATTTATTACAAAGAAGAGTACCATGTTTGCCCAAAATCTTAAGAACACTTTCTTCCTCAATCTGCGGAGTACCCTATTCAGGTAAGACTTTATCATCCGAGACTGTTCAAAAACTCTCTGCCGGCACTACTCGTAGTAGAACTGAGAATAGGGTGGAACGATTATTCATAGTAATTACCGGCTGTACCGATTATATGTCGGATAGGCGCCCGCCCCCAAGCCTGTGTCCATCTTCATGAAATGACATTGGTAGACGGGTTGGGACCAGCCTTCTATCCCGGTGAGCAATGTTCCTTAGGCGGGGGGCAGGATTCGAACCTGCAGTTTTCAGGTCATGAGCCTAATGAGTTGACCATTCCTCTACCCCGCTTCTTCCCCCTTTCCTTCTCTTTCTTGAAACTGAAAACATATAGATTCGAAAATCAGACTTACCACACTGAACACCAACCCAATCTCGAAAAGAATCAGTACACGGAACTCGATCAATCCACGAAGGTGTGGCACTTCTCCACCCTCTGCTAACATTATTCTCTTACGATGTAGTTTGATGATCGAACATTCTTTCGATTGCATGTGTTAAGCAAAGCACAATTGAACAAAAGAAAGAAGATCAAAGAGCTCTCCTCAATAGTCAGATAGGATCGTAGGCGTACGGTGCACTTACATAATAGTACTTCGCGAGACCTTATCGGTCTACTCAAGGCGTTGCAAATTGGGTGGGCGCAGCTTTCTTGATCTAGCTTTCTGACTAACTGAATAGGCTCTTGTCAATTCTTTCTTCTCTTAATCAATTTCGAGTTTGTGAGATTGATCACTCCTAAATGCAGCCGTGATCTTCTATTATACGCGAGAAATCGCCATCTCGTAGCACCACAGCCTGGGAAACCTCTTATCCTCTACCTTACCTCGACAAAAAAAAAGATATTGGTGGATTATTGTCTCAGGAGGTAGATGGAGTGGAATAGGGCTACTCCACCTGACTCACGGTCGCTCCACGGGAAACCACCACTAGGAGACGAAGCAAGCCGAGGGAGGCAGATATCGCCATGACACGGTAGTAGGGAAACCGGTCCTTGTAAGCAGCACTAGAGAGGGGATAGAGACTCGAGACTGAAAACGAATGTCCTTCTTCCTCTGAGCCAGGTTCCTTGTAGAGTCTATCTACTAGAGTCGGTGCTCACCCGGTTGGGAAAATTCAATACTCGAATGGAACGCCCTCCATCGTACAGTTCGGCGGACACGGAAGAGCTAGTTCATAGGGCTCGTGCAGTCATGGGACCGACGGTGAAAAGCTCGGGATGATGATGGGGCTAGCAACCGGTCCTCCAAGAAGCAAGATCTCTTGGGCGCTTTGTTTCCCTTGTAGCCAAGTCATACTCATTCCGTACGACGAAGGATTGGGCCTTCGAGGTCGGAACTCATCACATTACTGGGTAGATCAGTTGGGGGATAAGGGTTCTAGTTCAATAAAGTTCTCATTATATCGAATAATAAGTTAGGCCTGTGGTGCTCCGGGATTCTAACCCGTTCCCTGGTAGTAGAGAGATAGATCCGCATAAGCCTAATGGGGAATACCCGCTAAGTAACTCGAAACTGGTAACTATAGCCCCCTAGCTGTGAAGCTCGCCTACCCGGGTCAATTATGGGCTCCCCCTACTACTAGTGGGTGCCTCCGGTTCGAGACGGGACTGTTTAAGAAAAAGAAACTCCTCCACAAAGGGCGGAGAGAATTGAGTTGGTCATTGCTTCGGGTCATCTAAGCTCACCCAGAGAAACTTCGTTAGAGTGGAAAAAAACATAGAAAGACTGCTGCCTCGCTTCCAACCGCATCTCATGTAATGTTAGCTACCATTGTCACTGAACACTAACCCAAAGTAACCTGCCTTCAGCCCAATAGAATTCCCCTCCATTTTCACACCTACTGTAAAGCTGCCTTAGTCACATCAAGGGTCACCGTCAATTCCACAAACTTATTATGAGAAAAGGTTATTGTCACCGTCACCATACCAACTCCTTCCGCCAGACCTAAACGAAGCAGCCAGTTTCCCTTCTTCGGATGGGGCTTTTTTCCCCAATATTCCTATAGTGGCAAATCTGAGCATAGAGGAAAAAAAAATGTGTAATCATTTGGTCTCATTTGAGAGGCAAATGATAAGGAAGGCCGCGCTTATGCTAAAGTCGTTAGACTATAACCCTGACGAAATAGATGTTAGGGCAGTCGTTTCGGCATTCATTGAGAATGTGGACCCTGAGCGCTTTGAGTCCGTTCTTTTGGGTATTATAGACCCGAACTCCCCGGTATTCATAGAATTTCTAAACGATTGGGAGGATTATCATTATCCTAGGCATTTTCCCAATCCCCCACAGTCACTATTTTAAGGCAGTTACGTACGATTACCTTACTAAATGAGTAAGTCAAATGCAACTTTACCTTCAGCCAGAAGGAAATTATAAACTTATTTTCACTTATTCGCGGATTAGTTCTTAAGACTGCTCCGCTCACTAGGATACCGTCCTACGCGGTACCCGGTCTCAGACCGGACAGAACGAAACTACTCTCTAGCTCTTTCTATAGCTAATCGAGGAGAAGTTCTCTAGACATCCCTGGTTGTTACCGTTTTTTTAAGTAAACTCTTGTAACTCCTACCTCAGGTTATCAGGCCAACCTCGATTTTCGTTTTCAATAGAGGGGAATTACTAAATGCCATAAGATCTCGTGCTATCAGAGATCTAGGCACAAGCTCCCATCCCTACTAAGTCTGAGCCTCTTCTCCATACAAAATAAAGGGTGTGAAGCCAAGACCCTTCTACCGTACCGAATTACGCTTTCATCAGGAGCGTAGCGAAAAACAATAAGTAAGATTTTGGTCCGGCTTACTCTCTATACTTAACATATCTTGCTTCCCTATCACCATCTCTTTTTTTTTTTGGCACAGAATTCGTACTCCCCAGGCTCCGCACTCACGAGACCCCCACAATCTAGTATAAATAGTGGCCGTTCACGTCAGGAAGGAAAAGAAGAACGAAAGAGGGGGGTCGGCCTGGAAAGAGAAAGGTAGAAATAGAGTTCGCTCCAAAAGGTCTTTGGGCAGTAGTTCGGCTTGCACATACATGGGTGGACCACTAAGGAGCAGGTCTCTCTCTCTAGTTGAATAGGAACTCTCTCAGAGATCGAGATAAGGGGGAAGAAGGTGGCTTAAACGCCCTGAAAAAACCAGATACACTATGCCCCTAACAGAGGCATATCGAAGAAAAGGCTTGGCCTTCAACCGCCCACCAGGAATATCCTTTTGGTTGGAGAGCCGATTCCCTCCCAAGCGCCCCCTTTAAGGGCCATTCAATCAGTTCGTCATCCGATTGGCACACCAGGTACTTCGCGTACGCATCGGACCTAAGACTCCGCCCAGTCTCGAACCTAAATTGGTGGTCAATCTATCGATGGGTCATGGCTCGGCCGGCCTATGCGTTGAAGTCATGGGCCAGTTTTTTCCACTAACGTGTGACGTAAATCACCTAATGGCGGCGGCTTGAGGCGAACCCCGTTCTTCAGAGCATCTGGCACTCCTAGCGACCCAGAACCTAGACTATGGACCGTCATTCGACCTCGGTACATGATCCGAGCGATCAATTCGATCCCGCCCCCTCCGAAGCTCCGTTCTTACCTTAGGCTTACGGCTCGAGTTCCTAGGTATTTATTTGAAGGGCTCATGTCACCCTCAATCCGTTTTGAACACAGATTCGAAACTCTTTCAGCTACCATGCCCATTGCAGACCAATCTTTTGTTTACTTCTGCAGGTGACCAACTTCCCGCTATCGGGATGTCTGGGTCATCGCGGATTCGACTCTATTAACGAAATTCCTCGTTTCGTTGATGAGAGACGCTTCGAATCGTCCGGCTATCCCAGTAACCCTATCATGCAACTTCCCTTCCGCCGGGCCACTTTGCGGCCTTCGGGGCCTTCACTTTATATCACTCCGCAGTTCCCACCTTTAAACCCGTCAACTACGAGTCACTTGATCAGACTTTCGCTACCTGCAGGAATGGCGCGTCGCCCCTTTCCCAGATAAGGCTGGTTGACCATTTCCTAAAGGTCACTAAGCGATCCAAAAAAGTGCAAAAGCCCCTCTCAGCTGCCGGCCAGCATCCTGTTGGACCACAGTTTTTGAATCGCCAACTTTCGTTTCTTCACGCCTTCCAACATCTGGCTTATATACAGGAAAACATCGACTTAAGAAGCACGAATGCATATAATATAGTAGTTACCTCGGGAGAGGGATGAGATTCGTGTTATTTAGTTCCATGAGGGTAGCTGCCTATTGCAGGAGGAAGGAAGCCTAATGGTATGATTTCAGACTGGGGCGATTCTGCAATAAATAGCATATATTATATAAAGTAAAGTGAATGAAAAAAGGTGTCGAGTTTTTGTGGTCCGAAGAATGCCAGAAGGCGTTCAAGAAAATCAAGCAGTACCCACAAGGTCTTCCGGTCTTGGTCCCCCCGGTATCAGGGAGACCCCTCATCCTCTACCTCTCCGTATTAGAGAGATCTATGGGCTGCGTGTTGGGACAGCATGATGAATCTGGGAGGAAAGAACAGGCCATTTCTTACCTAAGCAAGAAGTTATCATATTATGAGGTCAATTACTCCACAGTTGAAAGGCCCTGTTGCGCTCTAGCCTGGGCGGCTCATCGACTAAGGCAATACTTTACAACTTGGTTGATCTCAAAAAGAGATCCAATCAAGTACATCTTCGAGAAAGCTGTGCTCGCCGGAAGAATGGAATAGTATCTTTCGAACTTTTGACCCCTCAGGATTGGGGTGGGGGTCTTTTTGCCTCACTGTTAACAGAGATATTCATTTCGCTACGCCCCTCTACAGGCCGAAAAAGAGTCAAGTATCCGTGATTTGCTTATGAAGACATTTCATTGAGAGATCTGCTTTCAAGTGGCTTTCTCAATTCATTCTCTTCAAGAGAAGAATGGAGTGAATTAAGGCTCTCGGGAACCGGATCCGAGTTATCGGCAAGAGCTGAGGATTCGCTGTGCTTACCTTACGAGTGTAAGCTAAGCTGTGCCATGTTACCCGTGCCAATCACATTAGTTAGAATCGGTATGGGCTCTGGTCTAAGTCAGATGATTATCTGTTCTTCAAGGGAGATTGATCCGTTCTGGGATGTGGAGTATAGCTCGAGGCGGCCCCTACTCCAATCCAATAAGAGTACTAAGACCTGTGGTCCTTCAACTGGTCCCCTCTCGCAATTGATAAGGCGGTGGGATGGGATGTGGAGTCCAAGCCTGAGGGCCAGGAGTCATTCGCTGGGGTTCGGGAAGGATGGTCACATCTGCTATGCCGCACTTTATGGTCCTGAGAGAGGTAGGACAAGAGGTAGAAGCCGGGGCTAGAAGGTAGCCGGACAAGCCGGGTCGTCTGGTCGCCTTCCCTGCTAAAGCACTCAATGATAATTGACTTGAGGTCTCACACCGACCGATGGGCTAATGATTCGGCCATATAATTAGATAGCTAGGCTTGCGTTTCATTTGCCCCGATGCAGTCTTCGGTGCCTCACTCAAACACTGCTGCAAATGAGGAGAGCTGGTCTGGAATTCAACTAAGTAGAAGCAAGTAGACAAAGAGGGAGTAGCGAGCATTGGACCCGACACCCAGTAGTAAGAAATCCGGCGTCACCGCTCCTGGCGGAACGGGTCTAAATTGGAGCGAAGTGAACCAAGCTCCTCACTATTTTCTTAGATTAGAATAAGGAAGCATGGCACAGAAGGCGAAGAGGGCAAGCATGGCACGGCACTGCTTTATTAGAACCCGCTAAGCAGACGCATGGGACCGATCTGTGACATAGAGGCGAACTTCACTCTGACTCTATACATGTTGTAAGAGTAGGGGATCAGAAATGCTTGAACTTAGCCGGGGCCAGTCTGAACCCTCAAGAGCTCACTAGAAGCTCACTATATCTATAATAGATGATCTATTAGGCTCTTCCAAGCGCTAGGAAAGAGGTCTACGATCGAGCTTGTGCCCACATATCGGTAAGCATTAGGTGCTGGAGTCCTTGGATTGATTATAGGATCTGACTGATGCACTCGACTAGAACCCAGGTTGAGTCTGCATTCACTCCCAGGCGGAGAGAACTGGGCAGAGTGGAGGAGAAAGATCAGAGATCGGACGGAGAAGAGCTAGAAGTTCCTCATATGAAACTCTGGTAATTCATTTCTTTATGTGTGCTGGTCTCATTACTTAACTAAATGAGTGCTTCACGCTAGCTTTCATAAGCTCCTTCGGTTCTACCTATTGGATGAGAATCGGTTGGATTCGAGCCTAAATTCTAGTCTCCTCTTCCCTTGAGTTGCTGTCGGGAAAGAGTCTGAGGGCTAATCAAATCTGGAAAGAGAAGTAGCATATGAGGAAAGAAAGACCTCAATCACTGCACTTCTGCTTTCAATAAAATAACAGCCCTGGGTCTATTGGGAAGTCGCTCTTCGGATTCAACTCTCATAGCTACATCTTAGCTCTCATAGCTACATCTTAGGTAGTACGCAGGGCAGTGGAGGTCGGGTCCAACAATGAGAAAGTAGAATGGCTCGGTCCTTTGAGTTCTTCATCCACTCGAAAAGGTAGGGGTCCGGTCGATGCTGCACTTGAAAGATTAGGTATCGGCAGAATGAATAGTCGTCTGAGGAGCGTTAGACAGTGACGCCATGCAGCCGCATGGGTTTGTCCTCTTCTACTCCTTTCTTCGACAGAGGGCAGACAAGGGATCAACGGCTTGGAAGTAGGAAAGACGCTCAGAAGCTGCTCAATCCAGAGAGAGGGCACGCTACCTTGGTCCTCGCTTCCTGGTGGGGAATGGATAGATAGACTGATCTTGATCTGTGGGCACGGAATCCTCCCCTGTCTGGCTCTCAAAAAAAAACAAAAAGCCAGATTTATCGTCTGGCTGGGTCTAAATAAAGCACCTATCCACTACTTGGACAGCTTCCCCAAGTTCCACACCCCCAACCACTTCTACTGAGGATATCCCTAGCGAGTTCCACTTCTTCTCTACTTCTAGTTACTTCCACTTCTATTTGGAGAGAAAGGTATCTGCTTATACTTAGAGTGCCGGAGACGGATCTTCCTCTATTTAGAGTGACGCTTCTATATTGATATTATTAACAGATCGGGATAGGAATGTGGGGTAGCCTTAGAATGTCCTTAGCCTAGCCTATTCGTCTTGCTCACATTCGAGAACAGATTCGCCTCAGACCGGGATCTCACTTCCCTCTCTTGTTGGAGAAGAATTAGACCTGGTCCACGAGGCAGAGGAACTATCCTCCAAGTCTCTGATCTGACTAGCAAACTCAGATAGGAAGATAGACGCAGTCAAGAGTACGCTCGGCTCACATCTACGTCCCTATAGTAGGATCGGCTCGCAGCTCACTTCACCGCTCCGCGCCTGATTGAATCTCCTCACTCCCATTGCAATGCAGCATTTTTCCCGTCAGCCAATAAAGCAGAGTAGCCAGGGTTGATAATATGGGGTGAGCTTCATTCGGCTTAAGAGAGACCCAATACAATAGATCCTTTTCCCGATTCCTCTCGATAAGTTGAGAATGAACCCCTAGAAAAGTGCTCAATCCCCTTGTTTGATACGTGATTCAGACCTCTAGTCTAGCATTCTACCTGGTCTAACTAAACAGAATGCACCATCTTCTTCTCCGCTTGGTGGCATCTTAAACTCACTCAGAAAGAAGTTGAGTACGGGCAGGGCCCCCGCCAGTCACACATCTTGCTTTTGAAGGCTTTCTCCCCAACTTATGCATGCCGCTTCTGAAGTCACTTCTAATCCAATTCCTTAACTTAAGTACCTTAGTTGTATAATTGATGAGTATTATAACTCTATCACTATCAAATCAGTCTCCTTTCTTTGCCCTTTACATTCGGATCGTAGTCTAGTTGAAGATAAAATAAAGAAGTGGTAGGCGCAATAATACCCCTAAAAAGAATCATCCATAGGTAGTTGCAAACGATGCTGCCAGACCTATTGAGTCTTTCTCGCCCCATGGGAACTGAGAATGATCTCAACAGCTTGGACGAGCACTGAAAGAAAAGTAGAGGAATGGAACTATAAGAAGTATAAGAAGGCGGCCGCTTCGCAAGACAAAAGAAAGTCCATGCTTCCCGAAAGCAGCTCAATAGAGAGCCATGCTCCTGAACTAGAAGACAGTAGTTCGACCATTGCTCGCTCCCATCCAAAGTAGCCGATGTCATTCCCATCAGTCCTCTCTTTCGGTCAGGACAGAGAGCAGGGTAGGGAGAAGAAAAGATAAATCGAATAATAGGCAACGCTCACGATCTAGTATTAGAAAGAAAGAATCTCCTCTAACCATCACTGTAGTCCAATGAGCACTGAGAGTCCAGTCCTTGACCTTCTTAGGTCTTGCACCACCTAATAGATATGAATCAAGGACTCCGGTCGTAACCATGCAATGCTCAGCATTGGGGGCTTTCCTCTTTGGCTCGCCTTGCTTGAAGTTCTGAAGCGGTCAGGGGGCAGTGCGGCAGCGCTATAAATTGGATTCCGAACCATTCACTGAACTCGGCATATAATCAGAGATGGGGCACTAAATTGGATTGGGTTCTCACCCTTTATTCCAATAAAGAAGAAAGTCCATCGGCACACTCAGTTCAGTATCAGATCTGCCTCGAGGTCGAGGAGTTGCTTGACTTGGGGAGTTCCCTTTCGCATGTCTTTCTTACGCTATGCATATCCATTTATCCGATCGAGACCATACTCTACTACTACGACTGTTACTGTAAGATTAATTCTTCGGATCTGGAAGAGTTTCTTAGGTTAGATGGGGTCTCCATTCGAAAGAGGTGAGCGTAGGTGAGCTTTTGTAGAGAGTACTTATATAGGTGCAAGACAAGACCAGTGGCATTCAAGTATCCAAGCTGCGGAAGGCTAGGCGTCACTCGGGAAAAAATAAAGAAAGCAATAGACGCTCCGAAGACTACCCGAAAAGATTAGTTGACAACAGTAGCTTGATAGGGCATTAGAAGTCGACTACTGATTGTAAGCTTCAGACCTGAGAAGTAGGTGCTACTATAGAGAATGAAGCTACCATGAATTTAATGAGTAGTGGACGCCCACGTATGCTTATTTAGATTCTCAATCAAGAAAAGAAGAGCTGGCCCAACGTCAATGAAAATCCCGAAGCCCCCGAAGTATAGTCAATCAGAACTCTGCTCCACGTCACTGTCGTTCGTCCCTCTTCGCTCCTTTCAGTCGCCCCTTGATAGTGGCTTTCTCATGGCTATCTCAATGGAACGAAGTGACGAAAGCACGGAAATGGCATTAGAATGATCAGCAGAGTGGGCTCTTCCTATGTAGATTAGCGGTCCAATGTTGATTAGCCGAAGACTAGCACGTTGAGCATCTTCGCTC
Source organism: Wurfbainia villosa (assembly GCA_025175895.1). Lineage (NCBI taxonomy): Eukaryota > Viridiplantae > Streptophyta > Magnoliopsida > Zingiberales > Zingiberaceae > Wurfbainia > Wurfbainia villosa. The sequence continues at coordinate 170,471 of JAKLTH010000026.1, read as the reverse complement.
CTCCTATCCGGCTCACCCAAGTCGGGAAGGCGAGAGGGACGAAGACGCGGTCTGGGGATCGGCTCAGATAGGTCTCTTTTCTTATTCTGCAAGTCCGCCGCAAGGCAAGGGGCGACGACTACCTCTAATCTAATTGACCGCTCCACCGTCAGGGATAGGGGTCGAGTTCTTCCTTATGCCATGAAGATATTGGACTGATGTCCAGCATTTCCTGGCCCAACCCAACCTCGCTCGCTCCTCTGCTTAGTGTTTTTGAGTTTCCTTGACCCTAGAGCTACTGCCCATTCACTCGGAGCCCTTGAGAGGAAGAAGACGGCGCTAAGGGGAGCTGTGGCTCATTCTGATAGGAATCCCTCAGTAGCTCATGTTAGCCTAGTCCTAATGCCTTCCCTGTTATACGCTCTCTCCCAAGCCTTGAACTCTTCTTGTACTCCTATTATGTCGTTCGCTCCTATCATGGAAGATGTCTGCGTAAGTCCTCTCTTTTCAGTCCTTCATCGGTTCAGGGTGCCTTACGTGAGCCTTCCTGGTCTGTGCCTTTCCTGTCGTCGCTCCGCACCTTCTTCTCCGTCCTCTAAGTCATGCCATCAGCATACCTCAAACTATCGTCGATGCCATCCCGGGCGGAGCGTCAATTCCATGGTCCAGCCAGTGAGCACGTGGGGAGTCAAATAGTAGGAGTTAAGAAAGGCCCCACTTATTCAACTCACATTTCGGAGGGGGAAAGAGATGAAATGCTGGAGCTCACGAGAGGTGCGCAGCTGGAGGTCAAAAGAGAGCATCTGCTTCGTGAGACCTTCCTGCAGTGGGTGAGGCAGAGAGATTCTTTGGTTCGGCAGGCTCGCTTTTTCCAATAGAGTCTTGACCGGGCATCTCAAGCGAAGACCTTCATCTCCTTAGCCATAACCATCACACAGAGAAGGGGGCTACTACCCTTCTTTAGCCGCTACTGCAATGACTGCTTTGATTGTACCTATCTGGCAAAGGAAGAACTGGATACGAGACGAGTAGCTCCCGAGAATGGCACCAATTATCCAATGAGGAGGACCGGAGTCAGTATTTAGACCCGTGACACGTGATTTGCTGACGAGAGAGTGCTCCCCGAACCGAACAAGTATCGGAATTCAGAGTAGTGCCAATTATTAAGTTAAGTCAAGTAGTCGAGAGCGGAATGAAGAGGAGAAGTGACCATTTTTATATTTGATGAGCGAGAACTGGACCCAGTTAAGTATAAGACCCGGACCCGGTGACTATGAGGATAGTCCAAGGCTATAGTAGGGGTCCGGTGCCTAACTACCAGCATGACATCGAATGAAAGTAGGAGCGCTCATTTCTTCCAACCAAAACATAAGAAGGAGCGTTAGATTAGATAGGTTAAGCGAGAGATAGACTCCCTTCTTTCTCATTGAATCTCTTACCGGTCGGTGTGATCTTTGCTGTTCCGGGAAGCATGAGCCTTCCAATCCAGTACGAGATCGGGTGTACGATAGCGGCGTGTAGGGACGGATAAAGAATGAGTCACCGAAGGAGGTTCTAATTACTTGATATAGGAGGGGGAAATGGAGGAGGGACTCTCTATTCTTGCTAATGGGGTAGCGCTCTATGGAATGCAATAGGGTTAACGTAGCGCTCTAATAAATGCTATAGGTGTAGGCATGAGCTTCTCTGCTATGAGAGTGGGCAGTGGTGAGTAGAAGGCTTGAGGGATTGGATTAGCGGAAATGGAAGGCTCTGCTTTTATAGAGGAGCGAAGGATGAACTTTATTTAAGTCCAACGCCAAGGCCAAAGAAAAGTGAGAGAGAGGAAGGGACGAGTGCAAGGACGAAGAAATAGCGCTTGAGGAGCATGCGGAGTTCATGGTGCACGGGAGAACTAGAGTGATGAAGGAAGTCTCGGAGTCTTCCAACCCCACTCCGCGGTAGGACTCAAGTGTAGGACACGTGACGTAGCAATAGTAGATGCTCAAGTCGTCTCACTGCTTTCTCGTGGCAGTAGTAGATGCATACCAATAGAATGAGATACTCTTAATAAAGAGCGGAAGAAGAAGCACAAAGGGTTAATGAAAGGAAGAGGAACGAGTGTATAACGACGTAAAGAACTAAAGTGACGCCACTACTACAATAGCGGAGGACTTGATTAGGACCCGTGTCGCCGACGCAGAGCATCTCAGTGAGCTGTCCCTTCCTAAACACTCCTTTCAGTCCAGGTTGAGCGATCCTATACTCTGCCTCGACCAAGGGGCGAAGCGAGATGGGACTGAGTAGCAGAGTAAGAATCCATAGGAGCGAAATGAAGTTAATGCGTGAAGTTGGAGCGAGTGAAACTGATAGTATGAGACTCCTCTAGCGGATGCGGATCTATCCGTACCAAGCTCCATTCTTTCGGGGCCCCTTCTTTGCTTTTCCTTGAATCTGCCGATCGAGCAACTGCCACTGCTGGATTAGTTCTGTTCGCTGGGAGAGGGTGAGAACAATCATCAGATTCTGTGTATAGTCCTCATCACTCCTCATTTGTGCCATTGACTCTTGCGCCCGACTTATATAATATATATATATATGAGCTTGAACCTAGCTACTTTCTTTAAGCGTAAGCACTATGAAGCGGAGTACTACAACTTTTGATTCCAGAACAGGAAAGGCACTCACAACGGGGTATCCAAATAAATGGTTAAGAGGGCAGCCAGGGATATGGAGGGGCGGAGCGAAGTGAGCTACTACTATACTACTTTCTTTTATGTATCTATCTTCGACTGAGAGCCGTAAGGGAGATTTGAGGTGCGAACGATCAGTGAGGGACGAGCGACAGCGAAGTCAGACTGCTAACTATTGAGATAAGTAAGACACGAGGACGAGCACTGAAAGAACGAGGTGACTGGGTACTGAATCATTAGAGCTGAGCGACTGTTCTCTCGCTGAGCTACATCAAAGAAAGAGTCTTAGCAACGAATGAAGTGCGTTCAAGTCGCCTTCTTTGACAGACCAACATCAGCTAAAGTGCATTCAAATGACAAGAAAGAACACTTTCTCTGATGAAGCGCATGAGATTCTATTCAGATAGGTGCCATGAATCGTAAAGGAGCGTAGCTGATTCTCAATCAATCCGGAGTGGAGGTAGGGAAGCGAAGTCGAATTAACTGCACGAGATGGAATGAGAAATGACCAGGCCTTAGTTGTTTTCCGCCTTTTTCACTACTTTCCTCTCATTTCAGTCCTCTCTGAATAGGGATCGCGAATTACTCACGAACCGAAAAAAGAAACTAAAAATCAAAGAACGAAAGCGAGCCAGCAAGTGGAGTGATTCGATCGGAGCGCGCAGTAGCCAACCGCTGAACTTTGAATTGATATGATTAGGCATAGGCCCACGAGCGAGCACCGAATTTCGGTTAGGATAGGTGGAGCCTCCTATAGTAGGTAGAACTGATGAGATAGCGTAGTCGTGATAAAGTCTTTAATTACGTTGCTACAGAAAGTAGTGGTTTTCTCGCGGATATGGTCCATGTCCATCTCAGGCACTCGAAGTTACTTCTTTCTTTTCATTCTCTTCGCAGGCACTTCCGCGACATCCTCTACTTCTCTCTGGTTCTCTTCGTCTTTCTCTACTCTGAAAGCATCAAAACAGTTCAAATGGGCCCAAACCAAACTCACCGCAGTGAGACCGGCCAACTTATAGGAACCAGCGATGCGGAACTACAGCTCGCTTCTGATAAAGTGTCTTAAAATGGCAAGACAGAAGAACAACACTGTTCGAAAATGGCAAATAATGACAGAAGAACAGGCAAATAATGACAATCAGTGGTGATGTTCGAAAAGAAAATGGCAATCTTTGACAAGATCTAGGTCTTATTTGTTCTTTAATGGCATCCTAATAGTTGGCTCGCTCTTTCCGCTCGCTACTCGCTGGCTCCGCTCTGAAGTGCTGCCTATTTGGCTCAGCTTGCTTTTAATGAAGCAGTCGTTGTTCTAATTCAGCAGTCAGTCGGCTTAGCGCCCGCATTCTTCCCCACTCAAGAGCGCAATCAAAGAAGAGACTCACGAGCCCAAGATAAGAAAACAAAAGAAGAGACTCTTCCCGACCTACTACTGAATCTCTTTCATATTGGTCCTAGGGCTATTCACATCTTTGGGCCTATAGGGCGGGTCAGATATGGTCCAAATAAAGACGTTCTGGCTCGCTCATACCTTCATGGCACTGTACAATCTAGATTATCAAGTAGGGGCCTTTTCTGCTTCTAGGGCCTCTGATGCCAGTCCCCTACATCTTTCAGTCCTGAAAGGGAAGAAGGGATCAATTAATTGAACTCACATAGCTAGGGGGGGCTCAGACCTTCAATTCGACAGTTGAGGGTGGAGCCTATAGCGGATTAAGGATGGGTGCTGAATTGTGAACCCGAGCAGCGGCTCAGAACTGGAGCTCCGGACTCAGGGGTGAGGGGACCTCTCATTAGCTTTGAGATCTCTGCTCGACCATCGATGAACTGATCGGGCAAGCTGCCTAGTTTACTTGACTATATTAGGATGAGTGTAGCTACCGTCTTTTTCTTAAGAAAGTAGTAGGTCGGCAACATGCAATGTCTGGCCCTTGCTCTCGGTTCGAGACAGAAGGTCCTTACGAGGTAGGGTCCAAAAGAGGGGGAGTTTCCAACCAAGATTGAATGCTTTTGGCTCTTCATTGCACTTTCTTTCCCGGCCGGAAGGCTCATAAAGATCAGTTCTTGTCCCCAACCCAGTCGATCTTCAACTCTAGCTAACCGCCCATAGCATTTCTATCTCTCCCATAGGAAGATTCAGACTACTTTGATGGAGAAGGTCGAAGTGAGGCAGAGCACAAGCTTGAAGAGGTCTATTTCTCCACGAATAGAGTGATGTCCCCCTCCTCTACCTATCAAAGGCTTAAACTTAACGTGGATCTTCTATATTCTAAAGTAAAGTAGCGTAATCAAGAGACTCGGTAGCGTCCTTAATAAGATAAGCAAGCGAGGTGCTCCTATCCTAACCAACCACTTAGATCAGAGGCTTGGGAACATTCCGCAGATCAGAGGCTTGGGAACATGGGAGCGACTCTATGAATGCCAAAGCTTTCCCGGTCCCATGTGAGTGGCACGGGTGACATTTAATCATGACATGTGCTCCTGACTAGGCTTACTTACCAATGATCAGTCCTCCCCATGCTTCCTTACCCGACTGGCTTACATTCGCTCCTACCGATACCCGACTGTCTAGTGTGTACCGCCTCCCTCTCTCGGCTCTCGGAAACCACTGCTCCTCACGCGTCCGACTTCGCGTCTTGTAGTCACGGGTCTTAAGAAGTAGTTGTTCCCCTCTTTCTGTTCCGCTCCGCTCCTTCTACCTACTCTTCCCCACCATCCCACTCATGACCAAGAAAGCGGAATGAAGTGATCACGTGAGTCCTCACTGCGAGGGAAGAGGAGGCCTCCATACCACCTGGCACGAATGGGAAATAAATGGGACGGCCCATGCGATGGGTGCCTAGCCTAGTGACAGCAGCCCAGTTAAAGACCTGATAAAGAGGGACGAGCGATAGCGACGTGGAGATGCTTTTTTACCAATAGCTCCATAAAGACATGGCTCATGTTTTTCCCTTGAACTTTGACTCTCTTAGATATTAGGCTACTGCTCTTGTGGAAGTCTGTCCCCAATCCCAATAATTCATTCTCGCTGACCGCGTCCTATAGGCATCTTTCTTTTAGTTTAATGGAGCAGTCTCTCTCCGTGCCTTCGATTGCTTGACTATTCTGTGTTCTTTCCCGATAGCGATTGGTAAGACGAGTTGCGCTTGCTAATACACACCTGCTTGCTCTTTTTCCTTCGGTTGCTTTCCTCTTCCTATTCATTCATACTAACCACTAGTAGATCTAGGAGAGAGTGACGGTCTCCGGAGGAGTAGTTGCCTAGTAGCCAGCTGACTGACGAGTACCAGCTGCAGCGACGGTTACGCTTTCTTATGCCTCTTTCTATTCCTAACTCAAGGAGGCTCCGCACCTTAAGACTGAATAGGGCTGCCTGCTCTTTTGACACCCGCTCCTCTTCCGGGATTGTGATGCCGATTGCTTGCTATTCTGATGTTTGTTGCCTATTCATTGTCTATATTATTCCGGTGCCTGTAGCTCTTCCTAATACCAGCTGGCTTGCTTGTTCAGTGTGTGCTGAAGCCTTCCGTAGCACCTCGAAGAAAGAATCCCATTCGAGCGGATCGTAAGCCTTCTCCATATCGAGAAGGAGGATGACAGCCGAGGGACGAGCGACAGCGACGTGACGACCAGGAATGGACTGAGCTAGTGCAATGGTTTCAATAATGCTTCTCCCTTAATGAAAGCTCGCGGTGATATGATATGCGGCAGTGGCCCGCCTCTCGTAAATGAGTCTTGCAATAACCCTGTAAACGAAGGAGCGCAACTTACAATACCTTTCAAAAAGTATGCGTAACCCTAGGTCAGAGGAGAGGGGATATCCGGGTTAAAGATAGACAGAGTCAGTCAGTTGATCAGTTAGTGGCTGGCGCTTGGCTTCGTGCAGGCCTTTGCCTTCTTGCCTTTCAAGAGAGGCTTTACTTAAATTCCTTATCGAAGAGTTGGCCATCGATCAAGACAGATCTGCCACTTACTTGAAGGTCGCTGCAGAAAGAAGGAGATTAGGCTCAAACGTTTGAACAAGAGGTGCTACGCCAGCTTATGTTTGGTTTCCGAACACGTATTTTTCCCAAAGTCATTCCCTCTCCATAACTCTATAGGGTACAGACGGAAGGTTAGGGTACCAGCTTGAAATAAACTATAGTACAGAATGCGTACTTCCTTAGTGTATCTCCCCCCCCAAAAAAAACCCAGACTAGGAATAGGAAGCAATTGGCAAGCCGCGTATGAGCCCTCGTAGGCTTTCCTTCTCAACCCGTGGCATCAAGAAAGCTTCCCACAGTGTCATCAAGAAAGGTCTCCTTCGGTCCTTCCCACAGTCATCAAGAAAGGTCCCTCTCGCTCTGAGCCTAACGACGGGTTCGAGTGGTTCGCAACGACTATGAGTCTCCGTTGCTGTAGTCGGTCTGTCCTCGGCATTCTCCCCCGGCTAAGAGGACACGCATGCAGGTCTCAAGCGCTTTATCTTGCTTTTGATCTTCTTTCCTCGCCTCGCCTCTTTACCCCAATTAGATCAACTACAGTAATAACATATCCTGCTCACCACTTGATTGGGCCACTACTTTGATTGGTTCTCTTCCCCACGAGACGTCCCGTACGCTACTGTTCTATCTATCTTTCTATGATATGATAAATAGCTACTTTCGGTCGCTTTGCTCGCTCCTTACGCATACGACTAAGATCTCTCTCAGAAGATTATCATACCTTAACGTCGTTGCACTTCGTTTCACTCACTCGCTCCTCACTTGGGCACTCCGGTTCTCTAAGCACTAAGTTCAACTCCCTTTCACTTGGGCATTCCATCTCGCCTTCCTACTCGTCCTTATCGCCTAACTGAATCTATCGCTAAGAGCTACTAGGAGCTTTCTCCTGCCTATCTTCATTCATTAAGTGAACTACAAGTCCCGCATCGATCGACCTCGCATCCCGCTCCGATAGTTATTGTCCTTCCGCCTCTCTTCTTTACGTCACTGTCCTTCCTTCCTACCCACTCTGCTGACTGCCCACTAATCAGGGCTCCCCCGACTGAGAGAGATCTCCGGCTTGTCTTGCTAGTCTTCTTGGCTTCCCGAATCCATGACCGCCTTCTCTGGGGCTGCCCTCTCTTACAGGCTGATGATTGGTGTGCGCGAACAAGTCTCACTAGTCCCAGCACCTAAACTCTCGTAACTTATGATTGGATGGCAGACCAGTCATCTCAGTATTTGATAGCATAGGCCGGCACCGACCGAACTAAGCTCATTCCTCTCAGTCAGATCGAATGTCGTCTGAACTTGACTCTGAAAGAGCACTCGAATGACCGCACTCCAATTCAAGGAATGAATGAGAATGACTTCCTATTCCCAGGTCACTTCCCTGTTCACGCACCGGAGCGGAACCTGCGAGTGGAATGAACGAGCCCACCATCAAAGATAAGTCAGGGATTAGTGAAAGATCTCTCTCTGCTATGCTTCAAGGACTGATCCCTGGATTAGTCACTGCTCCTTTGTCGCCCCTCGGAACTCTTCACTATTCACCCGTCCTCTTGCCTCTGACCTCTTCACTAGGACCCCTTCCCAGTCCCCATCACTAGAATCGTGCTATGCTGGGGAGGTACTCAAGGGAGTTTCCAGTCCTCCGAGTCATGTTCTTTCGGGATCCTGCTATCGGCTAGCTAAGATGCTTATCTGGTCCTTCCTTATCGTCCTAACCTCTCAGTCGCTATGGTTGACTGTCAATTTAATACCAGTCATTCAGCTAGTCATGTCGGGCAATGCCTTATTCCAGCTATCTCGTCGAATAAGTCTGGCGGATGCTCGACTTCGCATTCGCACGTGACTATGAGGTGCGTAGCCGAGTGAAACGACGCAGGTGGAACCGGACCGAAGAAGCCTCGAATGGACCTAGAAGTCGACTTTCCCGTCCCGATAACACTTCTACTAAGCAAAAGCTCCGCACCTTGCCTATTCAGGACCGGATGGGATTGACTATAACCTCGCACTTAATATCCATCATTAAGAACATAACCCTATCTCGTCTACATTGCCATCAACTACATCAACTAAACCATTGCCTGACCTGACCTCTTTTTTCTTTATTATCCTTATATGATACTGACCTCCCCATCACGCTTCATTCGCTCCTTGATCAGGCGGCTAGGGCGGTGCCATTCATTCGGTTCATATGCCATTCATTCGGTGCATTGCAAGGGCTTCCCTCTCTCTACCCCAAAAGGGCACACTGAGATCAAGTACTCAATGTCCGGTCCTCTCCGTTTACGTCACTATCGGCTCTGCACCTTGCTCTCTCGGATACCAATTCCAGACTTCTTTCCCGTACCCGTACCACTTGATTCACCATTCGTCCCACACTTTCTATCTTTCCCATACTGACCTGCACTCTGAGATGTCTAGTTCTTTGCGTCTCCTAATAGGAGGCTTTACTTTCGGTCGCGTACAATTGCTAGCTCGGTATCTGTCCCAACTTCATTCTTTGCCTATAGCTTCAACTACTGATTGAAATATGAAATTGAATATTCAATGAACCAGTATGAAGATTCACTATTCAATTCAGAAGTGTGACTCTAAATATTCAATATGAAATTCACTGGTATAAGAATTAAAGATTCACTCGTAGAACTCTGGACAGAAAGTTAGTGAAATAAAGTGAATCGCGTAGTCGGAGAGTCTTTCACTATTATTAGCCCACTAACTATCTTATCGTAGGAGTAAATCGAGTACACTTAAATGCGACATAGGAGTGAATCGTAATGGTAAAGAGCGGAATGAGCTGGACAGAGAGAAGTTGTAGTGTTAAAGGTAGTCATCAAGTTGTAGTGTTCAATAAAGTTAATGGGTCCAGTCTATGAAAGATAGTGAGTGGGCTCTGACATCGGGGCTCTGAATCCGAGTTCCAACTTCGTGAGTGAAAGGTTCGAATCGCTGAAATTCCTTCTTTTCTCGGGCTCCTTATCCCTATCCCTAGTCCACACAGCGAGCCCACGAAGTGCGAGCCAATTCACGGGCTTAAATTCAGTTATTCCACTGACTATCTTTTTGGAACGCTAGAAAGAGAGGAGAGTTCATGAATCAAGCCCTGGCGGGATCTCAGCTCAAAAGAAGAGAGCAAGGGGAGCTCCGCGTCATTACTACGTCTGGTACTCATAATTAGGTAGAAAAGGGACTCGAACCTATGATGTGTTGACTTTCCTTCTTAGTTCTTGGTAGACTGATCAGAGTTCATGGGCTTTGGTAGACTGTGATCTGAGTTCCTGCGCTTTCGTAGACTGATCGCGCTATCTCACTTCACTACGCTATCTCACTTCACTTGACTCTCACGTGCGCTATCTCACTTCACTCTTTCTCTATGATGGAAGCGCTATCTTGGACGAATCACGATTCATTCTTAGCTCACTGACTATTTAAGTGTCCAATATACCCGACCAGGGGCTTTCACTCGTTCCGAGACTAGGCTTAATTCGGGCTTAAATTCAGTTCTTCGTGTCCAAACCCATAGGTGCAGAGCGGGATAAATTCTATGCTAGGAAATCCAAGCCAGTACCAGCTGCTGAAGTGAAGGACAGGGCCAGATGCAGGCTCCATTCCAAAGGCCAGTAGTCTTCTTTATTCTTCCCAGGGCCAGTACTCTAGCTTCTGACCAGGGCCAGTCTGACTTCTTCTACTTCCAAGGCCAGGGCGAGGCAAGTTATCTTCTATCCCAAGCCCAGGGCCCATATGCTGCTTTCTTCGGCAAAAGCAAAGGACGGGGCTGCTATGCTGCTTTCTTCTATTCTTCCAAAGGCCAGGGGACAGGATCTGCTAGAGTTCACTATTAAGATAAGATAAGCCCTTGCTCTGGATGACTTGACCCCTCTCGAGAGCATTTGATATTCTTTTCCCGAAACCTTCTTCGTAGGGGTCAGACCTGAGATGGGAGAGCTTCCAGTGGCGAAGATAGTCTTTCTATCTGTTCCAACAGAAGAAGAGGACTGAGACCAAAGCTAGGCAGAGGACTTGGTCCTTCGCAGGAACTTCCTTTGACCTTCAGTTCCGAGTACCTGAGGCTGTCTTAAGTTAAGCATCACTCTATTCAATGTCTCTCCTTCTATTGACTAAACCTTAGTGCTTGAATTCACGGATCTGAGACTACCACGCCTAGGCCGCAGTACACAATATGCCTTGCTTTGCTCCATTGGGCGCAGCTTTCTCGAGCCACTTCATTGAAGGTCCACTCAAGAACAGAGAGAAGGAAAGAATCAAAGCATGAAGATCACAAGAACTTCACTATACAAGATAAAAGAAGAGGGAAAGGAGGATTAGAGTGAATTCCATAAGTATGGGAGAAAAGCTGTCTTGAATATGGCACTGGCAGAGTAGCTTGACTGAACCTTTGCTTTGGACTTGAGGAAGCAGGGATTCCACTTGGGAAGACTCCTCCACTCTTTCTATCACCAGATTCTATTTGCGGAGGGGCAAGGAACTAGGGCATGAAGAACCCATTGAACCTCACTAAGCTACTGGGTAGAGCTCATTGCTTGTAGGTGCACGAGTATGCTACTGAATCTTTTCTCCCCAGGCACTACTCTGAACAATTCGACAAGCCCACCTTCACCAGTTCAGTAGAGTAAGCCTGACTCAGATCATTGCTCTCAAGGGATCGGATCTGCTACACCAACAAGAGACTCGTGGCTAGCGCTCTGTGCTTTACCTTAGGGAAAGGTTTGGGCACCATTACCAGAAGACTCCCCACTCCAGGCTATGCACAATCATCTACAGGCTGGCTTAGACTAACTGTAGAAAGTGCTAAATAGGTTGAATCTCCATACCTTCTCACCAGCTTTTACTCGAAGCAGGGCGAAATGCTTTCTTTGTTGACCTGCTCTTCTTTCTTGGCCTCCTATGTTCGATATGCTCGACAGGGCTTTTTTTCCTTTTGTGAGAGTTCAGCTAAGCAAGCGGACTGTCTTATATAAAAGAGCTGCTAGTTCGGCTGATGGATTTCAGCACTTAAATGGGTGGGTTCGGCCCCTTTCTTTGATTTTCTTAAGTCAAAGGCATCTCTTGATAGATCTCTAGAGGAAAGGAAGGCGTTCTTCTCCGGTCGAACGAAGTCTGAGGTTCGCTCAAACTAAACTAAGGGTGCTTGCGGATAGAAGTAGGGTATAGTGAGCGAGCCCATAAGAGTTGGACCCAGCGAGTTGGACTTGGTTTAAATGAAGTGATTCATTTCATTCCAGAGCCAACACAGCGAGTTGGAGCGCTAGTTGGAGCGAGGTAAGACCCGACCAGGGCGGTGGGTAGGTATAGGTGGGCTTCAGCAGAAGCGAGGAGAGGAAAAGGAAGAAGCTATCAAATTAATTCGTCTTTCGTGTCCCTGGAACGAACGATTAGCGATTGATTCGTGTCCCTGGGGGACGCACTTGCATTTCGTGTAGCGAGCCTACGAAGTCAAGTCATTCAATAGCTACGAAGTGTGCAAACCTAGTCTAGTGGAGTGGACTATCTAGAAAGAATGTAGTGGACCATCTAGGTAGAAAAGAAAGAATGTAGTGGACTATCTAGAAAGAAAATAGGAAGTTTATCTAGGTAGAAAATAGGTACTGACAGGATTCGATTCACTTCGACTCACTTGATATATCTTGGCTTAAATTAGTTGATGCAGATTCACTGCATTCTCGTTCTCGGATTCTCTCTTATACAGTTTCATCATTCTCTCTTATACATAAACATAACTCGGATATCCTACGAGTGTCACTCTTCCTTTATACGTAGCGGGCCAATATCAAGTTCCAAGTCCAATTTCACTGACTTAATTGAAATTCATTTAAGCATTGAAATTGAAGTTCAGTTTCATTCATTGGAACGAGCGCTAGCAACGTAATGAAATCAGTGGGCTCAGCTACCAACTACTACTGACATCTCTTCGATACAGAGGTTCAGTCGATCTGGTCGGATAATCAAGTAGTATTCGCGATCCCCAAGCAAGTCTTCATGGGATCATAGTTCATGCAGCTAACTAAAGAAAGAGAATGCCCACAAAGAGGATTCAGTTTAGAACTTGATTGTGAGACCCGTGATGTGGAAGTAGTGAGGAGAAGGGGATGGGCGAACTAGACATGTTACGGGGAAAGAAGACAAAGTAGTACGGGCGCTAGCTCAGAAGTCTTGGCTAACCTTGAGCGAACTGACTATGAGCCAAGCCAGACCGATGTACTAATGTAAGGAGCAAACGGCAGTGACGCAGACTAAGAGGGAAATGGGAAAGAGCGGGCTAGCAAGATTCTGCTTCTCACTGTATCCGATCGAAGACGCGAGTTGGGCCCCATAATCTAGCGTCACATGGCGGATCAGATAGCGGAATGGGACCGGAAGTCAAACCGAAGCACCTAAGGAGTACTCGACCGAGAACCATATATGAATTGAAGTGAAGGAAGCGAGATTGGCCTCCGCAGCTATATGCGAAGATCCTTCAGTAGGAGGGGGAGAGGGAGAGGGACGATTTTATGGGTTCTTGGGTGCAATTTCATTTATTTCTTTCATCACCTTTCTCGGTGAGAGCGCTTCTGATATCGATAATCGCCTCTTTTTGAGCCTAATGCGAGATTAGATGATGCCAACCCACCACTGAAGCGGATGAGGGGTCTTCGGGCGACAAAGAACGCCCGATAGTGAAGATGGCCAGACGATCATCCAGCTCCCCGTGCCTTTGCTCGTCCTCTAAAAAAGACGGTTTGTAGAGCTAGATGCGCCCGAAGATGAACGGGGCTAAGCTAAGCTTTATCGCGAATTCAAACTAAAAGAAAAAGCACGTCAGGGACGGGACGGATAAATGGGACGGATAAATGGGACGGATTCCCGCTCCCTAGTTCATGGTCTGCCACTCCCCTCTTCCTGCGCTTTAGCCTTGACTTCTCTGAGCGGGCACGGCGAGGGCTAATGACGGATAAGCGCTGAGGAGAGCGGAGCGAACCATTTCATTGTTTAGTTGACACACGAAGCGAAGTCGAAAGATTCGTAGATATGAGAGCGAGCCGTCCCTCTCTCTCTCCCTAACATGGAGAGGGTTGAATGACGGGCTTCCGCAAATCAATTTGGAACCGCCAGGTCATCTTCAATAATCTTCCAACAGTGAGAGTCAAAAACACCTGGGAATCCATCCATTTTAAGGATAGGGGGAACCACCGGGCTCCATTTTCACCGCATCATGGATTTCCTCTCGTTATGGCGTGGAAACCTGGGAGAGATTTTCAGCATCAGTGATCATCGTGGGAATACATCTATCTAAGTAGAAGCAGCTTCAGGCCTCACCCCCCACTCGGACCATATCACACATGCGCCATTACCATGCCTCACGCTCTAGTGATCATTCTAAACGCAAGGAACTTACATATATAAGTATAAGAATAGGAAAGGACCTGGCACGGCCGCTCATCCTGGCTTCGAAGCCACCTTGGACAGCATTACCAAGGAGAAGTGTTAAGGCTGTGCGTCCATCCTATACTATAATCAACCATTCATATCGAGAAGGCAATAGATTTGCGGATTCATTGGCTTGAGGATTGAATGTGGCCGCTCTCTCTCTGTGCACCAATGCTTCGCTTCCTCTATGGTAGTATCTGTGTGTAATGAGCTATATGCTGTGTACATGTATGCTGTTTGTTTACTGTGTAACGGTGTACCGCGATTAGCTCAAGCTGTTATGAGTAAGGTTACGCTATGATCGAGTGATAACTACGCCTAGCGTATCGTATCTTAATCTTTCTACGTGTACTTCCCTAGATTCTAAGTTAGGTGCCCCCTTTCCCATATCTTCTTCTTTGTTTTTGTTTATAGAAAAAGACCATGAAAGATGGACTTTACGATACCAAAGGTATAGACTTCACCCGTCGTACCTTTACATAATAGGAAAAGAAGGAAAGTACTAGTTGGTACACAAAGAGAAAGAAAATATAGTATGCCCACACTATGCTAGCAATTCATTACAGGTAGAGCAGCATATGGTCTGAGGCGAGTGATGACTAAAGCAGGGCAGCAGAGAGTGGATTAATCATGATTGATAGTTGCTCGACAGATCAAGTACAAGTTCCTTGAGCCCGGCCTGCACATCTCTTGTTGATCATAATTTAGATCCCCGGGCTTTGTGCTTTCTCTTCCTCGTAATGCATGAGCTTCGTTCAGAGATTGACAGAGGAGAGGGAGACTGAAAGTGCCCTAACTGACGACTTGGAAGCAGGTCAGAGATCTGAACTTGAAAAACTGCTCTATCAGGACTAGAACCAAGACACAGAAGCTAAGAAATCTATGAAACCAAGACACAGAAGCTAAGAAAGAATGAGGACCAGCGCGATATTCATAGAATTAGACGAGTGAGACTAAAGGATCGGGAATACTTGGTATCGACCGGTAGGAAAGCCTACTATGAGGTAAGCCTACTAGTATAGTAATAAGGCAGCTCTTTAGTAGTTAAAGGAGTGATGCTGGGCTCAGCTGCCCAATGGAACTCTACTCAGTTATCACTGACATATACATTCGAGACAATTGGCCAGCCTACACTATAAGTCAAAAGTAGGCATACACCGAAAAACCCCTATCCGAGACCCGATATGCAATGCTACGAAAAACTGTCCTGAATAGCATAGACTACCCCTGTAGGACTAGACCACAATGCATAGAATAGAATGGGAAGCAATACGTCACTGCCTGTACGCCCAGTACGAAACCCATACAGTACCCATACCTAGGTACACGAGTGAGAACAACGTGCTGACAGCGAAGGTTCCGAGTGATAAATATTCAAGGGTAGATTACGTTTTGAATCTACCGCCCGTCAGATAGTAGTAAGTAGTAAATGGCGCAAGTCCATTCAGATAAGAGACTGTCCAGCCTGGAGATTCAGAACAGGAAACCACTTTATCGGGAGGAACGAGTACAAAGAAAGAAAGAATTTGTTCGGGGCACAAGCGTGAAAGAAAGAATTTGTTTGGTCCGAGTGAGAACGACGGGAGAACTCAAAGTAGCAGATTCAATTCACGACTGGGATCGACCTAAAGTCCGTGTTTTTAGTTTTATCACTCGTTCCCTTCCCCTTATCTTTCGCCTTTCACTCAGTCTCCTCTGCCCTAACCGCGTAGTGGGCTGCTTTCCCTCTCTCGGACCAAGGTCACTCTATCACCTGACTCATTTGCTTTTCAAGTTTACTTCGAATCCTTACTTTTCACTTATTACTTCTAATTCCATTCCCACTAGTGCAAATGGAGCAGGAAAAGCAGGAGGACAGTTTGACCGTATATTGGATTTGAACCAATGACTCTAGCCGTATGAAAGCGAGACTCTAACCGCTGAGTCAAGTAGGTCAAGCTGAGTCAAGTCAGATAAAATAGACCCCCATAAGAAAAAGCCGCGCAACCAGAGTTCCCCTTACTAGGGGGGGCGGAGTTGGTAGGAAGCACGGTTGGCGAGTTGCTGGTACTGGTTTCATTCTTTCTATTCAATAAATCTCTCTTCCCTAAATCAAATATACTAAGAATGTAGGCACACGTTGGCACAGTTCTGTAAATAAGAGATGTCTCATCCGGTTGAGCTGTCGCAATCAGTCTTTCTCTTCCTGGTAGCAGTACGAATAGGAGATCCAACATGACTGTATTAAGCCTTAAGCAATCAGGGTTAAGCTAGCTCATTTCCAGAAAGCAAACAGGAGCTCGTATTTAGATCAGAGGACGCTCATCCCAGGCAGGCAGCAGGGGCAAAGGGTGGAAGGAATGAATCAAGTAAGGTGCGAATGAATACTGTTTCAGTGATATATTTCTACGCTCCGCTACTCTACTGACTTCCTTACTTAGCCTTTCTTTCGTATAAGACAGATAAAGAGTATGCCCAAATAGAGTAGTAATGTAATTTATTAGTGTTTCATAGGCGCAATCAGTTAATAAATTGGGGAATGGGGGCTTCCGCTTTCTTTTAATGGATGCTGTTCCGGGTGCGCCACATGGGAGGCGCTTTCTTTTTTTTTTGGTACAAATGAATGGATAACCACATGACGCTTACTACGGCACGAGGCCGAGCTACCCCACCAAATCTTCATTCAGTAAACGAACTAAGCTGCCAGGAGGATAGTTTAGTCACCTCATGTGGTCGCGCCAAATGAGCAAGGTGATCCGCACATGTATTCATTTCACGAAATAAAATATATGTACCAAAGAGCACTGCCAATTCCTGTTAAGAAGCTCCCTGCAACTATGGAGAATATTGCATAGTGGGTCTGTATCTGAAATCTCTCCAGTGATTTTATTGACAGCCAAGAGAGAGTCAGACTCCAACTGGACTCGCCGACATCCATGCTCCCAAGCAAGCCGCAACCCAGTATGAATTGCATATATCTCTGCTTTAGTAATGTGCCCCCAACCTAGTCTTCGAGTGAAACCAAAAATCCAATTACCAGTAGAGTCTCGACATAAGCCTCCAGCAGCAATAGGACCCGGATTTGAGACAGCCGAAGCATCCACATTAATTTTGACAAACCCATCCTCCGGACAAGACCAGGCGAAGTGATGAATTTGTCTAGGAATCGGCCTATTTAGCACACACCTAAACTTAATATAGCCATAAACAGAAGCCAAGATAAAGCGTTGCCAATATTGTGGCAGCAAGTAACTTCACTTCAAAGCTGGTTCCAAGTCCAAGGAAGTGGTTTGACTTTAAAGGTAGTGGATCGACTTCTTCTTATCTGGTATTTCCGGTAAGAGCTAGCCAACTCGGAAAAGAATCCGTAGCTAATGCTAGTACTACTTTTCACCCTTATAAATTACCCATGACACCCTAACGTAACTGCTTCCAAGCTTAGTTAGTCCATTCCCGATGAGCCTCTCCTGGTCAATTGCTTGAGGTCTCGGACCATTGCTCTATTTTTTAGTCGTATCAGGCGCATCATCGGCTTTGGTTTGACTTGCCATGTCCGTCGAGTAGGAAATTACCTTCAGTTGGTAAGTGAAAGCGAGTTACATGTGTCTGCCGGTCTAGCATCATCCCCGTAGCGCTTAAGCTCTCTATCAGCTTCCCACGTTCGCATGTTGGGGAAATGCCTTGCTTCTTTTGACCTGCTTTCCGAAATAGTGTGGTTCAATCCTTAAGCATTCGCTCTCTTTCTTAAAGAAAAGACTCGACTAAAAGTTTCAGAGCTCAGGAAGAACCCCAAATCCGCTTATGAGAACTTCACTTCACGATTGGACGGCTAAACTAAGCACCAACTTCCCCAATTCTTGCAGAACCTGAAGGATAGGACTTTTTTCTCTTACCAAGAGAGACCCACGGAGCGATAAGAGATTCAGACTGTGAACCTTACCTTACGATTTTTCTATCTGAGCAGTTGGACTTAAAAGAAAAGACCCTCCTTGCTAAGCGTGTACGACGCATTGTGTCTATCTGAAGATCTTAGAAAGGTGCTGATTACAGCTCTGTCTCTTGAGGATCAGAACGGCTTTTCATCCTTCCTTTCTTTCGATAATTATAATCCTAATCAGACTTTCACTAGTGCCAATTGCATATTCTCTAGCCGTCCTATTGAGTTCTCTCTCCTATGCCCAATGAGAAGACAGAAGAAAGTTAGCAAAAAAGACTGAGATTAACGGGTTTGGGAAAGAGAAGATATGGAATAGAGTCTTTCCTCGCATCCCTTCTTTCCGTGTCCTTGTCTGTTGGCGAATCCTTGAGATACCTGCGCAGATGTTTGAAGTCAGAAGGAACGGGGAGAGATGCTTTTCCTAGTAAAAGGTGCCTTTGGATTCGAAAGGACTTGCAAACTTAGCTCTCAAGGGCTTGGCTATATTTTAGCTGGGCTGGAATGTGGGTATTCCAAATACCAAGGGATTCCTTCCTAAATTAGTTCCGCCGACGGTGATGAAAGGCGTCGTTGAGGAGATGAGATTACGAGGTGAAGGAGCGAGGTTACGAGCTGGCAGAGACAGAAAGGCCACTGGCTAACGGCCTCTCGCCTTTTGTTCCACTAGCTGTCTTGTTCGCTAGGAAAGAAAAGTGTTTTATCCGCTGGGAAAGGAGAAGGATATCCACCAGCTGAAAGAGGGGTAAAGAAAGGGTTTAAACCTATGATAAGAAGAGGATTTGGGGAGGACAGGTCTCACACCAGCCAAAGGAGATGGATAAGAGAGAGTTTAGCTAAAAGCCGGTCTTTGGCAAAGATAAGATGGGCTTCAGGTCGGCAGGAGAATCGATAGCTGTCCCTCTTTTATCGTTAGAGAAAGGAGAGTTTTAAGAGCCCTCATGAAACGATAAAAATGGCTTCCCTGAGTCTCACTGACCTTCACCCTGAGCGGCGTTCACAAGACTCTGCTGAATCGCACTACCCATGAGTGCTTTGCCAACTCTCTGGATATCCAACTTGCCATCGTGGGCTCCCCTCGGGAATGGCCTTTTACCGCTTTCTATGGTAATCCTGATACATTGGAGAGGTTCTGAAAGAAAGGAATAATGCACCCAAAGCCAATCCCAGGGAAGAGCCACGGCAGACCCAAGCACGCACCCCATACCCCCATACCCACGCGCACCAGACCAATCCCCATATTCCAGTACACCTTAACGAGAAGAAGAAGACAGACTCGCATCGCTAAGACTCTTTCCCGATTCGACAACAACACTACACTACTTACTTTTTCAGAACCTCGCTTTTCAGTCTTGCCGTCATCAAAAGGCTATTGATGAAACCCTCTCCGTACAAGTGCCGGATGGATTGTTGCAATTTTGTATGAGAGAGCTTCACCGCTACCTACCAACAGTCTGAGGTTCCCAGAAATAGGTGACGAGTATAAGGAAGGATAGGCTCGAAATGCCATAAGGGTATCTAAAGATAGCTCGAAATTCCCGTTAGGGCAGACTATAAATAAGGGTAGGGATAGGGTAAGAGTGAATGGCTTTGGCCATGAACGACTCTTGCCCGCTGGGGATCGACCATTAATATGCCGGGAGATTGCAGACGATAGGAAAGAGTGAATGGCCCTGCTAGCAACAGGTCTAATATGACAATGGCAGGCATACCTACGTCTACAATGGTGTACCATTGACGACCTGGTGCTAGGGGTTTATCACTTTTGAACCAACTTATTCAAATTTATTTATGGTCCGAGTGCAACGACGGGTGAAAACGGGGAAAAAACTTGAATCTTTTGATAAATATGTGTCTTCAGTACTTGACCCTTTCTTTATCCGTACTAGTCCTGCTGGCTAATTACTCATCCCAGGAAAACGGGGTGTGGGGTACGAGGAAGGGGAACTACTCAGTGCCAAGGGGACCAGTCCGACCGATAATTTCTTCCTGCGTCGCTGCCGCTCGCTCCTCTGCTCCTTCTATTCCTCTACCACATGGGCTTGCTATCTTATCCTCTCTTCTGCCTGGGCCAAGCCAAGCTCCATACTACCCCATCCGACCAGGCCCACTCCCATGAAGACGAGCAATGAGGTAAGGAACGAGGGAACCGACGTGTAGGGAGGAACTAAGCCCCAGTAACGTAGACGTAGAGAGGACAGAGGAAGGACGCCTACTACGCATGAGAGGTCATGAGTCCGACCTAACCTTTATCTCCCCTTCCACCTATCCATAACGAAATGAATGGGATAGCTAAACTGATGAGTAGAGATGGGGGGCCTAGTCCGGGTAAGTAGATTCCTAGTGTCAGGCGTGCTATGGCAACGGATAAAGCATCTTGACTAGAACTACCTCAGCCAGATAACAAAGGGAATGTAGTGGGGCTAGGGTCGAGCATACCAAGATCTTCATCACACATCTTGATTGGTAGGCACGTACTACAGTTACAGTAGAGGTGCTTTCGACAGTGACGTGCTTTAACCCTACCCTATACGTGCTACTATTTCTGGTAGAATTGCATGATTTTTCCTTGACTCTCAGATGCGAGCAGTCAGTCCTTTTCTTCGCTTACAACAGTGAGATTGGTCCTCAGTGCACTCCTTGATTCAGTGCTGCATGGAAAGTTGCCCGGGATCCTAAGTTCAATAGATATCCGCTCTTCCCGGGGAGATTCAGTGGTGACGTAGTGGGGAAGTATTGAGACGGTTCACGAGTCTGCGTTGCAAAGTGTTGCAAGTGAGCAGAGTACGCTTTGTAAGTCAATTTCTTTCCTGAGTCATCATTCATCTTTCCTCTTTATCCGAGTTTAGTTC
This sequence comes from Wurfbainia villosa, assembly GCA_025175895.1. Classification (NCBI taxonomy): domain Eukaryota; kingdom Viridiplantae; phylum Streptophyta; class Magnoliopsida; order Zingiberales; family Zingiberaceae; genus Wurfbainia; species Wurfbainia villosa. The sequence continues at coordinate 149,662 of JAKLTH010000026.1, read as the reverse complement.
TCGCGATGGTGTAATGAACTCCTTTTGTACGGAATCCGACGGGTGGCTAAGAGGAAGAGGCACGGACTAAGGATAGCGCTCTTCGGTTAGGGATCCACAGACTGGACTCGGAAAGAACTTCTCTTTCCTCTTAGGGTCAGGTCCTAACCTGGTGGAATGAATAGGACTTCTTTCTGTCTCAAGCACTTTTCTATCTTTGACAGGAAAGGTGTGAGGGCGAGCTGGGTGAGGAGCGAACGACAAAACGAACGTGAATGGTAGCTTGGAAGAGGAAGGCGCAACCGCTCCAAAAGAGATCTTCTACGTGTACAGAACTGTCAGCTGAGCAAGTTCAATCTTTTTTAATGAAGGACTTGGAGGAGCATGTCTCACTCTTTCCAACGCGGCTCGGTATAGTTTGAATCTGGGTCTTTAGGTAGAGTAAAGCCCCGCCCTCCTATCGGAGGAAATGGACTCTCTCTGGAAATGCACTATTAATTAAAGTCTTTCTCCCGAGTGTGCATTTACTAAAGTAAGATGAGAAGTTGAAAGGATTTTATGCAAATCTTTCAATTGGCTCTTCGCATGCCTGCAGTCACGCTTCTATAACTCATGGTCCCTCCCACGTGCACTGCATTAAATAAGAAGGCCGCTGGCCTAGCCTATAGTTCCTAGAATGTTCCCGAGTCTAGAAAAGGGTCAGCTGTCTTTGGATTGAACTGCAGAAGGGGTGCGATGGCAGAGAATCCTTCTGGGTACGACGCGGGGCTCTCCGGTCATTCAAGCTCAGCATCGAGTGCAGCGGTCAAAACTAGTTCCATACACGTACTCAGTAGGCATACATAGTCCTTTTAAGTCTAGTTCGCCAGTAAGGGATGATGATGAACTGTGAGTCGGCATGCGAAGAGAGGAAAAAGGAAAGGCGCTCGCCACTATGAGAAAGCCTTTTCACTGTCCTTGATGTATCTATACCGCTCCGCACCTTTCGTCGAGGCTGCATATTGCTTTCTCACTAATGCCTCGTACGGCGAACAAAGAGTTATCAGAGGGGACGGAGATATTGAATATGCTTCTCCGCTCTCTATTATATATATACATAATAGAAAGATATAAAGAGAAAGTAATCAAAGTAATAGAAGAGCAAAGGAAAGAAGAGCAAGAGCAGCTAGATAGAACAGGACTCACCGCACCTTCTTTTGATTACTTTCCTGTCTTGTCTGCATCAAGATCTCCACCCTCAAAGGATTCGCCGTCCCTCCCAACTTGAAGGGTGAACCTACTGCGGGTTAAGACTTCCTCTAGTACCAGATAAGGACCCTCTTTAACCTATTGCATCTGCTCTTTCTTGAGAGGACTTGCTCTACCAAGGGCTTACGAGGGGGACTGCTCATCAATGGTCCTAAAAGGCATGAAGAAAAGAGCTCAAGGAAGGGAAAGAGTAAGGGCAAGAAGAAGAGGGGAATGATTGGAACTATGCTTTCGGACCAATAATCTCTATCATCTGCCCTTGCGGAAAGAAAAGAGTAGATAGGCACCACGAACCATACCAGAATTCAATAGGTAGAGAAGAGTGAAGAGAGAGTCAAGGTGGAGCTTCTCAGTCTCTTATCCAAAGTAAGAAAGAGGTTCAAGTGTACTATAATATAAGAGTGAACGCTCGAACCAATGCTTTTTCCTTTCTTTGGAGATAGAGGAACCAACCAACCTTTCCCTATAATAGAGAGAAAGAAAAGACTAGAGCTAGGTTATTTAGTACGGTGCAGCTAAACTATCAGAATAGCAAGGTGCGAACAACGTGACGCGAAGAGTGACGCAAGACCCGTGACGTAAAGAACGACAGCGCGGGTTAGGAAAGTAAAGAGAGTAGGAATTCCTTGCACGAGTTCGTACCATAGGAGGCGACCCATGACATCTAAGTAGGTTGGTGCCCGCTCGAGAAGGGATCGGTTCAAAGGTGAAAGAGCCCTTTAGCAGACGATTCGGAGCTTTCTCCTTTACTGATAAGTCAGATGACGCCCTCACTTACTTCACACTTTGCTCATGCCTCTTCTTTATAGTATAGAAAGCTAGCGGTACAAGACTCAACTCCGGTGCACGTTGAACAGATCAACACTTCTGAATAGGAATTGGCATATGAATAGGAATTGGCATAAGCATCAGGGTGAGGCGAGTTTGAAGTCTACTTAAATACTCACGTAGGAAAGAAAGAATCTACGCAATACTCGTCAACTCTTCAACCTTCACTCGGGAGATCAAGTAGTAGATTCTGCTCTGCTTAGTTATCACTAAGCCCCTTCGCTCCATCTTTCTCATTCATTGGAGTTGGAGGGAGTGAGTTCGCGGTGAGAGTTCATTAAGGAAGTTCAGTCTATTATAGACCCAACTAATCAAGTAGTAGATGATCTCTTGTAAGCACTCATTCATCACTGCATGGTTCCTATCGTTGACTGCAATGGTATGATAAGCCCGAACTTGACTAAGACCCCAGTAGCGTATGGGAGAGATTAATGATAGTTATTATTCATCTCTAATAATATGGATCTAGATCACTTTCATCTATCTATCTTTCTCTTCATGTGAATTCTTTCAACTAATCTTTTCAAGAATGTCCCTACATTTGATTCTGTTCTAATGTCGATTTCAGTCTCTACTGGCTTTAAAGTTGGGTGAGAAGGAGAGGTGCGAACTAAAGCGGTGGAAGTCAGATCCGATCTCGACATGCGATCCCGACTTCCGACGGGGTGTGGGGTACGGAGACCTCAGACCGTGGACCCTAAGACACCAAGCAGTAATATAAAAAATCCTATCCTCCTGGCTACTTCTCATGAGGAGTGCAAAAGCTATTAGTAGATAAGAAAGGGTGCGGAGAGAATCAAAGCGTAGACTCCTCTCCGAAGTTCTATTGATCCCACACCTTCTCGTTGAGGGTGCGAGAGAAAAGAAAGAAAAGAGTGCAGTGCAGGACGGGAGTATGAATTGACAAGGGAATTCAGAGTTTAACAAGCAAGAGAACTCAGAGTTTCCGTCTAGTCTCCTTAACTAGCACTCCACATGTTATAAGAGAGAAAGAAAGCCTTGTGCCCCCTAGCTTCCTAGTGAGGATCAGGTTGACTTGAAAAGAGAAAGAAGACCGGAAAGAGCTAACCTCTCGCGTAATTAAACTACACAAAGAACTTTTGATTCAAGAACAGGAAAGGGTTTAGATAGATGCTTGTGCCCGAGAGGAAAGAGTGAATTCACAGAGCCCCGAGCAAGAGCACTGACTTCCCAGACTGTCTGGTATGAGAACCTTTCTTTATCTGGAGAGGAAGAGATGGTGCCTAACTGGGATGGGATTGTAAAGAAGATGCTGATTCAAAGCAATCCATCCAGATATAGTTGTAAGCAGGGCATCTAACCTTTTAGTAGAATTGGAGATTAAGCGGTCGGAGCCCGACTTGCTTATCCGAATAGGTAGCATATTCAAGTTCTTTATTCCCATGACGCATTCGAGTAGAGAGAGGCCCATCGCATTCGACTCGCAGGAGTGGAGCAGGTCGGGAGGGGTGCGTGGGAATACTTTTGCCCAGTCTCATATCTTAATTCAAAGAGTGGATGAATTATTGGGGGCATTTTTATCCTATTCGACATTGGAAAGCAGCCCAAGCAACGGGCACAGATGATACGCCAGCCGGATCGGACGAGGCTCTGAGTTCCGCTCCTCCCTCTCCTTGGAGTTAGGAGTTCTCTCGTTCTTCTCCCTGACGGTGGTGCCTACCTAAGACTCATTGGACAGCTAACTTGAACCTAGAACAACTGGTGCCTCTTACAACATCTCTTGGAATTCACACGTCGCTATCGCTCTACTTAAATAGAAAAGTGTAGTTAAAAAACGGAAAGTTCGTCCCTCGTACGTCAAACTCATATACGCTGGTGCCAAGACGAGCCCACGGAGTGGTAGGAGTCGAGTCCAGGGCAGGCTAATGCTGATTTCTTTTGATAGCCATTCCAGTCGGGCTCAAGAGCCACTCGTTCCAAACTCTACCCTTTTCTTCTTTTATTTAATATGAGAGGCCTCTGCTTTAAAATAAGAATGTGTTAGCGAGCCGGGGGATGATTCTCAGTTCTCCGAGACAGAAAGTAAAGTAGTCTTGCACAGCTACTCTTTACCACAAAGAAGAGATTCAAAGGCACCCAAAGTGTTCTATGCCCCCAGCTATGGAGAGAGCGATCCAACCAATTTAACCTGGCTGACGAAGAACTTTTTATACATCAAAATAAGGGTGTAATCAGAATGACACCTACCGCCTTCTAATTTGAAGGGAGAGGGCTTCGTGCAATCGACCAGCAAGAAAAAAGAAGATCCAGCTCGTGGCGGGACACCCTCCCTTGAGTGAGTTTCTTTCATGGAAGGAAGAAGTCTTTAGGATTTCGGTAGGTTCGCTCCATGAAATGGAGCTGCTGCTCACACTTGGTAGGTTCGCTCCATGAAATGGAGCTCACACGACGCGGGCTTAAATCGAGTTCCCAAACAGTCTAATTAAAGCTAAGACCAAAGATCAAGTCTCATATGGACCAAGAGCAGCCGCATTCGCTTGGAATGGTTAGGTTTTTTCTTTCAATAGCCGTTGGCCTCAGAGAGGGAGGATCAGATGAACTTCACTACTTATTTGATTTGACTTATTTGATTTGGTCCCTCGATTGCACAAATTCACAATTGAAGAGGATGGTGGGATACGTGGAGAAGGATAAGAAGAGACACCAGACCTAGCTCGAGGGGATAATAGCTCTAAGCCTAGCCGACAAAGAATCCATAGCGTAGCCGAGCCGAGTAGCCTCTCTTTATCAATGTTCTCCTTCATGGGACGGGTGCAGGGGAAGATGGCAGAGGAGCATGGCACAGGGAATAGGAATTCTTTCTACTTTGAGTTTATTCTTATATAAGATAAGATGCTTCAACTATTTTGATAAGTTTTGTTCATTCCTGTACGCGCTGGAGTGTCTTTGCACTGTCCTTAGTTAGGATCTTCATTCACATTGAGTTCAAGATAAGAGAGAGCGGGGAAAACATCTACTTATGTTGCAGCGCCCATCAACTGAATCCGCTCCTTCGGACATCAGCCCGAAGGTATAGGTGATAGAGTGGAGTGGACATCTTATCTCCTTTAGGCTCTCACGCTACGGCTAGCTGTCGAGTCTCAATCTTCCTTCCAAGAGGTAATCAAATCCCGTAGTTCTGAGTGTGATCTTCTTGCTTCAAACTCCTAGAGCCCTCATTCGCATAGCCCTGACAAGTCCTTTCACTTGAGATTCCGCTTGTCCTTTTGTCCTTACCCGTAGTCATGCTTATTAGAAAGAAGGATCCTACTTCTACTTAAGCCCACGTTTACGATAGTCCGAAAGGCATCAAGTACGGGAAGGCCCGGTTTAGTCTTAGACTAAAGCTCGGTTCGTGTTCGAATCCTCAGAGACCGAGCGAGCCGGACATGGCAGTGCGCTGTATCGGAAACCTTTCTGTAATAACCTCTACTAGAGCGAATATAATGTGGAGGCGGCTATCCAGAGTGCTTCTTGGCGCTGTTGAAATGCGACCGTGCGTGGAGGAGTGCCGCACCTATCAGTTGAGGCAGGCGTAGTCATCAGAGGCTATCTTGTTCGGTAGGCTCCCAGACGGTCGGGTCGGATAGGCGGTGCGGTGCGATGGGCGAGAACTGATGCGGAAAGAGAAGATGCGGTACTATCAACTGAACTATCGGATCCTCACGAAGAATTCTTTGTCGGCACATACTATCCTTTCAGTCGTACCTTTAGCTTGACTTCTGCTACCACCCGCTTATGAGCTCTTTCCTCGAAGGGGGAATACTTTAATATGCTTAGGCAGGCACTACAGTTAGCTAAATGACAGGGATGATTGACTTACCAGGTCTGACCCAACTCATCACTCTCTTCTTTTGGTAGCTGGTTCAACTTGGGTGATCAAATCAATAAGTGAAGTAGACTGACATGTGCGACAAGATCTTACCCTGCCCCATCATTTGCAGCTGAGCTACTCTTTCTTGGACTCTATAAAATAAAGTAACTTCGGCGAAGGCCATTTAACTAAGCTAAGCTAAGACGAGCTAAACGGCGCGGTGTATCAAAATCCTAGCTAAGCCTGAGAACGTGCCAGACGCGGCATCTTGCAAGGGGTGAGCTGGGTTCCTTCGTTCAAGGGGAAGAGGCGCTAGAGAAGAGCGGTCAGAGACTCCGGAATCATTATTCTTTCCTTCCGCTTTCGCTTTCTTTATTTTATTTGCACGAACAATAAATGCATTCAATCTTCTTCGGCGGAGTGTACTTGCTGCTCACTTGCAGCTCACAATCAACAATCATGCTCACAATCAATAAAGTTTTTTTCTTTCAATAAATGAAATATGAAATATGAAATGGTCTTGCTCTTGCTTACATGCAATTCAATCGAAATGGTCTTAGGCAATCACTGACATTCATCTTTGAAACTCCTTGAGTGCTGAATGGTATTAGAGTATCTCAGGTACTTGACTTTCTTTTCTATTAATCTTTCGTATAGTTATAGGGAAGAAGAATCAGCTTTCCTTGCGATGGGAGATGAGAGAATGAAGGGACTCATCAAGCCAACTATCTAGGGTCCGGAAGAAGTGATAGAGATCTATCTTAAATCCTCTTTTGCCGCACCTTCTAGCCCTCGCCAGATAAAGAAGCAAGAGGAAAGGAAGGAATAAGAACTACTCCCCTTTTTATGCCTGCCTCGAGGTTGGGATAAAGAGAAAGGTGGTGGGCAAGAGATGTCATGGGATGCGCCCCTCCCCTGAAGGATATGAATCTTATGCCCTCGTACGGAAGGTGGACCATATTCGTTAGGCGATGCACATTCGCCTCTGCCTAAGCCCTCCGAACTAGTTCAAGTAGGAAAGGGACCAAAGACTCTTGGATCTGAAAAAGGTTAAGAAAGAAAGATGAAGGGCCTTGAGGGGATTTGGCTCATAAAGCATGATCATTGTATAATAACAACACTTACGCTAACTCATCTCCGGAATGGGAAATGAAAGAGGGGGGCAGCTATGCGAACAGGAACCTAACCTAACAAGAATCTATGGAATTCCTCCATCTGCGACATCAACTCTTTGGGAAAGGAGGTAGGACAGGACTGCACGGGGTGAGAGTCTTCCCAGTTGACAGCATTCCGAGAAAGCATTGAATTTAATCGCGCATGCACGTGTCTCTTCTTAAAACATTCAATTCGGTCCACTCTTCTTTGTGTTAGCTGCTCTCTCTAGAATCCATCCTATAAGTGCTATTTCTCAGTTCCGAACGGCATGAGGAGTCAAGAATCTTGATTGAGTCGAACTCTCTTAACCTGTGCGTAGCTCCTTTCATTCTAATGGAAAAAAGTGAGTGAAATGAAATCCATCATGCTTTATTTCGTTATCTTATTTAGAACTATCGGATGCATCAAGAGATGCTCTAGTTGCTGGAGTCTCTTTTTCCGAACCAGTAGCTGCAGATTAGAGTCCATTCGAACCCATATCGGTCAAATCAATCCACTCCTGATCTTTCAATAAGAAGTCGCACCCATAGAGATCTTGGATAGAGTGAATGGAGCGAGTAAATCACCATTTACTTTACTCGCTCCATGATCTAATAGCGAACCCCCTTCAAATCACCTTGACCTGCCCCAGCTGCTAGAGCACGATTCGGAGCCTCTCCTTAATTATAAGCATAATAAGATAATGAGTCCGTAGCTGGCATAGCTCCTAGAGTCAGTCCTTCATTGCGCCATTCACTCTACTCTTTCTCTGTGTAGTTCAGTGAGTTTTGGCTCCGTGTTTTTATTTAATTGGGATGTGACTCATAAGATCTGAATCTTGCCCGGAAGCAATTGGGGCGAAGATCGGATTAGCAGCAGAGCGCGTACAAGGTTGTTCACGTGCAGCACGGCTTCGCAGAGTTTTGATCGGCATTTTCTTTCCTTTCCAGTGAGTGGTCTGTGGGACGTTAGCGAAGACTCGGATCTCTATCTACGCTTCCTTTCTTTGGAAGGTCGTGAATGGTCGAGTTCGATAGTTGATCTTCTTCTTGAATTCCGAATCTTGTCGCTCCTGATGTGATGTGATGGTCGCGGGCAGGCTCTGTTTGAAGTAAGACTCGCATCTCTTTGTTACGCTTTTGGGCCGAGACTTGAACTGAGCTGAGCCCTCACACAGTCGACAGTACGCATACTATTAAATAAGCGGCAACACAGAAACTTCAGATTACATAAGGCTGAGAGCCCTTGAAAGCCAGGGAGTGAACTGAACCCGGGAATTGAATTGAGCCAACCAGTAAAGAAAGGGACAGTGTGGTCAGAGAATTAGTGAATTGTTCACGAGATCTAGATCTAGGTCTAATTCACCCCTAGCATCATGATATATAAATCAGTTGTCTTGGGCGCGGGGAGCCATGGTCTGACTTCCCCAGCACAAGAATTATAGCCATTACCTTCACTCTAAGCCGGGCTGAGACTCTTCAACTCACACTCACTCATCAGACTGGGGATCAAGACTGGAGCTTGTGTTGTGCCCGAAAGCCATAGGGAAGAGGACTCTTTTTCTCGGGAGAGCAGGGAAAGATCATGAGCTTGAGCTCGGTCGACGCTACTTCCAGACAAGACTGCTTCTGATAGGGATGATTTTGCCCTTTCCTTATCTGGTTGGCGAGTTAATGATTATCGGCTTTCACGGGTTCAGGACAGGAATCTAGTTTTTCACTCCCGCGGACGGGCAAAAAGAAAGAAAGGCAGGGACGACCTTAGATGAGGACTCTGGATCAAGACTTGATGAAGTCTCTTTATCGGCATTCTCTTATTCTTTGAGGGTGATGAGGCATGATCAGCTTTCTCATGGGATTGTCTACTCGAATGCGAGAGAGAGGGTCCTTGGCCTTCGCACGAGAGCTCTTTTGAAGAGTTCAATTACTATTCCTCGTAAAGGAAATCAAAGGACTCAACCAAGAGAGAAGGGAGGGAACCCTTTCTGCTGAAATGGACTCGTACGGCTCCACTCTTTGCTTTCTTTCGGGAAGAGACGCTTCGAGGCAAAAAGAGAGCTGGTCTGGCGTCTTTAAAGATGTGATGAAAGACACTCTGCTACGGGCACAATCAACTCTTTCCTGGGCTTAGGCAATAAGATCTCAAACTCTTGGGTGCGGGCGGGGGCATATTCGTATTCTTCCTATTTGGGCTCGCTCCGCTTTAGGGGTTCAGTTCATCCCTTTCAGTAGCTTCATTACTTTGAATCTATCTTGTCCCATGGTAGTTCATTCTCTAGCTCTCCTAATCCTGCTATAGCTGCTCTGCTGGGGACACCAGACCCTTGTACTCAACCTAAGCCTAAGCCTAAGCCCATCCACTCACTCAAAGCAAGGATGCCCTCCACTCTTCTGCCGCTTAGTGAGCTCCCGCTGACTCAGTCTCCTTTCGAGTTTCAAACCCTTGTCCCTCTTCTTTTTTTGCTATCTCTCTTGGTACCTATTCTGATAATCAGTGTTGTGCCGAAAGTCGAACTCTGAAGAATGACCTATATGGCAACAACTAAAAGCAGCATCTTTTCAGATAAAGAAGCACTCAGTCCCACATATACCATCCTTCTTTAGTCGTTCTAGTAGACCATTGACTCTGGGTCGTTCCTATCTACTGAAGATCTGGTCGGAATGCCAGGCTATGCGTACATGATAGGTTCACTCTACTGGCAAAAGAAAATAAATAGTCATATGTCTGTCGAGCGACTCGCTAGCCTATATGAAAGGAGTCTGGACTGACTGAATTAATAAGAGAAGTGTGATGCTTTCCTAATCCGTTGGAAGAAGAAAGAAAGCTGAACTCACTCTACTACGGGCAGTACCTTTCTTAGTCGCTGATAGGTCGTAAATGTGACAAGTGACCGACCTACTTTTGGCTGAATCAAGTAAAGACTCGACGAGAGGAGAGACTTTAGCAAAGAACAGACCAACGGGAGACCTCTTCAAACGAAACTACTAGTCTTGTCCCATCCATGAGGACCCTCGGCTCGGGGGAGTAGCTCGGGATCAGGCAAGCAAAAGGCAGGGGGAGTACCTCGGGATCAGGCAAGCGCAGGGATCTAAAGGGAAATAACTCTATTAAACCTGAGGAGACAGAAGACGTGAAAGGTATGGCTGGACCCGAGGCGACTTTAAATCAAGGTAAGGTCTCTCTCGCTCTCTTCTGCTTCGGCGTGCTTATTCGTTGCTTCCTTATCTTATCTTTACGTCTGCCTTGAACTGGAACTTCGCAGCTTAGCTTTATTCTTATAGTTAGTCTTCGTCTGCTTCTGCCTTTGCGTCTCTTTCCTTATAATCTACTTAGCTGGGACCTCACTGAGCTCTGCTTCATTGAATCCCAATCCCAATTATCTATATCAGCTCTACGTAATTCCCAATCCAGTCTTAGGAGGCCTTCAAGGCAAGGCCAAGGCTGCTTCTTATAATTGGCCCATTCAAGGAAGCATTGCATTCAAGGCTGCTTATTCGATCAAGGCTGCTTATTCGAAGCATTCAAGCTATGCCAAGCCGATATAGCTATCTCCGATGTGGGTAGATTAGCTTAGACCACAGATGCGGGTAGATTAGCTTAGACCAGACCAGATGCAGGTAGATCATACATATTTTGGCTCACTCACCAAGACTTAATTGTCTGCTGCTTCGGCATGTCAGATAATCGTTCCATTCCTTCTCGTCTCGCTGCTTCGGATTCAAAGCACAATTCTAAGAGTGGATCTGGCATAGCAGCCTTTGCGGGGTTGACTGAACTACTAGCATGCTTAACTTCGGCTTCTGCCTTAGCCCTCTGCTGATGCTGGGTGAAGGAATGATGTCTTAGCGCGCCCTTCTGTGGACTCAGCTGCTGCTGATCTGTACTCCTGCTCCGCAGCATGAAGATTCACTATGAACTCAGTGGAGCTCTTCTGGGTCACACAAGCATGTCTTCGTTCTGGAGAAAAGAACTATTAAACCTGAGGAGACAGAAGAAATCAAAGGTAAGATAGTCAAGGTCTGGCTGGACCAGGGGCTTCTTAGTGGTGAAAGGTCTCTTCCCAACTTCATTCCTCGTGAGAAGGCTCATCCGCTACTTGACTTTCCTCCGATCCCTCCGAATTGGATACCGAACACCCCACTTGGGACAGAAAGAATGAGACGGACAGTTTAATAGTTAGACGCTTCACCTCGCCGGGTTTGGTGGTCGAGAATAGCCACTTAACTTATCTTCTCCGATCCGATGCTGCTATCCGATATGCCCAAGCTAGCTGCTATCCCGGGGCTATCCGCTGCTTGCTATCCGCTGCTGGTGAACTGGCTGCTAGCTTCTATGCGCTCTACTGTTCTATGCGCTAGAGCTCCTGCTGGGTGAAGGAATGAAATTGAAATTAAGCAGGTCTGCATGAGATCCGGGTCAGTAAAGTAAGTTCACGCAGCTTAGCTTATCCCCTTTATTGCTGGCTTCTTCGCAGCTTCCTTAGCTTCTATTCGCTGCTATCTGGCATGCTTCTTTCTTCCCTCGGGTTCTTGTTCAGCTACCATCCCTCTGGTTCTTGTTCTGCTACCTTCCCCAGCCAGGGTTCTTGTTGTTCCAGGATTTCCTTCCCAAGGGTCTAGGCCGATTGACGCTGCGCTCCAGTGGAATGGAAGAGTTTGAAGTGTGCCCAAGTAGTATTTTGCCAGTGACCGCTCCATTAGGGGCTAGGCCGACCAGACCCACTCCTATTCCCTGGGTTCTAGCCCGATTGACGCTTGGCTCCAGTAGCCTTCTCCCATGCCACTTCTTTCACTGGTCTGGTGGGGGGGCGCTCCAGTAGCCTTCTCCAATTAATTCCATTCACAGGTCTCCTAGCTCCGCAAATAGATTCCACAACGGGCGAGGCGCCTCTACCTACAATCCATCCTATCGGGGACGACTATTTGGTCTGGTGACCCATCATCCTCATCGACTGGTTCTATCGCTCGGACATCTTGACTCCATGGGTCGGGGTCGGGATCCTTCCCATTAATTAGCCTGCCTGGTCTGCGTCTGCCCTTCCTCATCGTCTAGTTCCTCGCTCTTGCCCTAGTCTCTGACCGCCCTCTTGCTGCTCTCTTGTGCTATTGCCCTATGCTATCTATGTCTCTTGCTCTCCTCGTTCGTGCAAAAATAGTCTTAAGTGCCTCGTTCGTGTGCTCGTTCCCTGCTTGATCCATTCCCCTGCGGGGGGGGCTTCTGACTCCTGTCATTTTCTTACATAATATAGTTGGAGAAAGCACTTATAATTCAGACTGGAAAGCTCAGATGCTCATTTATTCATTTATTATTATAGTAGAGTTAGAGTCAAGCAGGCGCAAATAATAGCGAGCAAAGGTAGAATGACCGATCAAAGGGTGGCGATCAAAGCAAAGATCGACGATAAGGCGATCAAAGGGTGGCAAACAAAGGTAGACGAGAAACTGGCCGCCGATCAAAGGTCGAATGGCAACAAAGCTGGGCCGACCTGGCGTTCCAAAGGTCAAACCGACCCTACCTAAGGGACAACTCAACTCAACTCCTACTATCTCTTCTCTCCTCGTGTGCTCGACTTCTCTTCGTCCAATCTTAAGTGCCCGACTTCTCCTCGTCCAATCCCGACCATCTTATTCCAAGTAGCCCTTATAGCTGAACCAGACCCTAATCTAATAGCTGAACCAGCCTTCCAAGGCGCCCTTCTAGGATCCCAAGGTGCTCGTGGACCTCTTCTACTACTGGTGCACTACAGGGGCTAGAGCAGCTCTAGGTTGAAGCTTCACTCCAGGGGTTCGGTTCTTGACTCTTCACTCCAGTTCCTACTGCTATAGGCCTACCAACAACCTTAACTTCTTGCGTGGCTCAATTCCAGGTGTGAGGCTTAGCTCCAGTGGAAGAGTTTGTTTGTTGTTTGAAGTGCCGTGCCCTAACGAGTCTTCCTGTGCTCCTGTTTGGTTGGGGTTGTGGTCTAATAAGGGCTCCAGTTGTGACGCTCCAGTGCAGTGTAAGAGTTTGAAGTGCACGGACGATTCTTATGCCAGTGAGTTGGAAGTGCACGGAACGAGGAATATGCCAGTGACCGCTTCTCTCCATTGGGGGGATAGTTTGAAGTGCCCCAAGGAGTCTGATGCCTGGGGAGACCGTCCCATGTGTTGTAGTACGTCCTCGTCTACCTCTGTTGTGCGTGGCTCGTTCGTGCCAATGTCTCTCTCGTTCGTGGGAGTCCGTCTTCTGTCCGTCGTTCTGCGCTCAATTACCCAGCTTTCTTTAGCCCTTCCTTATAATTCCTACAAAGACCCAGGGGTCAGTCCTATGTACGCACAAGTGGCATTGTCTAAAGTGGTTCACAAAGGTAATCTAGAGCACAACTCTACTAAAGAAAGAAGAAGCTAAAGCAACTCTACTATAGAAAGAAGAAGCAAAAGCAGACCAAAGAGAAAGCTGGCAGAGGCCAAGCTCACCTCGAAGTCGGGCGGTGTCTCAATCTCAACTGCGAAGTCGGGTCAAGCAGGAGGTTTAAGGAGGGCTCAACTTCAAGTGAATGAACCGGTGATGAAAGGAAAGACCCGACCTAGACCCACCCACCGCCCTGGGGCTCAGCGCCGAACCCAAATAAAGTGAGGGCTTCAACCTATTCTGACATGCGTCCCAATCAAGGCAAGTATCCGCTCGGGGATCCTAGGCTACAATGAATCTCTCTATCCTAGGCGGCTAGGGTTGAAATACTAGGCTAGGGTTGAAATACTAGGCTAGGGTTGAAATAATTGTATTCATGACGGATGACGCTGGTGCTCTCTTTCTTCGCTCAGCCCTTTAAATCCCTACGGGTTGAAAGTGAGACATGACGACGCTGCCTCACACCAGACGCCTTAGCTCCACGAGACCTGACAAGCAAAGAGCCAAAGAGAAAGAAGGGAAAGAAAAGACCCGCGTAAAGAAATAAGGGTGCTTAACTTAAAGAAGAAGAGAAGGAAATTCAAGTGCTTATTAAAGAAAGAAATCGGAGAAAGAAGTCGGGTCACTATTGTCTTTCAACTTCGCTGCTTCTGCGCCTGGTTGGCACAAGTTGGTTTGTTGGCACCCCCTCTCTTGCGTTCGGTTGTCCAGGGTGGCACTCCCAGTTGTTGGCACACCCAGCTGGCACACCCAGTTGTTGGCACTTTTGCTGGCACCCCCTCACTGTCGCGTTCGGGTGTGGGGGCACTCCCTCTCTTGCGTTCGGCTGTGCTGTCGCGTTCGGCTGTGCTGTTGCGTTCGGCTGTGCTGTCGCGTTCGGCTGTGCTTGTGCTCGTGCTGGTCGTTCGATAGCCCTCATTTGGTGCACTTCCCAGGCATAAGAGTTGGTGCAGGACAGTCGTTAATCAATCTAATGTCTCTATTTGCCATATGGAGCCATGTTGCTATATGACGGATAGAGCCATGTCTGGTTATGATGCCTTGATGCGCTTGTCAGATCTCACTCAAACTGACTTTCAAGATGCCTTGATCAGATCTCATGATAGATGCCTTGATGCGCTTGTCAGATCATTCCTATCCGATCAGAGTTGATGTCGTTTGTTATCATAAGATGGATGGTCTCGATCAGTCGCTCCTCGCTCCGACCCCACGAACTAATTGGCATAAGGCGCACTTCCACTCATGCGTTCAACAAATCTTAATGGCAGGAATTGAAGGAATAGGAATGGAATGAGCTAATCAGATTAATTAATTGGCAGGTCAGGTCGGTCGGGGATCACTCCCTCAAGTTAGTCGGTCGGGAAGAACTCCCTCAAGCAGAGATCTCATGCCGAAGCTGACGAGGAGGTGAGTGAGCCAATCGTAGGCAAGATCGCATAGGAGACTTCGGATCGTAGGCAATTCCAGGGAGGGAGGGAAGTCCTCGGCGCACGTCGATAATTCCAGAGAGGCATAGGGGAGACTTCGGATAGCAGGGTTAAGTGAGCCCGGTAAGCAGACTTCGGATAGCGGGGTTCAGACGGGACGAATCTCAATTAATAGTCGAGTAGTAGATGCGTACTCACGAGATTCAAGGAGCCCATCAGATGCGTACTCAATAGATTCGATTCAAGGGAGCCCGTCAGAAGCGTACTCAATAAATTAGGATTCAAGGGGACTTTCTTTAGCCCGCGAATAAGACTCGCTTCGTGACCCAACTAAGACTCGTTCAGGACAGTTGAAGTGGTTGCTCGAGCATCCCGTTCATATGCCTCGTTGGTAGTTGAAGTGGTCGTTCCAAGGGTTCAAATTCAGTGGTGGTTATGATGCCTTGATCAGATCTAAATTTCCTGGACCTCCTTGATGGATGCGCTTGTCAGATCTAGAACTGACTTGACCCTTCCTTATTTTATGCCAGGATTCCCGATGCCCTGATTCCCGGATGCCTTGATAGATGCCTTGATTCGTTTATTAGAATAAGATGGTGATCGTTCCTCGCTCCGACCCGCTTCCACTAGTTCGTTCAACAAGTCCTTAATGGTCGGTCGGTCGGTCGGGAATTAAAGATTGGCATTGGAATTCAGATCGGCTAGGCAATGAAAGATCGCTACGAAGGACTTGACTTGATGGGACGCATGGATGGCCTCCTAAAGGAGGTGGGAGTAGCTTAGTAGAAGTGACGGAAGAACGAAATATAATATAGACTCGCACGACGGAAGAACGACGGACGACTAGGAAGACAGGAAAGAGCACGACCGAACGGGAGCACGACCGAACTATAAGGAGGAACGCAGTGAGGGCACGACCGAACGCTAAGAGAGCACGACCGAACAGTAGAGAGGGAGTGCCCCAAGCAAGCAAAATGCGCCAACCGGTGCGCCAATCGGGAGGCGGGAGGATGCGGGAATGAAATAAAAGATCGCATTGGAATTCAAGGAAAGATCTAGCATGGGAGACTGAGGATAGTAGGAATGGAAGTGAGGGAGCAGCGGATAAGAGTGCATGTTCACGCCCCGGCATTGAAGCAGCTCGGGCAGGTTCTTCAACCAGAGCGAAGTGGAGCGACGGAGGAGATTCAAACTCAGTTCCGCAACGATAGGAATTGAATTCAGATTCACTATTCACTCAGTGGAGCGACGGAGGAATGGAATTCAGATTGAAATTCAGTTACGCGCCTAAAGTCTAAGTAAAGCGACCGTGATCTATAGGGGAGCGCAGGAACTTGTAGCGAGGGACGTTCTCTGTCTTGTCGTACTTTCTTTCTCGGCTCTGTATGTCGTTTGTTAATAGAAGAAGATCGATCCGTCTCTTCTGTGATGCGTTTGTGCCTCGTATTAAATCAGATCGTCTCGTCTCGTTACTGGCATCAGACTCTTTGGCGCACTTCCACTCGACAGCAGTAGGACAAGCACTTTTGGACAAGTAGGACAGGCTGAGTCGGGGAAGAGTTCAGAAGAAAAGAGTTCAGTTCGCCGAGGGCTGTTCAAGCGCGCAAATACCAGCCAGCTTCATTCCAACTTGAACCCAGCAGCAGCAGAGCGCTAAGGAAGAAGCAGAGGAAAGGCAAGGCAGGGTGTGAAATGCGTTGAAGTGGTCGGTCGTTCAGGACAGTCAGTTTCAGTGGTTCACGTGGTTCATTCATTCCAAGTGTTCGTTCCAGCAATCCCAGAAGAGTTGTTCGGCGCCTATCACAGGTTGTTTATGAGTTCCTTTCATTGCACTTTTCTTCAGTCAAGTAAGCTCCCCGGCATTGAAGCATGCGAGATAAGAGTGCATGTTCACGCCCCGGCATTGAATAAAGCAGCCATCTCATTCTCATGGGTAAATAGCTGCGTCGTTACTTTACTTGAAGTCCCCATCCTAGTAGTCATTCTTTCCATCCCATCTGATCTGAGTAGGCATTGCGGTAGGCTTCCATCTGAATATTTAGTGTGATCCGATCCGATCTCGAAGAATATTTTATGCGTGTGATCCGTTTCTGACTTAATACACAAACGAGGGACGCTTCCGTTCCCTCTATCGGTTGTAAGAAAGATGTGAAGTGAGCCAGCCGGGTGTGATGTGAATGTGAAGAAAAGAAAAAAAGGAGAAGAAATATTGCGTAATATCGCGCTAAGGAAGCAGCGAAGAGGAGACGTTCACTTGACTGACCCAGAATATCTGATTTTGCAGACGAGCGATAAGGAAGCCGCGAAGTAGCAGAAATAAGGAAAGCAGAGCGCTAAGGAAGAAGTATGAGTTCAAGCTGCAGGAATGCATCCCGAAGCAGACTCAGACTAGGGCGGGGCGGAGTGGGGTTCAGTTCGCCGGCTTCAATTCCATTGTTGCGCTCAAGGTCCATGTCGTTTGTTATCATAAGATGGTCTCGTCTGGTCTCTCTTAAGTAGGTTCATCAGAGGGTTGAAGCGTTCATTCAATCAGTAGCGTGAAAGCAGCGTTCAAGATCAGTTCGCGGGGTCAGAAGTTCTCCGTGCTCGATTCAGCTATTAGTGCTCATGGGCGAATGGGAAGCGAAGGAAGTCACGAACGCAGCTCTTAAGACTTGAGGGAAGCTGACGAGGCAGTAGCAAGTACACCTGTCACCAGCCCCAGGGAAGCGCATAGAAGAGAAGAAAGCAGAGGAGGGGGACTAGGAGGGCAGAGCGAAGAAGATAGAGCACCAGCGTCGAAGACTTTCTTTCATTGAAACCCAACCCCCTAGGGGCGAGATAGAGATTCATTTGCAGTCAATCAGAACGAAGAAAGAATAGAATAAATAGAGATGCTGTCAATCAGAGCCAATCGAAAGAATAGGACTCAAGTCGGTTGAACTATAGTAGCTATTTCAATTGAAGAAAAAAGAGGATAAGCAGCGAAGAAAAAGCAGCAGGAGTGGCGTGGCAAGCAGCAGAAAGCATAGCAGGAGTCGAGCTAAGCGTAAGGGTTTGAGGGAAGCGCATCATCAGAGCGAGTAAGAAAACAAGCTAAGCCACGTCTCCAAGGTAGGGTAGGAATGGAAGAAATGGTGGCTCCAGAATGGAATTGGTCTTCTTGTTCACCCCGAGCACCTATCTTGTAATGGGCTGAGAAGTCAGGACTCCACTCTTTTGCCTGCCCTTCTCGACCTTCTCCCCTTCCCAGGATTCCCTGCTCTGATCTTCCATGGGAAGCCCTCCCTACGCTTAGCACTATCTCTTGTTAAGGACTGAGAGCACCATTCTTAGTAGTACCAGCTCTTGTTAAGGACTGAGAGCACCTTCACTCGTATGAGAATCAATCTTGCTCGAAGGTGCTACACGAAGGTGAGGCCGAGTCAGTTCGAAAAGGCAGACGGAGGATTGATGATTCAGTTCTATCCGACGAAGACCATGCAGTCGGGAGAGCTAATGGCACAAGAGAGAGAGGGCACTCCTTGAGCCAAGCCGAGGAGCGAACTATTTATTGTTACTATGAGCAGATGGCATAGAACCACAAACCACATCGCATTCACCGGCACATGAAGATCGTGGAGCGGACCCAAGAATAAAAAGAAGGCCGGAGACTATTCGATTCTTGATGGGTGCAGTCTCTATAGGCGGCTATTCTCTACCGGTCAGTCTACCGCGGTCAGCTTGTGTAAGGCGTCTGTGCTCATGGGATCTACGAAGTCTACTTCCCGGGTTCAATTTAAAAAGTTACTCGCCTGGCCTCGTCAGTTGCAAGTCTTCCTCCCATTCAGAAGAGTGAAAGGCTGTCCCGACAAGTCAAGTAGTATCTTCCCGTGGCATTATTATTATTCAAGGGCAAAAGCAAAAGCCTTATTTAATAGAGAAGTACTCTCTCCCGGCTGGGCGAATGGTCTAAGCTAAGTGAGCTGTCCTTAGCATTCCTCTCAACCGGTCCAAGCTAGAGCACCCTCCGTGGGCACCCCCTTTCTCTCGATATAGATGGATCCCCACCTCGTCTGGTGCTGAGCTTCTCTGCTTCGGATACGTATCGAAGATCTCAGGTTAAAGCGGACACCCGCTCCCCGGAATGACACTCTTTGAGGCTCGGATCAGAATGAAAGCATTAGTCTACCCCAGAAAGAGATCTTCTTTAGTGGACCGGGGAAGTTCCGTTGATGATAGAATTGCCTCTCCTTCATCATTCCTATGGCACCTTTCTCTCTTGGATTCTATTCTATTGAGTGACCAGCACGAATGGAACTGCTCTTCCCATGAACTACTGCAGCAGGCCCGGGAAAAGAAAGGAAGCGAGGGCTCCACTCATAACTGAGACAGAATCCTCTCCTGGGACCTATTCAATAAACCTGGCTGTCGACGGGCGCAAGAATAACTTATCTTTGGAATGCTTTAGTCGTGGACTCTGACCCAAGGAGTCTCAGTCACTTGTCGGCATCCAATCGAACTTATCCCCTATCCAAGTAGGAGTAGCTAGAATTGGACTCAGGAAGTCTGAAATTAGGTAGTTCGCCAGATAGGAAGCATGGCGCGTAGCCTTTTCACTCTCACCCTCCGTCTCCTCTCTCTCTTTTAAGTAAAGTCCGTTGGCTCTTTATCTTTCTCTGTCCTATGGGCCCCATAGCTTATGCGACTCTTATTATTTCGTCGGTCTCAGCGATGGCAGGCGACTCCTCCACAGCTTAACTTAAGATCGATAATCTCCCCTTCCGGCTGGGCTCCTCTACTGGCCCAGCCACCTAACTACTCGCACCAACACTAGACCTGTCCTCCCTCGCCTAAGAGTGAATGTTGCAAGACAAGAACGAGGATCTTTTTCGTGTCACGGGTCTAGCGTCATTTCATTCGCTCCTAGCTTTCACTAGCAGATCCTTGAGGAAGCGTTTAAGTATTCAAGGGTTTCCCCTCAATAAGTAAGGACCCCTTCCCGGCTCCCCTCTTGTATTTGATGAGTCCTTTCTTATTATATATACAATAATGAAACTGATCCTGCTTAGCTCTTGAATTGAAGTAGTTCTCCTTTCTCCCTTTTCTCCCTCTAGGTAGAGCAAGAGCTTACGCTCCTCTGACCTTCTGCTCGCTACAGAGCACTGATGAGTTATCTTCGTACATCTCATCTCTTAAGACAGAGCGCTAGTGCAGTTCTAATTTGAGTGCTCGGAAGTCACTAATATTGGCTCTCCCAACTATTCTATTGTAAGGGTTGTCTTTCAACTGAATCCCAGCAGGGTCAGAGAATCTGTCCCGGCACTTAGGAGTTTTTTACTTTCATAAGCCAAGTGGGTCCTTAGCCCTATTTCTGTAATCAATAAGCCCACGGAAGCTCATAAAATGGTGTTGGACTGGAGTCAACCCAGGAACCAATATAACTACTCTGACTTTATTTAAGCCAACTCCTCTGAATCCTGGCGGGTGCGGGTTTCAACCATTCTTGGAATGCCCAACTCCCAATTTCCAATCAATGCATAACTAGTAGATAAAGCCCTATCCTTCCGATGCATAGAGAGGCTAGAAGTTCTAGCTTCCCGCTTCTTCACTTGTGGGCACGGTTCTCGTAGCGTATATCTTAAGTTTGTGGTTGTGGGTCTCAGATTTGATATTTCAGTTCCATTGGTGGGGGATGGCATGGTTGTTTAGGAATCATTCCCATGACTCTCTTTGGTTAGGTGCCCATTACACTCTTTGGTTAGGTGGATCAATCAGTCAATTCATACATAGAGGAGTGGGGTATGGGAAAAGTGACTTAGCGGAGGGCGGAGAAGGCCTATTTCCTTTCTTTATGCTATTTGGGGTTACGTT
Source organism: Wurfbainia villosa (assembly GCA_025175895.1). Taxonomy (NCBI): domain Eukaryota; kingdom Viridiplantae; phylum Streptophyta; class Magnoliopsida; order Zingiberales; family Zingiberaceae; genus Wurfbainia; species Wurfbainia villosa. Next base: position 129,010 of record JAKLTH010000026.1, on the reverse strand, counting down.
TCCTAGCTCTTAGGGATAGAGGGTTCAAAGCTGGATGGAGGGTCAGGTCGGGCTTCAGGGAAGTTCCTTCTCTTGCCCCTAGTCGGTGCAGACCTTTCAAGCAAAGTAAGGTTATATCTACAAGAAAGAGCTGCTAGTTCGACTACGATCGACTTGATCAGGCTCAGGCTCAGGTCAACCAGTTGCTTGCGAAGAGGATGCTGGACTATGGCACGCAAGGTAAGCCGTACGAGGTCCTCTCCTAATTGTCTAACTCTGGCCTCGCAAAAGAGGCTGAGCTAGTGTCTGATAGGCTAGTATGGAGACAAAGAAGACATTCCCCTATCCTCGTAGCTTAAACTTAAATAAGTGGGAAATGAGTTTGAGTACTGTGCGACCTACCTACCTTCACTCCAGCTTGTAAGTCCCTTTCTTTATTCCTATAGCTATTGCTTCAGCTCCATAATTTAGGTGTAAGTAAACTTAGGTCAAGTGCGGAGGGCAGCACAACATACTAATGAGGTTTCTCAGCACGCACCTCAATTCTTAAGGCAAGCAGAGGTTCATGGTCACATTCACGACAGCAGCAGCGGCTTTACCATTCCACGAGAGGACATGAAGAGATATAAGTTTCGGGAAAGGCTGGAGCAGATGCCAGAATCTTGGCCCTATTCCTCCTTCTTCGTTGGCGGTCTTCTACTTCCTTCTTCGATCTCCCTCCTGACAATAGTGAGAAAGCGCAAGAGACATGCGCGGAAGTTGAAAGGCTCACATATTTGCCTGTCGAGCAGTCCGGTACGATCGACAGAGCGGTCACAGTTGAATTAGCGTAGCGTTCCTCTGCTTTTGTCTGCTCTGAGGACTCCGGCATGACATGAAAAGAAGCAGCATTTTCGATCGGCTCGCTTAGTCTGGAGGCCCGATCGCAAGCGGCTCTAGCTCCGTCCCTCCGACATGTCTTTCCCGAGGACAGAGAAATGAATGTGATCCGATAAATTCATGTTCTTTTGGATGCGATAAACGGTTGCGACAGTTGGATGCGCTGGAGCGAGCGATAGCTCCGGCGTCACGTGCTCCATTTTAATAGCTCTCTCGGATAAAGAGCACTTGGACTGAGCTCAAAATCGACTACTCAAAGTACAATCTGCTCTGCCCCAAATCAAGCTATTTTAAGAGGCGTCATGGAACTCTTTGGAACGCAGTGAATCGCTCGGTCCTCGACTACAATTTGTTTTATCGGGTCTACCATTCCCGTCTTTTCTTTTCATGAGATGGGGGGGGTCCCGGGCTGAGCTTCCTTATCACGCTACGCGTCACAATGTTCGCTCGTTGTTCGACCGTCGTTTCACTCTTCTGCGATTCACGGGTTTAAATTCAGTCAAATAAAGAAACGCTCTCGCTTGCTCCTCTTCTCTGAGATCACTACGGACTCCGCCTCCTCTTGCGCGCATGCCCCTTCCCATTGAAGGCTCCGCTAAACGCGCGAACCGGGGCTAAATCAAGATCTACGTCACCATCCATTCAGCGCACTACTGAGCCTCCTTTACATAAGGCTTCCCTTTGCTTGGAACTAAGCCCCAGTGACTATGAGCTCTGAACGGGCGCTTCACCGCTCCGCACCTTGTCCAATTCATAGCTGGCTATTATATTGTGCTCTTTCCGAGCCCGCTCCCAGTAGTAGCTCCCCTTCCCTTGGTCTAGTCATTTCATTCGCTCCCCTTCTCTCGGCTGTCAGAGGAGATGCGGAATCTCAGTTGCACCTGTGAGATGAAGAATAGCGCTTGCACCTGTGATCATAGAGGCCCCATGCTTGATTGGAGGTGCCCACCATTCCCTTTGAGAAGGATTTGCAAGATGTTATTGCGTTGGTGGATCTAGCCGTCTTTTTCAAGGCGACGTTTCACTTGCTCGTCATTTCTTCGCTTCGCTCCTCTATTGTTCCCCTCGTCCCTTTGTTCACCGAGCTCCATTGGGCACTATGGACCGATGTGAGAAATGAGTTCTTGGACCCTACAAGACCCGACGAGTTAAAGTAAAGAAGTGAGAATTGAGTTTCGTTTCCAGACTAGCAGCAGCAGAGGCACGCGTCGCAGTGAGTTCTCTCGCCCCCGCTCTACTGCCCGAGAGAAAGGATGGCCCGCTAGAAGAAGAAAGACTTATCCTATGAGACAAGCGTTCAAGAATCGCGATTGACTTGATTAGCCCAGGAGTTCACTTTGACCCCTCCCTACAGTGGTCTATTTGGGCACCACCAAGACCCACTGCCTTAGAAGGTTTCCCGCACCACCGATCAAGTCCAAGTGAAGTCAAGTAGATAGTTGAGCAGCAAAGCAAGGGACAGTCAGGATAGTTGAGCATCCAAGCAAGGGTCCTCAGGTTACATTACAGGGTTAGGTCCCTTCCATACATGATAGAGAATAGAATCTCGTGGGGGGCGCTCCATCCGCAAGTGTCCTCACCTCAGGTTACAGGAAAGGAAAGAAAGCAGTGGAAGAGTATATAATTTCCTTGTCTTTCTGGGATCTTGTGGAAGAGTATAATTATATATATATAATAAGGAGTTGAGTCTATCTTCCGTTCAAAGCAACTCCAAGGCTTTTCTCTTTCAATCTACTCTTCTTCTTCTACCGGATTCATTGATTGAGTATAGGCGCGCAGCGTTTCTCTTTCTCTTTCTTCATGAAATTCATGGTAGCTTCATTCCACTATAGTAGCACCGAGAATAGACTTGATGATGGATGAATACCGCGTCATTATCATTCGCAGCAACAGTAGTGAATGAAGGAAGGATATCCCCGATAGGCTCTCGACTGAGTTGGATATCTTCCGATAGGCTCAGAATTTGACTCGACTTTTCTAATCATTCAATTGAATTTGACTCGACTTTTCCAATCATTCAATTTCAGTCTCGACTTTTCAGTCCCTCTTCTCCGAGCGCGTATACTTGTGACCCTATATCGGACTGCTTCTGCTCTTACGTCGGACTGCTGTTAATAGCATTTATCGATGCTTCTCCACACTGTCCTGGTCTCACGATGTGGATTCGAACCACTGCTTCTCCTTATTGTCGTGATTGGGTCTGCCCTCATTATAGTCCTCCTAAAATCAATAGCATTTCGTCGGAATACATCCGTGCGTAGCATAGTCAAAAACCAAGTCCTAACTAAAGACCTACAATATGGCCATACGTATCCAGAATGTAAACAAAGTAGCTACTGCCCGTGCCATTACTAATGATATCAAAATATATTTTGTTTAGCCCGATAATTTCTTCTTTTATATTCTCGTCTATAATAAAGGAATCTATGTCTTTGAAACTGAGTCCTTCTGGTAATTGCATATTACCATTCGTATCACTATAATGTTTCCAAAGCATTTCTAGTTTGAATTCGGTCTTTTGTTTTCGTTTTTCTAGCTCAAATTCATGTATACGTTCCGAAATAGTACTTCGTTCTAAAACTTGGCCAGCGCACCAAAAATGGCTATCGAAAGAATGAGTCCGACGTAAAGTGTAGTGATGTGATCAGAAAGAAATCTATCCAAGCAAGTTTAATCTCTTTTTTCTGCTCGAAAAATGCAAGTTTGTAGCGTGGTCAACAACCAACAGAACGGAAAGCATGGGAAAAAGATGCATAAAGAAGTCAAGCTCGACAAGAAAGGCAGACCCTCAACTTTCACCAGCTACAGAGACACAACCGAAAAGAGCTAGCGTAACCGGACACAGACAGACACAACACGAGCGTAAAGACGAGAAAACACACGTACCGAACCCAACAGCAAATTCATTAACTTGAAGAAATGACAAGTATCGTAATCACAGAAATGCTGTCCTCAATCCCCCTATGAAACTTCGCTTGACCGAACGAGAAGGACCAAACGAGAAAGAAAGAGAAAGAAAACACGTACCGAACCCAACAGCAATTACGATTCATTAACTTGAAGAAATGACAAGTATCGTACTCCGCTTCGCTTGAACTAAACTAAACATCCGGGCGAAGAATTGATTCTTAAATGTTTTCGAAAAGATATTGGCTGCGCCTATGAATTTGATCATTTGGAAATAGATTAGTGAATTGGTTTAGGAAGAACCACTAATTTTTTAATGGAAGAAGCGACTGTACCTAGACCTATATGGGAGATTAAACAAAAAAAAAACCTATATGGGAAAAGCTACGACAATTGATCAATGACGATGACTACTGAACACTCGTACCTTATTTTCAGCGTTATTCCTTTTTTTTTTTCAGCGTTATTCCTTTCGCTTTTTATAACGCCCACCCGAGCCCACCTGAAGTTTATATGGGCATTATTACATTTATCATAATATGAATTAAATCATAAAACATGTATTCTATTTGGAATAGCGGCAGACACAAACGCGATGTGACGGTAGGTAACTACTTTCACTATGGGCCTACCTATCATCCTATCCGCTAAGAGGCAGCAGCTATAATCCCTATTTCCCCTAGCTTCTATTCTAATTAGTGTAATAATGCACGCTGTAATTATGACAAAAATGCAATGCAAAAGAAATCCCTTCTTTAGGAATGCAATACACAAGTTGCACCCAGAAAAAAGCCAAGGTGATTGGACCAATGCAATCCAACATACATCCCTTCTTTAGGAATGCAATACAATACGTAGGGCCAAGGTGATTGGCTGTGAGGTAGGGAGGGAGACAAGGGAAGGAAATGCAATACAAGAAAAAGCACACCTTTAGAGAAGAGACAACACCTGGTAGTAAAACAGGAGGCAAATGCAATACAATATGTAGGGCAAAAATACAACAGGTAGTGCCAAGGTGATTGGCAGATGCAATACCACATTACGTGCAAGGTAGTGCAAGGTAGATACCCCTAAAATGGCAGATGGAAACCCCGGCTATACCCAACAAGAGCTAAAGAGCTACAACGGACAAGAGCAACACAAGCACAAACGAGACAGTCGTGAATGGCGCCCAAAGCCTACCCATAAGGGTTCCAGTGATTTGAGAGTGATTTAATCATAAGACCGGATTTCTTAATAGTAGTGATTTTAGGGTTTATGGTTTTATATATATAATAAAATTATCACACGTATGGAAAAAGACACCACACGTATGGCATAAAAAGCTACTACCCCTTATGAATCGAAGGAAGTATAAAGGCAGATGGAAGATACTAAGAGATATTACGTCCCAAAGGCAGATTTAGGAAGTGCCGAAGCTATGAATAGGGTAGTTGTAGGGTAAACACACACAAGACCAATCACAAGACAAATTGATCCTCGATTAAATTGTCTTGTGAGCAGATCCAAACCCAATAGCTAAGATAGATGTGGCTAAGAGAAATTCAATACGATCCCAATGGCAGATATAAGAGCTTAGAAGCTATGATGAAGGGGGTAGTAGGGGTGATCTCCAATCAACGATGATTCTTGGCATCGAAAGTCATTCTGTGAACCCATCTAGAGTTCGACAGCATCGTGGAGACAGCAGATCTAGGTCCTCTGTTCATCAGGGAAGCAAATCTGGTCGCCGACGAAGAAGGATACATGAAGAATCCAGCTCTTCCTCGTCCTAATCATCATCTTACTCGCCATCTTCTTCATCCGATGATTCCTCGTCCTTATCTTCTTCCAGTGACGAGGTTCTGAAGGAAAGGAGAAACAACAAAATCTCGAGGACAAACTTGACCGAATGAAAAGGAGAGGACAGAGCTCAACCCCCGGTGCACGCTCTAGGTCAACAGGCCAGCCTTTATGTCGAGCGATCAGGAAATTGGTACTCCCCAAGAGGGTCAAGTTATCCAAGCAGGAGTATGACGGGACAACCAACCCATACGATCATATGGCAAAATTGGAGGAGCATTTCAGTATGCAGGGAATCGATGAGGACATGATGTGTCGTATTTTCCCTTCCACCCTCATAGGGGCAGCAAGAGATTGGTATTCAACCTTGTCAAGAGGATCGATTACCAGCTTCCGAAAGTTGCGAAAGCGATTCCTGACCAAATTTGGCTGTACCCAGCCGGCCCCAAAGACCACCGCCAGCTTGACAAGTTGGAAAAGAAGAGAAAGTGAAAAGAGCCATTCGGTAGTCTGCCCCAACAGTTAATTGATTAAAACTATCCCTTCGGAAATCTTAAATGGCAGGATAACAGACATGAGGGGATTCCAGCCTCGGGCCCTACTGGAAAGACTGCCAGCAACCCTCCTGCTGGCAAGCGCCCACGTTTCCGGCGCGAAGCGACAAGAAAGGGGGGAGAGAGGTTTCAGGGTCAGAGTGAGACGGAGGACCCCGAGTAACTTGAGTTGAAGAATGTGGTGGCGTACAGTAGAAAAAAGCTTGAAGCAACTAGCAATGCTATCGTCTTGAAGAAACTGCCTGGAGGAGGGAGGAGGGTCATCCATGATCCCTGCGTCTCTGTTGGAAAACACCCATCTGGCCAGAAAGTCTGCACACATATTTGCCTCGCGAAAGACATGAGTGATCTTGCATTCCCAATCCGAGAATATAAGCTGCTGACATCTATTCACAACCTGAAAATAAGGATCTCTCTGCATAATAGGTCCTAAAACTTTCCTTACTGCAAGGCGCGAATCAGACTCGATAATGACGTGCTGGTATCCTCTTGCTTTTGCCAATTCCAGTCCCAATAAGATAGCTTGAAGCTCAGACTGCAGCACCGAGCCAACACCCACATGGTTAGCAAAACCGCATAACCAAGAACCATCGTGCTGACGAGCAAGGCCACCAATCGCAATACACCCTGTCCTCGACGTAGCTCCATCTACATTGATTTTCATAAAGGGTGAGGGAGGTGGCAACCAGGCAATAGGGGACACAGCTTGAGTCAAAATTGCTTTCTTTCTGAACTTCCAGTGGATGAACTCACGAACACGAGCAATGATGATGGCGACTGCATTGGAAGGCCCTGTCTCAAAAACCATTTTCTTTCTCCATTTCCATATTAGCCAACATGTAAAAGCAAATAGAATTGACCAAGGAAAATTATCCTCCACAACAAAATTGGATCTCGCAAGATTGAATCTGAACCATTCTTTCAAATCTTCAGTATAAAACTTCACTCGAGCGGAGCCCCTAACCCAGTGATTCCATATTTCTCTTGACAAAGAGCAATCTCTGAGTAAATGAAGGCTTGACTCGGATGTAGTACCACATCTTGGGCATAAATCATAATTTGAAATTCCACGTCTTAAACAAGCTAATTTGGTGAGCAACCTGCCATGGACAGCTAACCAAATAAAATATTTAACACGGGGATGGGGAGGTGCCAGACTTTGTTCCAAACCGGATTAGACGCTCCAGAAGGCAAGAGAAGTTGGTGAGCAGATGAAACAGTAAAGCATCCATTAGTGAAGGAAATGGAAAATAAAGAGCACGAGATTGATGATATTGTTCAATTAACAGCTGGGTCAAACACAAACAAAGGCTGGATCGCTTCACTGAACGCGAAAAAAATCTAACAAGTACTCTGGTAGACGAAAGCCTAACTTTAGGTACGCAATCTTCCATAAATAAGCCAACTCTTTCTGGCTACAAAGCAAGTTTGCTTAGATGTCCAAACCCTACTACTAAATGAAATTGGACTACGAGGGCCCCGTGCAGCTTGCTTGGGATAGTGGTTACAGGCATGTGGAGAAAGCGCGTAAGAGTAATCCACCTCATGCTTCAAGGCAGCTGACCGCATGATAAAGTGGAGGCGCTTTCCGCTCGGGCAGACCATTCTTGTGAGAACGAGGGCTGGTCCAATCCGGGGTCTCTCTTAAACCAACCAACTCTCTAGGGAAAACTACTAGCTAGATGATCTTTGAGTCAGAATGCCTCTATTGAAGATCTGATTAAGTCTATGTCAGCTACTTTTACTCAGCAGCTCCAACAACAATTTCAGCAAGCCAGGTGAGCTCAGTAGGGGACATTCCCTATGCACCTAACCTAACCTAACCCTATGGATTGGACCTAACCGGATTGGATTGCACCTATGCTAAGGGAAGTTCAAAGTACACCATCTGGAGAAGCTAAGATTAAGTACTCTAACCGAGGGGAAGATAGTAGTTTGACCCCACGGAGCGGTAAGTGAAATCCGGATCTCAGAAACCATGCGAAGATAACCTAAGCGGAATGGAATAAACCTATCTTAAGTGAAGCCAACCTAAACTCTCCGAAGGGAGAACCCTACCTAACCAGGGATGCAAACCTAAGGGTTGAAAATGACTCTTCAAATCCAATCCTAACCGAAGGGACGAGTTATCAAATCTGAATCAACTGGAGCTGGTGTCGAATACCCTACCCTCACGAGAATCAACTGGAGCTGGTGCATCAACAGGAGCTGCTTCTGGAGCTGGAGGTAAACTGTTAATTCAGAGGGCTTTAGTTACTCATACTTCCTATCCAGTCTCTCCTCGTACGTTTAGCTCCATGTGCTATTAGAGTAGAGTGAGTTGAGTTCGTCCGGCTTTAGGTTGCAGTCAAAATGTTAGATCTTAGATGAGCTCCTAAGAAGAGAATACCCATTAGTAGGCGAAGCAAAAAACACTAGGAATGGACACCACCAGGTGCTATGTAGAGTGAAAGTTGCATATTCAAACGGAGCGGGAAGGGAAGCCTAAAAGCGGAAAGTCTTAAGTTTAATTACCTGCAGCGGAAAGGTTTCATTCTCTATCTCTTTCTTATGAAGCAGTTGAACCTCCAGCTTAGGCAGTTTCAGTTATCCCTCCAGCTGATCCAGTTGAAGTTGTTGTAGTTTACCTTTAAGTTTAAGTTGACCTTGCACTCCTTTAAGTTTAGTTTAAGTTGACCTTTCTTTCGAATGAACTGGTTAGGGAACCTTCTGATGCATCCCTTGGGGTTCCGGCTGGTGAGCTCTTCCTGCTCACCTTAGTACTGGCTTACCGAAGAAACCTGTACGAAGGGATCTCTTAACCCTGAATCCTTATAGTACTATTTTTTTTGCCCTAACCGAACCCGGATCTCTTAACCCAAGGGCTTAACCCAACCGAACCAGATTATCCGGACACCTTGGCTGGCGAAATGCTTGGGATATTACTCACTGGTTAGGAGAAGGAGATAAATAGGTGTAATGAAATGCTACGGAGACAAAGATTTTTTAAGCTCAAATCACGGGGAAAACTTCTAATGAGGATCTCACTGCACAACGGGTCAAAGATCAAAAAACTATCATGCACTCTACACTAGGAAAACTGAAATTAAAGAAAATCAGGAGGAGAGGAACATTTGAGTATACATTTCTTGCATGAAAGTGAGATTCTTATCTTATAACTCGGCTTAGGCTTCCCTCTTCCGAGGCTTCTAATAAGATAGATTTTGAGAGATATTGATCCCAGTTCCGTTGAACACCTTACCTTAGATTCCCCTAGGGTTGGACCTTGGGTTAAGAGAATAATATGAACTTCCCTTGCAGCTGCTTCATAAGAGGTTCAAGAGGGAGTGATAAAATGCACCCAAAGCTACCCATCTTCCTCTGTTTGCTTCTAGCTGTATGTAAAGCTTCAGGGAGTCAGTCAGCCTTTTTGACAACTATTGGTGACCTAGACCCCTTCATAGGTTCTTCAAGAGATTGATCGTCTAGGTTTCCCAAGGCATAGAAGTGTATTTCTTTTTCTACTTTGGGACATCAAAGTTCTTGCTAGAAAAGAGATAAGAACAAACAGTCAGTCCGTCCTTCTCAAAGGAAGTTCATTCTCACTTTTCAGGACTTGCACGGGATTCAAGAGCTCTAATCCGGGAGTGCCAGCCTGTTAGATCTGATTGGGGAGGCAGAAGAAAGAAGGAACTCCGATAAAGTCAAATTGACGCCCAGGTTCGGTTTACCTGGGGTGAGGTTGAGCGAGGGTAGCATTTAAACAAAGAAGAATTGCTATCCTGACAGCAGAAACTAATAAAGATCTTCGACCTGTTGCAAACCCAGCCCCTAGCCCAGAGATTCAAGCTGCAAAGATTTTTTGACTATCCCACTACGCGGTAGGCTTTTCCTTCTGTTGGATCAGGCACTAAAGACCCGGCTGGATATTTCATAACCTGGACTGCCCCCTCTTTTTATCGGTCAGATTAGAACCAACCTTTAGTCATTAAAGCGAGTCCGGGCTATCGGTCGCGTCATTATCATTCGCTCCTCCATTTAGCAATTGAGTTCTTTCGCTCCTGATCCCCCTTTCTTGCTTGCTTTCCCATCTGCTATAGCTCTCTAACCTCTGCATCTCTGTCTAGATACGCTGCTCCACTTTTCATAAGGCCAGGCTACGTGTACATAAAAGGGTCTACTCGTAGATATAGTAAGCACGAAGTCAAAGCCTAATTCTGGTTCATGGCTAGGGGGCTAAGCAAGGTTATAGTTATAGAAAGTAGAGAAGAAAGAGAGGCAAGCGCAATAACATCATTTATTAGTCATTCTTGGTCTGACCCGGAGTGATGCTAGCGAGGAGAAGAACGGAGGAGTGGACGCTCCGTGGGCCTCTATCAGAACTGTCCATGACTTGAAGCATCGAACAGGCATAGAAAGTAGGCTCCATAGGAGTCTGCATTCCCTAACGACTCTGCCCTACACTCTAATAGTGCTTTATCTGAGTATCCATCCTGAGCTTCGGTTTCCCATCTCAACCACTACTGAAAAATCAATCGCTGGCTACTCCCTCATCGCCTAACTTATTAAAGCACCTATCGAACTGCTCCATTAATAAACTCTGATCCTGTAGTCCCGATCTCACTGCCCGATAAGAGAGATCAGAGAAATCGAGTACTTGGATGTGCTAACGAGAGTATATTAGAAAAAAGATCTCTCATTCACTCACTCAATGCGGTCCGGCTTGCCTTGCTTAATTAAGCAGTCTTGGCTTGGATTCATTCACGATCATAAGAAGGATAAACCACCAATTAAACTCAGCCAATGGAATAGTTTGAGAATGGTCTCAACGAAGCCTTGACTTGAGAATTCTCCTTAAAAAGACATTATGTTGAGCGAGACCCATCTGACCTTTCCAGGAAAGAATTCAGCACCGACTGCTTCCCACGCTCCTATCGCAAGAGTCCTAGAAGAGCTGGCTCTCCCTTTTGTGAGTCCACTATATCTCAGACTAAGCAATAAAGAACACACACTGCACTCTAATAAGTCCTCATTCGATACACACTCAGTTCTTGAGGATCCACTGTGAAACGACCATCAGAAAAAAGGCTAAATGGGTCCAGCTTGACTAATAGATAGGGTCGAAATCCTGACTAATAGGCAGATAGGAAGAGAGAGAGCTTCGGGATGATGCACTGCTTAGTCAGAGTCTCTATTATCTTTACATCATAATTTTACTCTGAACCAACCTTTGGAAGATAGTGAGACATTCCCTTGGCTCAACTGTCAGCAGTCGACTACTCTATCCGGAGCAGCAGATGGAGTCGAGTACATTAAAGTCAGAACCTCTTAATCCTTGATTCTGAACCTCAAGCCCTGCCCGCCTCGAGTGAAAGGTAATGGCTCTGAAAGGGGCAGCAGTGTAAGCATCATAAGATCTTTCTGGTGTAGAAGAAGGTCTTGATTAAGTCCAAGCCTTCACGGACTCTTCCTAACAAGGAATCTCTGGACCCCGACCCGGACCAGATCCGGAAAGCAGAGTAAATGGAGAGCTAGAGGACCTGCATTCATTACTTAAGGACTCCTCCGCAGGCGGTCCCTTACTGCTCATTCCATCCATGTGAAGTGCTCCGCTTCCTCCTCCATGCCCAGGTGAGTGTTGTTCATGCACTTCCTCCCACATTAGAGCTCATCCTCATGAGAGTGCGTTCCCTCTTCCTCCTCGTCCATATTCAAATTCCTTCTTCTCCTCCTCGTCCATAGATAAAGTGCTTCCTCGTCATCCAATGCGGGAGCGATGAGCTAAGCTAAAAATAAGGTAGAGCTCTTTCCTCTCGTCCCCAACCAATCAATGAATGGGAATGCTCTGCTTCTCTTCCTCTGGTCCCAAACCAATGGGAGCCTCTAGCCCTCTCGTCTTACAATAGCGCACCGCCCGCTGCGATCGACATCATCCTTCTTTCAGTCACGTCACTCACTCAAGGATGATTCATTCAATGACTGAACAAGAATAACTTTCACGAACGAATTACCAGACTGAACAAGAACCTTCACTCACACTGCACGAAGAAGATAGCAAGCAAGACGCCAAATCCTTCATAGTTCTTAGCACCAAGACCTTTCACTGAACGAAGAAGATAGCCGCTCCGAAGTCGCCCCTATCCTTTCTATAAGCATAGCCGCTCCTTCCCCGGTGATAGGCCCTACTGGAGAGGTAGGACTCTGGGGCCCAGGCACAAGGATAGGCTGAATCTCAGGCTCTTGGATGGGCTAGGTCGGCCCAGTCAAGTAGTTACCCGGCTTCCGGACTCCTTTATCATCTTCAACTAGAGTGGAGTGCCCGACTTTACCCGAATAGGCGACCTTACCCGAGTGCCCCGCCTTACCAAAAACAAAAAGAGCTAGATCGGCCTCACTCGCCTTCCTTTCTTACAATAGAATAGAAAAGAATCAAGCTTTCTCCTCTCCCAACCCTTTGTTTGAGATAGCTCGCGGAATGACTAAGAACACGTGAGGAGTTAGAAATAGCGCTTCTAGGCCATGTTAGATGTCAGGAAGTGGCATTAGTCGATCCTATCCATCTCTCATCGTCCTCCCAGTAGTGCGCTATTCAGTGTGTTTCTACTGTACGATGTGCATCCCCTTCCGATTCTTATTCCCGGCAAAGATCGCACGAATGGAAAGCAGGCGACCAGTACAAGGCATTGCATTGAACCCGGCCGACTTGAACGCTTAACTTATATCGTTTCTATCGTGACCAGTTCTTCAGTTCTAGCTATCTCATTCCAGCACGTCCGACGATCTGACGCGTCCCCACGATGAGCAGGCCCCTTCGTTGAACTCTAATCTTAGTATACAATGCCCTTTCCCTTTCTTCGTCTATTCGGTGCATCAGTTCGCTAAAGAGGTCTTGCCTAGCCTGATCTAGAACCCCCCTAGCTCGCTCTCCACGTGGTATGCTTAGCCCATCTCTATGCTCGCTCCTTCCCTAAAACTCCTCCCCATGTTCTACCTGCCCGTACCAAGTAGCGGAAAGAGAAAAGAAAACGTCAGGAAGAGCGAAGGAAGCGGTCATTTGATATTAATGTCTTCGGGACGACTCTCTTCGGTCGAGAAAGGCTGCATGTTTACAGGCACTGAAAGCGTTGAGAATTCACAACCCTCTAGTGTCCCGCCTCTCTGCAATCCTCGACTCCTTCACAGTCCACACTACCTCAAGTCTCCACTGAATTAAACAAATGATGGGCCCACCGAAAAGAGTAAACTACCCTTCGTGGGGAGAAGGCCATCCACAAACTCTTATGCGCTTGCTCTCGTCCTTGAACTCGGCTACCCGGAGAACACAATCCTCTTCTCTTGTCTCTTCAAACTGTGACCGGGGGAGAGGCAGTACTAATACTTACTCATAATTCGCTAGGCTATAGGACCCCTACTGAGGTCGCAACTGAACTCTTGAATTCTTCAACTCGACCGAGTCGAGGCTCCTCAAGAGAAGTGAGCCGGAAGTGAGAAAACTGACCCCTCCTTGACTAGGACAGAGGACAGCGATCTACTCTGCTACTCGTCACACTTTAGAGCCAGCCTTACGAGAAGCGCTCGTCCACCTTGACTATATAATAAATGACTAGACGATTCTGAGCCCTACCTTTCTTGTCCGCATCCCTTCATTTTATCCGGGTCTGGGAAAATCTCGCTCCTTTGGACTGTGACTGTAGTTCTGATCCACCCGACATAGTACGCACTCAATTGGCTTCGCTTCCTTCAATAGAGGACATTGCCTCGATCGAGTACACCAGTCCACGACGCACCCCTCCGCCCGGTCCCTGGAACTCATTACATAACGCTGCTTTTGGTTTCTCCGATCACCCTCGGAGCCTCATCTCTATTACGAAGCTATTGGTCTTCCTCGCTCGCTTCTATCTCTCTCTGATTTGATAAGTTCTATTGTTCTCTTCTTTTGCCATCCCCGATCCGTACCTAACTCCCACATTAGCCGAGAGTTCGACACTGGAGCCTGCCCTAAGATCTTATAAAGATGAGCCCCGCCCCGCTCCTTGAAGTCGCTCCTTTAGTTGATGGACGGATGCCTCTCTCCATGAATAGAGGACCCTCATGACCGATGAAAGACCAAGACTGAGGATAGACGCCTCACAGCACTGAGAAGGAAGCTCCGCCTTGAAATGAAATGAAAGAAAGGTAGAGGCCGGGGAGACCAAAGGAGTAGAACAGAAGTGGGTCTCGGATCTCGGATGTGCTCCTATCTGAGGGCTCACGCGTTGGAGTGTAGGCCTTCCTTATCCTATGATATAGGCAACAAAACAATATGCACCATGTACTCGTGAAGATGGCACGAGTCCCATCTTCACTCTGGAAAGATAATAGCAGCCCTTGTTTGAACTCCTCTCCTCATTTATTCGACTTATGGCTCCTCCCCCGGGATGCCTATACCCGGACAAAGGGTTCGTTCTCAACTAACTAAGCAAAGGGTCGCGTGGCAAGCGGCTTTCTTGAACTACTATCTTATTCCGGTCGCCCCAAACAAAGAGTGAATGTTGTAAGAGCTAGCTCTCAGCCTCTCTTTAGTAAGATAAGATATCAAATAAGTCCTGAATAGAATACAATACTTGCCCCCATGCACAATGAAATTGCAGTCGGATAAAAAAGAGGTAGGAAAGATTCTGAACATAGACCTGATCCCCTCTCCACCTCTTCTCTAGCCTCGGAGGCCTACCCATCTTCCCCACTCTCCCTGATAGTGTCTCGCCTCCCTAAGTGAGGTCTCTAACCGCTTTAAAAAAAGGCAATTTACATGGCTTCTTTCTCATAAGCAGATGGCCAGGTAAACTTGGGAAGCTTCATAAGATTGTGAAGAAGTAAGGAGAAGATTCCGGAGAAGCAGAAGGTCAAGAGCCGACTTCCTAGCTCTTTCGCCCGTGTCAACTCTACTGATTCTAGTATGCCAGAAGCTTAATGAGAAGATGGGTCAGACTCTGGTCTAAGGTACTCTCAGTCTCAATTGCCAGGGGCTTGTCTTATGAATCAGCTGGCCTAGCTGCCCTTTGCTTGTAATAAAATGGTCTGTGGCACCCTGATATGTTTAAGAATAGCTACCAGAAAGACTAGACTAATACAAAATGAAGTACTGGCGAACCTCTGAAGAAGCAAATAGAACGGCTAATCATTCTAACAGAGAAAGTAGCATGCTTCAAGAGCTAATTGGAAAGCATTTCTCATCCTCCAACCACTCACTATAGATTGCGGATCAGATGCAGATCAGCTCCCTCTATCGCTGCTGAGCCACCATTCCTGTGTGGATTCCAAAGCAAATATGATCTTTCCGGATAGGGAATCGTCCGAGGGTGCCCCTAGCTATTCGGATTTGATGGACAAAACCCCCCTGTCCTATTAGACCTAGATTCGGACTTCTGAACGCTGCCAGGGTCAAGAGAGTCTATCGAAGGCGAACCTAACTAGCCGAACCCGGGCATACCTATCAAAAGAAAGATGCCTGGTCCGCCCCTCCCCGGGAAATAATGGGCTATAAGTGGTACAACTCTGGCTCTTCAATTCAAGCTCCGAACTCTGACTAATCTGGCTAATCTCTATTAACACGTCTCAAGCAAGGCTATGCCAGCTATTTACCTAACCTTCTAGATCTACGAGCGGAGGCCAGGGAAAGAGAGAAGTTAAGCGGTGCTAGCATAAACCTACCCTACCTCTCATTTGAGGCTGTGAGCGGGAGTCAGACAGTGAGGTGGGGGGGCCTCTCCCTTCAAAGAGTCCTTGAAAGCATTCCCCTTCGCCTTCGAAGGACGGAACCAACTCTTCTAGCTAGAAAGATTGGCACACCTTTCAGTTGACATAAATTGAATGATGCAGCCTCGGAAGTTAGGTCAATCCTCTCCTCTACTGGTCCCAACTTAGCTTCTCATTCTTGCTCTGAAAGAGGGGAAAGAGGAAGAGGGGAAGAGAAAGATGCCGATGATAGGTAAGAGAGCTGCTCATACAAGAGAGTGCATGACTCACCTTTCAGAGTAATTATAGCTCACCTTTATGGCAAAGCTATTCAAGTAGAGATTATCCTAGCCCGGGACCCGCTATAAGTTCATTGCCTACCGATCGTGAAAGTGAGAGCCGACCCCTTGGCTTTTGATTATGGTTTGCCGGGTTGGATGCTTGAAAGAAAGGGCTCAGCTTCTGTAATCAGTTCCTTTTCCCATAGGAGGAAGGGCAAGAGAAGAGAGCTGACTCTCACACCCCCAGGCGTCACCACGTCGCAGTAAGTATCAGGTATCACAATAATTCGTCCCACGTCGCAGTAAGTATTAGGTATCACAATAATTCGTCCCACGTCGCAGTCTTCCCTCCGCGTCGTTATCACTCGTCCCTTTCTCTCCTGTTCTAGCTTGACTTCGCTGCATACGTTCTTCTATAATAAGAAGGAGTTCACTGTTCCTAGCCACTGCCATAGCGGTGCTTTGATATGGTGCTCGGGAAGCTCATGCCGGCGTGAAGACAAGTCCTGGCTCAGTCTCTTCTTTAAGGTGCGAAGCGGGCTCATTCTTATAGTTTGAGTTTACGGTCGGGTGCTATAGATGGGGTTCGGGCACTATTGATAGCATGAATCATTCATATTAGACTTATAGCGGGTTCGAGTTTCATCATGTCGATTTCGAGCTCAACTCATCAGGCTCATGACCTTCGTAGGTTCGAATTGTTTTATGCCCAAACTACGCAGCTTAGAGTTGCCTAATAAGTAAAGGTAAAGTAGCCTATTCAGAGAGGAGAGGAGTCGTGGAAAGAGAAAGAGTCTTAGCTTACTCATCTCCCTCGTATTTCCCCGTGGTAGGCTTCCTTGCGTCCCTGCCGTGGTAGGCTTCTCGTGGTAAGCGCGCCCGTAGGAGAGGAAGGAAAGATAATGAGAGAGATTATTGCTACATAGCTGCGCAGTCCAACTTCTTTGTTCTTTTATTATAATAGAGTCCAACAGAGCTGCAGTCTAACTATCTAATAAGAAAGAGTAATTGTGCTTTGCTTTTAAATTTCCCAAGAGTGAAAGTGGAGAAGACGGAAGATCTTATACTATACTCAGTATTGTCAAGGGAAGAGATTATCAAAGCGGCTGATCTGGTGGACTGATCCTCATTCTATTTCCCGTACTAGGACGACGTCGCTATAAGTCGCCAGTAGGACTCTGCAAATAGTGAATGGGCTGGCAGAGCTCTCTATACTATAGAATCATCATTTTATCATCCAAGAGCCGGAAGGAATCATTCATTCTAGCGTCCACTAATGAAGGCTTGGAGGTCAGGCAATTGGAAGCTCAGCATCCGTGGCAAGCAGGGATAGATAAGATGGATGCAGGCTCGTGGTTTAGGAAGTTTTCTTCTTTGATTTAACTTGTTTTGTTTTGTTAAGGTTGGAAGGAGCCGGAAGTCGACCCTAGCGCACCGTGGGCGGCTTATACGGGAGAGATTGGGTCGACCAGCTCTAACGGTAAGACGAGTCGGTGAGGCAGCTCAGTTGCGTCGGAATACTCCCAGTAAGAGGACAAGGGGCGCAGACAAGAGCCGGATAAGGCTTATTTTAAGGAGGTGCGGAGCTATGCGACCCGAAAGAGAGGAGTGAGGATGCCTACTACGACAGGAGAGGGTCTACCGCAAGATAGGTCAGAAATGCATTTACTCTACAATGCAAATGTATGAATAGAGCCTTGTGATACATAGATCTCTTGTCTTACATACGAACTACCAACTAATCATTTCCTACTATGCTGCTCTTATCTACTGCTTTAGCGCTTCACCTCTCTTGCCCTATGAAAGTTCCTTGCCAGCTTCAATCAAGGCCTAGTTCCTGGAGAATAACAGTTCTTTTTTCCGACCAATCTTTACTTTTTGGAGAGTGAGAGATCCGAGTGACCGAAAGATAGGACATTCTATTAGATAATATGCCTACACTTGTCTGCGAGGGGTTTTGTCAATTGCAGCGAATGGTGCATCGTCGGTTTAGCTATCCGGGGAAGGATTGATTTTATTCACAAAGGCGCGGGACTCTCTAACTACGGGCTAGTTCACAGGAAGGTTGTGAAAAGCCTCTGCGGTCGTGTCCGATCCCGAAACGAAAGCGACCTACTTGGTCTGCCGAGCCCTAATTGGTCAAAGTCCCTATCTGTCTGATTCTAGTTTGCTTCCATACCTCTATTGAGAAGTGGCTGGCAGTTAAGACGACACCGGGACCTGGGATTCAAACATACCAACCAAAGAAAGAGGACTTGCTCTAGCTCTCCAGTTGCTCTAGTAATAAAGAACTTCCGGATGAAAGAAAGGAAAGTGGGGTCAAGCACCAACGCATGCGCACCAAACTGTCAGGAAGGGGGTAGTCCTCTAGCAAGCCCTATTCCCAATCCCCGCCCCGCCTCTGATAAGAAAGTTGCCAGATCTCCGACACCCACGTCAGGCTTAGATTCAGAACTGGTCCTTGGCAGCTTAGTAAGTGCAGGCCAGGCAGGAGAACTCTTACAACTCAACAGAGGCGCGAATCCATTAAATTAAGATAAGATCTGTTTCGCTGAGAAAGCCTTATCTGTTCAAGACCAAACGTGAGGAGAAGAACCACTTCCACCACCTTCAATATCGAGGAGCTAATCCGTGAGGCCTTGAGGGAGTGTCTTCCCCGTCCTACCTCTGCTACGCTATCGCTTGCTCCCACTCCTCGCCACTAACTCCTTCTTGCTCTATCCTTATATAGAATCTATCCTTATCTATCTTTCTCTTATAATAAAATAAAGAAGGCTCCGAAAGAGTGAAGAGAAGGAGCGAACGTGTGCGACAACTATTGTAGCAGTCGCAGTGCCCGAGAGAGAATGTTGATCAGGGACGGGGGACGATGCCTCAAGCGTCTGATCAGATCGCCTATCGCACTCATTTGCCTCGCGACATGGACTCTCCCCTCTCACAATTCATGCCCAAGAAGCCAATTCAGAATGCATGCAGAGGTGCGGCCAGTTCAGATCGAATGAAAGATGGCGGACAATCAGTAGTGAGGAAAAGGGGGCTCTGAAAGAGTAAAACAGAGTAGATCACATACATCACGAAATGACTAGGAGTTTAGACCTCGCAAACCATAGCGAAAATCACTGGTATGACTGACCGCTAATGACTGACATATTGGTCGGCCCCGACCCTCAATGATCTGATCTTCTTCCCGGGCGTCCTATCAGCAAAGCATCTACCCATGTCGCTGCACTCTTTCCCCCTCTTCCGTGGCTGACTCGACTCCGTTTTCAAGGCTCTAACCTATTGACAGAGTACTGGAATGGAACCTATATAAAGGAAGGTGCAATGGGCGAGGGCAGAGACAAGGACCTCTGAATACGAATCGGCACTGAGTCCAGACACCCAAACGAATAAAGATGATAACAGGACTTGACTAGTAGAATAGGAAATAGCAAAGGAAAAACGCTGATCGTATGGCTATAGCAAGAACTTGTATTCAGTCGTGTTTTTTTTTTCTAGGATTGAATGAAACGATAAACTAGGTACCGCGTACACGAGAGATTAGATGCGGAGAGCAATGGGGATGGGGATAGAGGTAGGGTTGAGCGTGTAGAAATTATGTCCTTTCCTTTAGCCTTCCAAGATCCTGGAATCACAGATGTGTAAGACAAGACCACGCAATCAAATACTGGAAGCTTGCTATACACTCGTTCGGAGACCTTGAGCCAATGGAAGCAGCGAGTAAATGGTGCACCACCTTCTTAGTGTAGACAGACCCCAAGAGTGTGTGCTCTCCTTTGTTCGAACGGAGGATAGTCGACCTGAAACACTTATTGCCTTAGGGCCTTAGGACTTTGCCTGTCAGTCTGGAGTTTTGTCTTTTCTCAAAACGTAGAGGAGGAGAATCTAGTCTGTAGCCCTCTATTTTTAGGCTTTGCTCTCGAAAAGCGCTACTCTTTTGCCCTTTCCTCTAGCTTTGCTCTTCGACAGCATATGGTATACAATAATTGTTTGACTGCCAAATCACAATCAAAATCAACGCGCAATGAGTCTACCTTCCCTTTATCGCATACAATAGAAGAGAGAGTCGCGTGCTGAAACCATATCAAGATCGAGGTACTATTTCCCCCATCTAGCCTAAGCTCTTTCCCTCCCCGGGCACGGTTGTCCTTTTTCTCATACCATGGACGTACTATGAGATGCGAGAATGACTCGCAGACATTCCTCTTGCCTTCGGGATGCCTCTACTTACTTCTTTGTGCTGCACACCGCTCCTATCCTTTGCACTAAACTAAAGCCAGAGAAGCCGGACTCAGAGATCATAGTCCAAGTGCTGCTCCCTCACAAGGCAAGGCTACGAAAGATGAGAGTACCAGTAAGTGAGCTGAATCAGGTATAAAAATCCAATCCAAGTAGCAGAGGTAGACTAATACAACAATAGCACCAGTGGAGCTGGACCGAGGCAAGCCTTCTTTTCTTGTTGGGTGTGGTAGGATAGTTGATGAATCAAAGTTCATTGGAAAGAAAGGGTTCGATTAGGTCCACTCCCAAGACTACTATGGGTGATCCAATTGCATCTGAAGGAGTTGGAATTATACCAACAGCAAGAAAGAATGCTAACATCACACCTAGACCAACAGCCTTAAGCACAGGGCCGGTAGCAGGGATTGTTATCTCCGCAAAAGGAAGCTCACTCCCCATCGCACCCGTCCGATAGAGCCCGATTAACTTGCAACTCATGCTCAAAAGCCAGCAACTCAACTCCCGCCTCTGAGATTAGTTGACAACAGTGGAAAGCAAAATAGAAAAGCAAAATAGAAAAGAATCCAATGAACTGAACGAGGCGCGTAGCGGTGAAGCTCGCTCGTGCAACTACTATAGGATCTTACTTTTGAAGCCATAGATGACCAAGTAAGGACCATAGATCTCTCCCCTGCCCGGGGAGAATAGGTTAGATTGGATGATTAGCCTTAGATGGTTTACTAGTTCTTGCCAGTAAGCCTGCATAGGTCCCTGAGGTTAGGGAGCAGTTAATAAGGCAGGTAGTAAAGAAGGGTCATTCATTATTAATATAGATGGCTGACAGCCCCGGCTTAGTAGTATGCCCTTAGTAAGGGAGTGAATGGTTTGTTTAGTTGTTTTCTTTTCTTTAATAAGTCAGTTAGGTCAGCAACTAGACTAGAGTAGTGGCTGTAGCTCTTGATAGTTGTTATTAGCCCTGAGATCTAGAGTGAAGCTGTAGTAGAGGTAGCCTTCCCGGTCCCCGTCCCCTGGCATGAAGAGAAGGAAGCCTTGCCCGGGAAGGAAGTATAGGCTAGGTAGGCTCTGCTAGCTCTGGGATAAGCCCTTAGTCAGTTCCAGATAGAGCAGAGAAGGGGCAGCTATTCCGTATAAGGAAGAATGGACCCGCCCCTAGTGGTTTGGATATGCCCCTGGCTTAAGAGTATATGCCCCGAGACTGACTCCTTAGCTGCCTCTCGTTTGATTATACTATTTAGCCAGCCAAGAAAGAAGAAGTGGGGAAGCACTAGCCTTGTCCGGCCCTTGGATTAGATTATAAGTAATGGTTTGCTGATGCCTCTGCGATGTAGCAAGTAGTTTCCCTATGGTCCTGAGATCCTTGTAAGCAGTCCTTTAGCAGGGAGCCTTTCTTTCCTGAGCCTGTAAGAAGAAGCATTAGAAGCCCGCTCTGAGTCCTGCCCTCTTTGCTTTGCCAGGTTGTTTGTTTAATAATGTCTTCGGCCTATCCCTAGGAGACCCAGAGATTGGATTGGTTGCTTAGCAAGGGCCGGAGGGATCGACCGATAGTCCGATAGTAGAGCCAAATATTAAGTGCTAAAACAAGGGAGGAGCTAATGAGAATGAGAATGAGCAGACAGCGAAAGCGATGCAAGGACCGAGTGAGGATGATGCGCTCGACCATTAGGGCCGAGAGGCTATGTAATAGCTCGACCATGACGGCCGAGTGAGAGAACGACGGGATAGAAAAAAATTAGGGAGAGATTATACCTGAGACACCTCGACCATATGTGCCGACTAAGAATATAAAGAACGATCGCTCGAGCGAATATTTATGCGAGAGGGCCGACGTAAAGGGTTTAAAGGACGGATAGACCCATAGGGAGAGAGAGAGGGCCGACTATATACACTAGGAAGGATCGACCCATAGGCAGATAGAGAGAGAAGAGTGAATCACTACCACTTGAAGCCCATCGGAGAGTACTAAATGGAAGGAGTCTCAATTTAAGGGTAGATCTTTCGTTGTTTTGAATTACCATGAACGACTGGTGCTGGGACGAAAAGTCGAGTAAAAAAAGAGCCTATCTGAAATATAAATAAAGAAGTCCTTCTCCCTCTCGCAGGCCATCCTCTTCTCTTAGCCATCCGCTCCTAGTAGACCGAGATGCTTGGGCCGGATTAGCCGATCCGAGCTGCTTTTACTTCCGGGCTGCCCTGGTGTCCTCCATCCAAGCAGGGCCCAGGCACAGTCCTTCCAAGCTAGCAGGGCGATCCGGGCCACTAAGAGGCCGGGCGGTTAGTTGCTTCACCGCTCAAGGCATGGCCGAGCCAGCTCCATTCAACCCACTCTGTCTGGTTCCGCTCTCCGATCCGGTCCAGGCTAGAATCTAATATAAAGAAGGAGAAGTCGGATAGTCGCTCCCCTCCTCATAGTTGGCTTTCCTCGCTCGACTAGAAGGCGGGGACTAGTTCCTCAGTTTGGCCTATCGGTTTGATTGCATTGGGATCATCTCGCCATGATCTCTCTTCAAGTGGTGGTGCTCCTACCGCTCCGTCCTACTTTAGATTCTTCAAATCTTTCCACATCGAAAAGGGGAGCTAGGTAGAGGGACCGGCAAGCGAAGTCATGGTGGAGTAGCAAGGAAGGAGCGACGGAAGAGTGATAACAACGTGGAGCGATAGCACAATAAGTTTAGCATGCAACATTAGTGCCACGGCAGCGACATAAGGACGTAAAGCGACCGAGCGAGTGGAATGAACGAGCCAGTGGAAGGAGCCAACCTTACTCCTAATAGCAGAGCTTAATTAGGAACGTTAGACAGTGAAGCAGAGCGACATAAAATAGAGGTGGGTACGGTGAGAGCAGTTCGATCAGGGAGGTAGGGTGAAGATCGCCAGTCAGAATCAAAGAATCAGAGTTGGATCGCCAGACCGCTCAGCGAGCACTTCCAAGCCAAATCCGAGTATTCGCGCCTATGGACTCTCCCTTTGCTGCTCTTTTCTTTGTTTCCGTTGCTTAAGTAGCTTTAATAGTTGTTTACCCGGTTAAAGAGGTAGGGACGTATAATTCCATAGTGAGAGGTACCCGATGGGACGAGAGAAAGAATCTGAAGTCACTCTTCGGCAGCTGCAGCTGACAGATTATGAATGGCATACGCCCTTGATTCTGGACTATGATCAATTCATATAGTATAGCTGAGTGGTGATAGGCAACAACTCAAATAACTGTATAATGAGCAACTCGAGCTACGGAAGAAGGAGCAACTCCCTTTTCAGTAGCTGCCTGGCTCATAACCTTAAGATGTTGATAGGCAACTCGGTCGGGAATTGAGTTGCTGGCTCCTCTGCGGTCCGAGGGACGAGCGACAGCGAACTAATAATATTTAAGTAGAGTGAAACGACGGGGCTACTGAAAGAAGTGCAGCTGACGTGCTCGACTGAAAGGCACTTTGATTCCATATTTCAGGAGAGGAGCGAATCTACTTATAATGCAAAGAGTAGAGTCCCCCTCCTTTCTCCGGCTCCAACTACCGCTCCAAGAGCAGAGCCGAGACAATGTGGCCGTCTGCTGACTGAGACTCCAAGTACGCGGAAGGCATATTCATGAGTCCTTCCCGAGTCTGACGCTTAAGTAGTTGGCTTATCTTCTATTACTTTTTTTATCTTATTAAGAAGATAAGATAGGCACGGAAGGGCTTTCATGTTGATTCCCTGAAAGAGTCAGTTAGAGCAAGAGGCATCGACCCGCAGGAGAGTATAAATAGAATAGCTCCCCTTTCCGAGTCAGTTCCTTACTACTGGCATGGCTGTTCTGAGTGGCTTTTGTTCCCTGCCCTATGTAGAAGCATCCCCTTCGCTATTCATTCCCGGCATTATCAGAGGGGTTGTAGTCCCACCTCTCTCTCTTCTCACCCTAGTACGCTACTGAGCCTGGGCCGCTACACTTAATTCTTCAGTCTGCCTCCTATGTCTTTTGTGAGCTGAAGTTGTTCTTTTCTTTCCTATCCCTGCCGGTGGAGCTACATACTGAAAGCGCCACAAGAGGATATGGTCCGGACTGAAGTCTCAAAATCTGTTCTCGCGGGTCTACTAAATGGTCTTGCGAGAGTGAATAGTCGGGCGCCTCTCATCTATTTCCCGCATCCTACTTTCTTTTCTGCTCGACTGCTGCAAATGGTATAAGTTCATTGAATAAGCACTCGAGTGCACTCTAAATAAGATCAGTCCCGGTTCCGTTCCGCTTCTATTCTTCGCAGTAGAGAGAAAATTACCATTTGGAACGAAGTGAACCGATGAGACTAAGCGCGGTCCGGAACTTATTATAATCAGTCTTCCCTAACCGTGAATGATTATCATATAGAAAGAATCTCTCGACTCTAGCTTGGAAGCCCTCACCGTCGAGCTCAGGTCATAGGGTTAGGGTCGAGTTACAGTCGAGCTCCATCTTAGTACTTATTGGAATGAGGAGCTGCTCTTTTCCAGGGAGGGTCTTTCTCTCTTCCCCTACTCCTCTCTTGCTGGAGACCGAGTTATCTCGGCAACCCCTCAGAGTCCGGCATCAGACTTTCTCTTTCCATGAACTTAGACCCAAGACGAAAATGGAGCTAGGCCCTAGTGAACTCTTGGTACCATGAACTCCCATTATCTGCTATTGCAGATCTATCAAGCAATCAAAGCCTTTCATTCCTATCCCTCTCACCCTTATTGAGGAATCCTTATCTAGAAGCACAGGCCCTAAGGAATAATTGGAAGAGCTTTAACTCAGAATGCAGCTACCGCAGGATCCTCTCTTCACTGAGTGAGATAACCTTATCTTTGAATTCCTCTTTATTGAGCGGGTTCCCGACTTGGGCAAAGTGAGGTAAGTTCCTCACTTTGACGCCTGGTCCGGTGCGATAACTTATGAACTTCAAAAGAAATCCACCTCCACTTTCATTTTAAAAGAAAAGAGACAAAAAGAAAGTCAAATGTAGGAGCTCGCCCTATTACAGCACCCGAGGCCCGACCCGGACAGCTCAATCTTCCCGGCTCGCTCTTAATAAGAAGAACGCTTACGAACTGCCTTCTTCTATTATAGAGACGCGTCATTACATTCGCTCCTTTCTTTGACGGTGGGAGGTCGGAGAAAGAAGACCGGAAAGTGGGCGCCCATGATCTTGAACTTGAAGTTCCAATGGCACTACAAAGAGGGAGTAGTAGTTGCTGACGAGAGAGCGGAATGATGTAGAAGGAGCTACAGAGTGAATGGTCTCAGTCCAAGTGATAGGGGCAAAGGTCCAAAGGAGACGCCCACGGAGCGGTACGGAGCGCGGGCTAGGATCCGATAGATTTAGGCCAATGCGACCGAGACAAAAAGCAGAGAAGAGTGCCCTCGTTCCTGCTAATGCTCGCCGGGCCAACCAAAGACAGATAGAAGGTCGGGAAAGAGCGAGCAGCGAGTGATGAACGAGCCGGCAATTCATCCCCTCTTCGAGCCTGCCTCAGTTCGCTCCTGTAGAGACCTTATTGAGCTCGTGCCCCTATCTTGAATCGGTTTTTTGTGCCCATCCCTCTGCTAGTCCTAATCTCCTTTTCAAGGCCCTCTCCCGCATATGGAATTCCTATGCGGATAGTCGACTAAGAAAGAATCGCTCGCCCTCTCCACTTACTGCTAGACTTGATGCTATCTCCCACCAATAGACCAATGACTTCACGGAACGGGTCTTCAGTCCCTCGAAATGAATGACTCTCCGTTGAGGACCGGATGGTAGTGAAGGACGGGGAGTGGGGTACGAAGTCCACCTAAGCAACTCAGGGAATGGGACGGGTAATCCAGTCAGGGAAGGGAATGCCAAGGGGAGGACACAGTGACACGGCTTAGACGAAGGAAAAGAAGAGGTTGAGTCTCACCATCTAGTCCTAGTCTCCAAAGCAGGGTTGCTCTCCGGGGTCAGGGGGGCCGAGGCGAGTCTCCCCCGTCTGCAAATGGCACGAAATCCACCATATCCCCGCCAGTATCTCCACATCCAGGAGAGTACAGTACCAACTCCAAGTTGAGTAGACTCATCGGGTTGAGCAGCACCAGAGAGGCAAGGTAGTCTGACCCACATCGTCAGAGGAGCCTGCTTAGATTAAGTGCCACTAGTAGGGGTGCAAGCAGTTTCTAATCCAAATGTGAATGGGCGAGATCGGGACAGGAGCCCGGCTTACTCAATCAGCTGCGGATCATAGGTACCAGCGATGCGATTCGATCCGGAGGCGATAGCTGGTCCCATGTGAAGAACCCACTCCGCGGTGCGAAGGAAAGATCACGACAGCTCAGCTTCTTGGCCACTTGGCTCTGGTTTCGGAGGGGATCGGAGGAAATGCAGAGGTCGATTCGAAAGAATGAGAGTAGCTCAGAGCCTGTTAACTTTCTTCGTTCACCCGCTCCGAGCACCCTCTGCGGTCGCACCTATGAAATTAAAGTAAAGCACCCATACCTAGTTGGGATTCGAACCCATGATAGGCATGTTCGTCGGCTCTCGGAATGAATGAAGCGGTGGGCTTTGAGAGACCAAATCTGTCCTCTACGTGCATCCGTGATTGGATCATTCGGCCAGTGATCGTGACTTGAACTTATCAGACGGGACATCCTATAATTCTCTAAGGTGGGCTCGGGCCTCAGGCTCCTTTCCTTACTCACTCGCTGCTGGGTCAGCGCCTATTATGGATGAGCAAAAATTCCGTTCTGCTCGCTGGCAACTGCACCCTACGAAGAGAATTAGGCGGGGAGCACTTGTCCACTAAATCTAGGAAGCACTTTGACCAGAAGTCCAGAAAGCACTTTGACTAGAGGGAAGATTGCCCAAGAAGAGAGAAGGAAGATTGCTCAAGAGCCTCCGCTCTAGCTGAAGAAGGTGCAACTACGTGAATTGATGATACACAGAATCCAACGTACAGTAGTGAGTTCGTCGGCTCCTTTCCCGTCCTTTATCCTTTTCAATTCAAAGGTAGGCTAAACAAGGAGTTATAGTATAGCAGAGGGCTCACGAATGATTGAGCTAATAAGGGTGGGCAAGGAGTTTCTGCATTGTTCTACTATGCTCGGCTCTCGTGCATTTCACTCGCCAGGCCATCAAGAGGAGGGCTCTCGTACTCGTTGCAATCGTCGCTCGTCCCTTTGATCAGCCACTCGGCCTTTACTTTAAAAGAGTTCTTGTCGCTCGTCCCTTCCTTTAGTCACACGTCGCTGTCGCTCGTCCCTTCTTTCCCATCATTCTTGGCTGAGTTATAAGTCGTTCCTCATAATTCCCGCAGCAGTGAGCTCTTTCCCTTCCTCTCCCGTTGCTGGAGCTAAAGAGGAGTTGGAAATAGCGTAACGGGCACGGGCCTTCACTTTGTTACCTCCCGAGCCACTCCTTTCTGCCCTTTCATTTCCCGTCCCGAACCCATACCACTCCGTCCCTTTTGATTGGGGTTCAAGGCCCGAGGGACGAGTGAAACGACGCGGAGAGCGTATGCGAGAGGGCCGGAGGGATCGACCGAGAGTCCGATAGTAGAGATAGATAGGCTACCAAAGAAAGCACTCGGGAGCTGCAGTGAAAGGACTCATTCAAGCTAGGCCTATCCTCTAACCCGGGAAAGAATGAAAGCAAAGAGTCACTTGATGTGAATAGCATTCGCTGCCGAGATTATTAATTCACTCTCTCGTACGGCAGACTAATGAATGGGAGCCGGGTGGTCCACATACGAGGAAAGGTGCCACCTCAGGAGAGAACTACAGAGTGTTTTTCGTTTTGTTAAATGAGCGGACTTCCCTCCCTCAAACAATAGAAGTCAAGTACGGCACAATCAACATAAGGAGTCTTTAGTTCTTTCATCAAGGTGCAGAGTGAAGCTAAAGTGAGTCGATTCAATAGAGTAGCGATCTATTCACTGAGTCGGGGTAGGAGTCCTAGCTCCCCAGAGAAGCAGACGGGGGTCAGTAGTCGGGACTGAGTCCACGCTCTTCGGCCATCTCCGTCTTAGAGCTATGGAGGTTCTTTCTTATGATAAACTTTCTTTCTTTTTCTTGACTTTGATGTCTCAGCGAGTGAGGGATAGATTTATAGGCCGCTCAACGGGATTTCCATTGATCACTCCGGCACTATGGACCAAGTGAGAGGGCGGCTCCGAGATAGAACTCCAATGCTTCAGAATTCCAACAGTAAGCAGTCACTATTGTACGGGACGGGAGGGGAGCATGGACGAGCAAGAACTAAACTAGTCTTTCCTTCTTGTGTTGCGAAATGCATTGTTCTCACTTCCTTCTTGAGCTGATCCAGCTACTAACTAATAGTAGCCCTCCTTATAATATAAAAGAACTAGGAATCTTACTGAGACGGAGCGAGCGAAGCAG
Source organism: Wurfbainia villosa (assembly GCA_025175895.1). Lineage (NCBI taxonomy): Eukaryota > Viridiplantae > Streptophyta > Magnoliopsida > Zingiberales > Zingiberaceae > Wurfbainia > Wurfbainia villosa. Next base: position 100,358 of record JAKLTH010000026.1, on the reverse strand, counting down.
AACGGATAAGAGGTTAGCGCGCCTTACTTAATTAATATGAGCTATCCTTATCTTATGGACCCTTCCTCATTCAGGAGTTCTCAGTGTGCAAGAAGAATGAATAAGAACGCTCAGCATACTTTGCTTATGTCTCTGCCCGTGTTCGACCGCTCTGCAATCTTTCAGGCTCTCAATGCTCTTAGCCGAAGACACGAAGGCCGAAAAGAAGAGTAGTGCCAGTCTTGTTCATGTCTGGAGCACTCTTCTCTCTTCTTAAGCCCATGGTATAAGGAAGAGTCTATTGCTTTGCTCCGATGATTCATTAATAATGCCATGCCCTCTCATAACAAGAAGAGGCACGAGCTTATCACACACACAAATCTGAGTTCTCTCTTGTTGCTAACTAGCACGAGGAGAATTGCTCAATGAAGGCTGGTCGATGATATCTCAGTAAATCATCAAAGTGAAACTCTCAGAGCCTTTGATCCGTGAGGAGCGGAGCGGATAGAATTCTATCTGCTTCATTTATCCGACTGCCCTACTAGTGGCGAAGCCAGTCGACTGCGGATGTGAGGGCCTTTCGCTTGAATCTGATCTTTTGACAAGGAGCTAACTTTAGTGACGCCATCTCATCTTTTACATAAGAAGAGCCTGAATGAAACTAAGCATGAAACTGATTAAGAAAGAGAGTCTGATACGCGAAAAAAAAAACAACAGAAAGAAGACAGAGGGGTCCAACTCTTGATAGAAAGAGAATGAAATAGGCGCCTTGGAGTGCCAGAGTGTGAGAGCTGGCTTCGCTTGATCTGCTTTAGTCTCCCGAGATTGAGGAAGCCTCCTCTCTGACTTGCCTTCTCTTGGTTAGGAAGATCAGCTGACAAGATCTCGCTGGCCAACCACTAGAGCATGGTGCGACCGCTTCGTTCCCTTGCACTAGTTCTAGATTAGATTCTTTGGGTTCGGTTCAACCCATACCATACCTAGCTAGGAGTAAATAGTCAGATGAACAATTCTTGATAGATTAACCCGAAGGGGGCCTCACCGTTCGGGATCTACTCTCCTTCACTCGGCAAGCGGTTAAAGTTAGGGAAAAGATTATCAGTCTGGTCCCGCGCCCGAAGCTCAGAGAAAAGGGGAGAGGAGGAGGCTAATATCAATAAAAGTGCGCTCTCCCGAATTAACTCTAATCTCAGCCGCATAAATGATTTACCACAATTCGTTCTTAAAGGGAGGGAATCCGGGATCCGACTCTAATCCAAGAACTGAACACTCATTCTTCACCAAGAGCAGCGGACTCCTATCCAACTGAAGCAGCGGGAGAGGATAGGATTCGCTTGAGCTTCGGAGATTGAATCTTTTTCTTTCTCTCTTAAAATGAGTGAAAAGGGGTACGTCATCAGAAGGTCAAGTAGGATTGAACTGAAACATTTATCCAAAATGAGAACCAGCAACCAGCCCCTGGCACACACTATCCTCTAACTAGTATTCCAGAATCAACATATAGTTATTCAAAGGACAAGGGAGAATTTAAACGACTTCTCTTCTGCTCGAGCCAATGCGAGAGGTTTTAGGTAGGGGGACTTGAGTGCTTCGGGGTGTGGGGTTTGGCTTAAATAAAGTGGTTCTCTTTCTTTATCCGCTTCTCCTCTCATCTCTCTGTATGCATCTTCCTTTCGGGGCTTGGTCCGAGTTCATTGAATCTCTATAAGTTCATGGGCGGAGACCTGGGAGAGCGAATGAAATTGAAAGCAAAGCAGCCGGGTCCGATCCCTTTGCCTGAGCTGAGACTCTTTACCTGTCGCATTCACAGTAGGAAAGAGGATACTAATGATCTCCCAGCAAGGTTGAATAAAGAAAGGGAGGACCGAAGCGGAAGGGTGGCTCACATCACAGCAGCTAGGCAATTCCCCTATTCCCGCGGTTCTCTTTATGGTGCGGAAGAGGTCAAAGATTCACTATCATAGGCGAACCGGACTCCTTAAACTTCTCTGGAAGCGGCTTCCTTCGCTCCTTTCAGTCTTTGGAGCGGGTGCGATAAAACAAACCTTGATCTAACCCTTCCCCGGGGAGTGGCGAGCTCTCTTTGGTGACTCGAGCTGGGGCGAGGTAGTGAGGATAGAGATGCTCCACTCCTGGCTAGTCAGGCTTTGACCTACTGAATCTCTCTCCAGCACCATCATCCTCTCCTTAAACCTAGGTAGGCAAAAGAAAGCATACTTCCCGTCAGCGCGATCTTCTCTTATATATAAGAAAGAGCAGGTTCGGCACTCCCTTTCTTTCGCGAGTGAAATCCCCAATCTGTGAGGCCCCACGGAGCGGTTAGAAACTGATATTGATATTCAAGTCGAAGTCCAAGGTGAGACTAACAGGAGCGGTTATAAACTTATAGTTATCCAGCAGTGGTTCATGGTAAGAAAAGAGAAAGAGTGAATTCCATCCTATTTAAAGCTTTCCGTTGTGCCTTACTCAATCTCATTCGGGTTCTGCCTCTCTCACACACCTTCGTTCCAGTAGCTTGGCATGATGCATACTTGTGCTACTTCAAGAGATCTGACTGCAATTTAGGAGGACAGACTACATGGATCCTCCGGTCAAGCTAGATAGAAGGGCCTGCTGTTGAGCTAAGTAGCAACCATTAACTCCGAATCATCAGTCAGCATCTCTGGAACCTAGGCCTCATTCAGAACTGACCGGTCCGGCACTCATCTTACTTACTATCCGCTTAGTTGGCTCCGGCACTCATCTGACTCTCCACTTCTTAGTCCTCGCGACGCACCTGGACCGGAATCATACCTAGACATAATTGAAGTCGTACCTAGACATAATTGAGGTCGTAACTATCAGAAGGAATTGAAGTCGTAACTAGACATACCAGCTTAGCTAGCCTCAACCATACCTACCGATGGGTGCAGAACTAGATGCGTATCATCCGCCCCAAAGATTGAAGCCTAGCTAATAGGAGTCGTTCAGCGTTGCCAATAGGAGTCGTTCAGCCCAGCCAGAGTCTAGAGAGCTCGATACGATTAAAGTCCAACCCATAACCTATATCATATCATAAGAGTGGAAGGAATGTCAACACAATCAGAAGCTAGGAACATAAGAGTGGAAGGAAGTCAACACAATCAGAAGCTAGGAAGCACCTTTCTCCGCCAGGTCTTTATCTAATATGGCATGGCCAGCTAGTATGTATTTAAAAGGTTTGTTCTTTGCCCAGTAGTCTTACCCATCATCCTATCCGTGTGTCTCCTGTATGACCTTACGCGTGCACATCCATTCTCTCTCTCTATTGTGATAGCCCTCCCCCTTATTCTGCTTGCTCACTGCCCGCTCAGATCTTATTCTATTTCCTCCCTCCCCTGTCCTCAACCAACCTTACCCAGCTCCATGCGAAAAGGATAAGACCGGCTAGCAAGCTATTGAAGCAAGTCTCAGCCCTAATGGCTAGTCAAGCTATTGAATCACACAACTATGGCTATTGAAAAGATTATGTCGGAACTGCTCATCTTGTTATGTCGGAAGTCAGCAGCTAATCTTGGCAGTGACTCAGCAGTCGGTCTAGCTCAGAGTCCAGAGCATATTATATATGATGATTGTTGATTGGGACACATGAGCAAAAACAAGGAAGGCCTCCTCCGCTTACTAAATGCATATATATTGGATAAGCTAAGTGAGCATGCATATTGGATAAGCTAAGTGACCAAGTAGGCGATCGGGCAAGGCCTGCGTAGAACTGGAATTCCCTGTAGTCGATGCCTCTGAACACAAGCTCTTAAAGTCAGATTGCAACACTTAAGAATACCTCCAAGCTCCAACTCCTTCATCGTGCCCGAGACCTCCCCAACTCTCTCACTCCCGGAGTAGTGCTTGCTATAGGGCCCATCAGGTTGAGTACCTCTAGATGTCCTGCGAAGATCGATTACAGAGAATCCTACCACAGAGCTATACAAGAAAGAGCTACGCCTCGCAAGCCATGTTTTCTATAGCTAATACCTGACTTTTCTATAGCTAATACCTGAAAAGGTCAGAAAGATCCACAATCCGAGAACCATTCCGCTACGCGCCTTGACTATTGGCACACCTTGCTATGAGCTCTCTGGCACACCTTGCTATGAGCTCTCTTTTAAGTTTCTTTTCTCTTTCCATCCTTCTTCCACGAAATAAAGAACTCAGAACCATTCCTAAGCTAGAGACTCCGAGGCAGTCCCATATCAGGTGTAGTGGCCAGAAGACTCTAACCAAAAAATAAGAAAGAGAGAAAAGAGATCCGACAGAAAGATTTACGTGAGCTAGTAGTTTACACAATCCCCTGAACTCCGAATCGAGACCCTGTACTCCCGCTACCCCGTCCCGAACCTCCTATGGGAAGATAGAGCTATACCTGTGAGCCGAGGCCGAGCCGAGATGCATAACCGCTCCGCCCCTCACCTATCTTTATTCAATCTGTCTTGGTCTGATTGATACAGTAGCCCTCGGGATTAGTTCACAGATAGCAGAGGCATGTCTTATGCATCATACAGAAAGGTGAAGAAAGGATCTCACTGCTAAAAGAGTACTCCATTCTCTATCATCATCAAGTCAAGGAGAACCAAACACATATATTCTTCAACCCTCTCGGGCTAAGGCAAAAGAATAGTAGCTAGAAAGGAACCACTTCTATAGGAGAGAGAGCAAGAATAGCTAGAAAAGAGTAAGAACCACTTCTATAGGAGAGACTACTTGCGTCATCAGATATTCCACGTACCGCTATCCCTCGTTCGGTCGGGATAACAGATACCAGGCCCACTGAGTCAAGAAGCATGAATCTAGCACAGAAAGCCAATCCAGTAGTTGTTGGGTCATGTCATGCGAGAGGCTAGAGCGAGATCTATATAAGTCCTACCCTTGCCTTGAGAGACTATCCGCTGTCCGAGAGATAATGCAGTAAGTCATAGACCTGGACTCTTTCTATCAAGGAAGTTCCGCTAAATTGCCAATTCACGGAGCTCAGCCATCTAGACGTCCCGGATCTCCGCCTACTTTCCCCTTGGAATACAGGTTCTGACCAGAGCGCTAGCCACTACATCCCAGCGAGAGAGTCCTCTCTTCTCTACCCATGCTCCTCGAGTCTTCTCTACCTCCCACGGAGATAGCGATGCTAGATTCTCCATGCACTAACTAAGTAAGAAAAAGCATTTACCTCACTCGCCTAGCTACTTTCCGTTACTTCTCATTAGCATGAATGCTTGGTGCTTCTGATCGACCTACCATGGGTAGCTTTCTTCCTAATCGAACCTACCATGGATTGCTTCTTTGTTTCACTCCGAGTCTCTAGCACTTGAATACCAAGACTTCTTATTTATTTATCTATGATCTTCCCCGCCTCCTCTATCCCGAGATCACTCTCCTGACCCTACTGCCCTTCCTTTTCTGCATGGTTTCAGACTGGCTCTTCTGTCATTAGCCTTGAGAGACTATCCTTAGCCCTATCTTGCCTAGCGAGAGACCGACCTCTCCGAACGATAGATGGATTGAAATAGCTATAGAAGGATAAGGATTGAAATAGCCAGAGACTAGTCTTCCTTTAATGCTAATAGAGTAGCCGCCTAGGATCACAAGAGAGAGAAAGGAGTCGAGAGAGGCTAGGGACTCAGGCCCTAGCCTCTCTATCCTTCTCTGCGTTTCTTTCTTAGGAGTTATTTAGGCGCGACTGAAAGGGAAGACGTCAGGCTTGATACTGCGCGCTCTTTAGGCGCGGACGTTGGTCGCTTTAGTTCCATACCCACCTTTGGGGCGCCCAATTATCCCCTCTTTAGGTTCGCTCCATTTCATGGAGCTCTCACGACGCTGTCTAAACGTACTATACCCACCACCCCAGAGGTGAATCGTCGGCTTTCCTCTTGCGTCGCTATCGCTTGCTCCGAGCCTTTGCGTCACCTTTCTTCGTACCTTGGACTATTCTCAGAGATAGGAAGACTGCCTTTCCTGAGGAGAGAAGAGAGGCTGCGCTAGTTGGAACGAAGTGAATCCGGGCACCTATAACCGATGAATTATTGTGGGGAGTACTTATATAGAGGTCAAGACCAGTGGCATTTAATTTCAGTATCCAAGGAAGTCTATTCAGACTCAGAGGCTCAGAAGCCCAAATAAATTACTTTTCTTTTGATGAAAGAACTGGTCTGGTGAAGGGCAAAAGTTCTACGCGAGACCGGGGGACCGGGGTAAGCAAGTAAGTGAAGCGCACCGTACACAAAGGAGAGACGGCTAGAGGGCTTGGAACGGAAAGGAGATAGTAGCTTAGCTGCTGATTCAATAGAAAAGAGCATCCATCAGGGGAGATTAATTGATTGCTCTGTCCTGTCCTCTCGCGCTGGGAGATGGCTAAGTTCTTTCTCTCTGATCTGCCTTAGGTTCCGCTACCTAATCTTCTTATAGGGCTCCTTCTCCTTTTGCTTGAATTTGAATGGTGGACTAGTTATCACATGGAAATGGAAGATTCGCCTAGCTATCAAGGGTGGGTGGAAGATAGCCAAGGTCTCACACAGAGAATGCTCAGTTTCATTATATTATTCCACGTGAAAAAAAACCTTCTTTTCTTTGTCATCTCTATCTCTTTTCCTTATCCTGCAAGACCACATTTATAGTCAATGTCTTCTTCAATTAGGATATAGGTGCAATAGGACGGAATTCAGAGCTGCTGAAAGGGATAAATGCATTTACCCTTACATTAAATGGGCGCTGACAATAAAGAAAAGAGTAAGCTATCGCTTTGCTACTTTTTCTTTGGTGCGAAACTTCCGAAAAAGAAGACTTTCTTCCGGAGTCCTTGATTTAAATACAATAATTGTATGAAAGAGCTTCATTATTCCACCTGCCTGAGCCGGGAAATGTCCCTAGCGGATTCGGCATTCGATTATCAAAGTTTCTGCCGTCCCGGACCCTTTGAGTTCATGTTCCATTCACGAACCTCACTTTTGAATTGAATACTGATCTAAAGCGGAGTCAAGCAAAGGGACCTCTCCCGTACCGAGAACAAGAGGATAAGGAACTAGCGGACTCAGAACCCCATCCTCTCTGCTCCGTGGGAAATTGGCTCATATGAACTCCAACTATTCTCCCGCAACAGGCACTTGCTTAAGAAAGAATACCAACGACAGAGGATTTTCCTTATTCAAAATCAAAAGCACTAGCCAGAAGTAAAGTCTCGGCTCACTCCTAAGCTACCCTTAGGGATCCTGAACGTAGAAGAAAGGAGCCTTGCTAAACTATGTAAGGAGTCCCCCATCCTTGCCTGGCAGCTGACTCGGCACCAGATACTTCCACTGATTCAGAAAGAGATTCTTACTCGCAACCCTTTCTGTAGATCTAGCTTCCCACCCTTAACCATGCTGCCCCTTCTGAGCTTGAACCATTACTTCAAGAGTCCCAGGCCAGCTACCTTTGAGTGTGAAGTCTACCCCTCCCTCACCACCTACCTATTCAAGAGCTCCGATCGGTACAGACTTTTCGAGCTATTAAGCCGGAAAGGTTCATCTTGCTAGCTTCTGAAATTAAAGGAATGAAATCACCTCTGGGCTGATGCAATACTCAACTCAACACTCTTTAAAGGGGGGATCATCCAACTCAGGACTACTAATAAGAAAGAGGCAGTGAGCCGCAACTCAAGTTCAACTGAAGCCACCGACGAATAAAAATCGCCTAAGACTCAAGAGTCGGTAGGCTGTCTCCTTCACTCTGAATCTCACCTCACCTTTTTTGAGCGGTCTAGAGACTACTACTAATGTCTGCAATGACCATCCATTAGCATATTCCGACTGCGGTGCACATATGGCGCTTGACCTTGTAGGAAGAGGGGCGTCTCAGTTCTGCCTATAACTCTAGAGATGCATGGCTTAGTCTCACACTTTGTACTAGATCCAGGTGCTCTATTCCGATTCTCCAGAAAGAAGAGCCGCTGATGCGGACTCGGACTATGAGGTCAAAGGAGACGCCTCCTTTTATTATTTCTGGCTTCGCACCTCCTGCTTCATCTTAAGAAGGGCAGAAAGCCAGTTCCATGTGCTGGTCCGGTTGCACCGGCTAGTGCTTCTCGACCCTTGATCTTCTCCTATTCGGTTTTCAGCGGTACACTCTCTCTATAACTAGGCCCTCCAAAAGAAAAGGATTGTATGAAAAGCCCATTTTGAGTGTAGAAAGGCTTGATTCTCTTGATAGATCCGCAAGAAGGGTAGATTCCAGGGAGCGCGAACAGACCTCAGGGAACCTACCCCCTTTCAGTCAGAAAGAACCCTTTCTTTGACTCAACTGTGCCTCACCTAATCTTTATTAGGCACACGGACTACCGTTAGGAGCGTTAAAAAAAAAAGAGTAGATGGTCGTTCAATAAGTCAGTAATACCGGGTGCTCTCTTTGCCCTCTTAGCCCTCTCTTTCATTCCCCGGTTAGGTCTTGAATCCTCCACTCCAAGGTTAGAGTTCAATAACTCAGTATCCGAACAGGAGTCTACTAGGAGTTGAGGGGTACTCTTATCAAGGTGGGAACTCCTTACTGGCCTGCGGGGAGAGGGATGAAGAGAAAGGTCGAGGAGATCTCTCTTTAGTTGTTCGCATTCTCCATACATAAGATAATCAAGCTTATGCCTACTTATTGCTATTGTCAAGATTGGATCTACTAAAATATCAAGTCCACTTCGTGGATCTTTGGCGCTCCCGTTGGTCGCTTTACTACGCTGTCGCTTGTTCCTACCGTCCTAAATACGTCATTGCATTCGTTCCTTGAACCTCCTACTGGTGTTTTTCGGGTCTGTCCTTCCCGGATTCTTTTAGTTGCCTATCGGAAGCGATAAATCCAATCCTCCCTGGCTAGGCTGAGGAAGAAGGGAGCCCTGCGAGATCGAGATTGTCACTTTGTTCCGCGGGTTTAAAATAGAGTCAGAAGCCATAAAGAAGAAATCCTAGCAGATAGGACTTGGAGAAAGAACCAGATCTGCTGCTGGCACAAGCATGCCAGTTCTTCGGAGCTGAAATAAGTTACTTTGAAGAGGCTAGATGATAAGTTGCTTTCTTCATGGCGCTATCTCCAAGGTCCGCAGTTACTTTCTTTCTTCTGCTCCAACTACGAACTACGAACGTGCAATAATTTAATTCGGCGGACAACCTATTCCCTCTTAATTAAGACGTACGGAACTGAGGCACTAGCTGACGGCACTACCAGAAAGGAAGCATGCGGAAAAGCAAAAGATAGCAAGCTCAGAAGGAAGCAAAACTCACTCTGATCAGAAGTCAACGTATAGTTCAGGGGGAAGAAGCCTCAGAGGAAGGAAGAAAAGCGAAAGTAAGAGAGGTAGAATGGCTTTGATCAAGTCCGATCTCGAAGCTTGGCTTGAAGTCAGGGCAGATTCTGACTCAAATGCGGTGGAATCCTAGCGCCTAGAAATAGTTAAAATCTGCCTAGTGGAGGATAAGATCGCAGGTTGCCTATCAAATGGAAGTTCGAGCCGATAATGCCTTCATCGAACGTAAAAGTGGAGTTTGAGTTGAGTCAATCCGATCTATGTCTTTCTTATAAAAGAAGGATATGCTACTCTACTCGCGAATGAGGGCTTGCTAATTTCTTTCTCTTCTTAAGGTGAGCGCACAGTCAATGAGGGTCTTCCTTGGTGCCGGACTGAAAGGAAGACCCAAGAAGCTCTAGCAGTTGCTATCAGCTTCTTTCTAGCTCTGCAGGAAGGTGCCGGGCAAGGGATGGACAGTGCAAATGACTCAAAAGAAAGGGCGGAGCGAAAAGGAAAGGTGCGAGCCGGGTTTCGCTTCATAAGTAGAGTAGGGTTCTTTGCCTAAGACGTGGCATGCAAAGTCAAAAGCCAAGAATCCGCTTCACTTATTAGGATCTGGCCGAACGTGAAAATCAATCTATATATGACTTCTTTCCGATGATAGTATTAGTGCGCTTTCTCTGAACTGGAAGAGAGCAGTCAGGAAAACAATGCAAAGGAAAGCTCACGTAAGATGGAACCCAAGGAAAGGGCAGGAAGGCCATAAGCATAGGAGTTTATCTTTCCCTAGTGCTTTTGAACAACTTTCTTCCATTCGCCGGGACTCACGTGCAGAGACTCACTCCGCGGACGAGTAAGAGCTCGAGGTCAGATGAATGGTCTTGGCCATTTCTCTTTTCAATAACTTGATCAATCCTTTTCTTGCCCGATGCGGGAAGCCAGCCCAGCACTTCCATTTCTGATGTCAAAGATCTCGTTTCGTTCAACAAGGGTTGGGTTGGATCCCTCACTAGATAAAGAAAGAAAACCCCAGCCTCGTCAATGGTTTGGTTTAATAGCGCCTCTCTTTTCCTATTACTCGTACGGTCGGAGCTGATAATGATGGATATGATCTGGTCGCTAGTGCTATTCCTCCTGCACCAATCAGAGTCAGAGCTAGGCAAGGGGCCTTTCAAAAGAGTGTCAATTCCCCGTCTTTCCCTTTTCCGGACAGTAGAGCATAAGCAGTCGTACCATTCACCCTATCTTATTCGGAGTAAGGGGGCCCCTTCTAGATGCAATGCCATTCAGGACAGTGTGGGGATTTGAGCGACCCCCATCAAAGTATGAACTCTTTTAGTAGAGTACTTTCACTCTTCTGGCTGCCCATTAACTCGTGGAATAAACTCTACCCTTATTGCTCGCTGCAGTCGATTACGAATATCTCTCTACTCGGGAAACAGGTAGTTCCTTATTTGATGCCTATCACTCACTAATGATTTGAGCCTAGAACTGACCAAAGATCCTTTAAGCTGAATAGGAGGTGCTTGCTTTCTCATTACATATGTCCCTTGTCTTCTTGGAATTCACTATACCACTCGTTTATTTATTCGACTCTTGCTTATAGGAAGAAGCCCCTTATCATTAGAGTGAAGTCCCACTTATCCTAACTCAGCTACTGGGATCCCTTTACTGGAATAGCTGATAAAGAACCTCGATCGGATGGGAGAGCGCTCGAGCCATAATTATAGTTCCCAAGCCCCGAAGGCACCTTATCTAATATAGAGAGTGCCCGACTCTAGAGAAAGGAAAGCCTCCCCCCTCTTTGGATGAAATATCGGAAGTGGGAGAGCCGGACGAAGAATCTGTTGAGCTAGCAGGCGCTTAGAAGAGGTGACTGAACCTTCTACCATGTCATCTGCATATGCTACCGCTAGAGATTCTCTGCCGAAGAAGATGTGAGCTACGCCTGGCACCTTCCCTCATGCCATCCAATGCTACTGTTGGATCTGATCTTTCTAAAGTAGCGAAAGCACTCTGGAATGGAAGTCTTCAATATGAAAGATCGGAGAAGTGGCTAGGCTACTAGGCTTCTCATTCTGTTTGGGATGAATGGGAAAAGATCTTTAGTTCGGGAAGCTGGGCCCGGGCATTGAAACTCTGAGGCGCAGGTCAGGGGAGTGGGGATGGATAGGTCCGCAGCCTGGCATGGTCAAATGGGTAGACTTGGGGTTCGGTATCGGATCCTGATCATTCCGGTAGTCTGAAGTTCATCCGCTTCGACGCTAGGGCCTGGAGACGTCGGGAATTCCAAGAAGAAGCACTTCAGATTCTCAGCATCTTTCTTTTTATGGGTATGGGAAGGAAGAGAACGAAGGGTGGGGGCACCTACCTACTAGAGAGGTTGAATTGAAATCTTTCTGTTAAGTTCATTCTCGAGGTCCGGTGGGACCATTAGCATACTTTCTTTCCCATGGTCCGGGAGCAAAGGCAAAGGAAGATCAGATTGAGAGTGCAGGAGGTATCCCCCGGCTTAGCTAGCCGAATGAGGCTCTGGTCTGGCATACTGTTAGGTCGATACACGCGAGGAGTATAAAGACCAGGTTCGGTTGTGCCGATAAGTCTACCCCTTATGGATGTTCTCGGATTGGCTTCCGCTTCCGATGAATCATTTCTTTAGTAAGAAATAGTCAGTCTCTTCGGCTTGTGCCACTCACTCTTTGATTAGTGCGCCCCAGATACTCACATAAGTAGCTTGAGGTCTCTTACCAACCAGGAAGACGCCTCCTTACTATTTATTATCTTAATTAGATAAAGATAATAATAATAGGCGAACTCAAAGGTAGGTGTGAACTTAAGTGCAACTCAAATGCTTCATCAGCAGGCACGTCCTTTACGTCACTCTCGTTCGTTCCTCTACTTTTCCTTCTCCCACTAAAGATAAGTGACATCTATCTCCTTTTCGAATCCTTCTCAAACCATTCTTTTGAATAAGAGTTGAAGGTACGAGGGCACCGACGTCTCGATCAAAAGAAAAGAGAATGAACTTGATTCCTCTTAAGAGGGCCTCCGTTCACACGCATTCTATAGAAGATCAGATTCTAAGTCCATGGAAGTAAATTCACTGTTGAGTACTCTTTCCGACTTCCCGGTCAAGGTTGGCTCAAGAGCCTAAAGTGTGCATTCCCCTGGCGGATCCTACGCCTATTGGCAGAGAGATGTCAATTCTCTGCCCAGGAGCTCTTGCAGTTGGATCGCCACGCCCACCGAACGGTTGGATCGGCCGGGGGCTAATGACATTGACTCTGCGTAACGGGAGTTTGGAGCGAGGGAAGACCCGACCTGTAGGAGGGGCTAAGCATTGACCGCCGACGTAGAGGGAAGACCCGACCTGTAGGAGGGGCTAAGCTGGGCAGGGAGGGAGATAATAGAACCCGAGCGAATCGGAGGAGCGAACGACAGTGACGCCCGAGCCGATGTAGGGCGGGTGGATAATAGAAACCTGGGCTAAGAATCCAGCTCCAGAGCTCCAATTCCTTCAAGGTGGGGACGCACCCCCGACTCACAGAAAATAGAGGCAATTCCATCAGTTCGGTTCTGAGATGGAAGCAACTACTTTCTCTACCGGACCTGCTGCTGGGAACCGGGAAGTTCTGTTCTGAATCTCACTCTGGTTCAGCGGGCTTATATTTGTTCTTCAAAGGATTGGGCCGGAATGTGACGGGCGGTCTGATTAGAGTAGTTTCTCTGCATTAGAGGAGAAAGAGAAGGCTCGTCCGCTTTCTGCTTTAGTAGGTTCGGTAAGCTACTTTTCTCTTGTGCCTAACCGATCCTGAATTGACCCATTATTCGGACTCTAGGCTCCACTTAAATTCAAAGATAGAGGGATGGGGGATCTTATACGAATTGGGACTTAGCAACTCGCTACATAGACGGGAACTCTGGCCTGGCAGCGGTAGATCCTGAAGGTTCTTTATTAGAATAAGATAAGTTGACTCATTGACTAGCCTTTATTGGATCGTGGATCTTCCTCTTTCTGAAGATAGGTCCGAAAGCCCAGTTCAAGTTATAGATCGGTTCCAGTTCAACCAACGAAATAGTACTCTTCACTCTCGGAAAGATAGGAATTAAAGGCTCTCGACAATTATTATTTGAATTGTGTACCTGAATTCAAGTAGGCAGTAGCAGACCCCTAATCTGCTGCACTCACTCGAAGGGCGACAAACAATTGTATAGGTTGACTCCTCAGACCAGGCATAGGAGTGAAAAGAAACCCGGGCCCCAGCCATTGCTGATAGGGAAGTCCAATAGAGGATGAGGTCCTTTCCTTACTGGTGTAGCTTCGGATAAACGAAAGAGGAAACTAGTTCATGGCCTCTAGTAGATGACATTGCACACCCTGATTAAATAACCGCTGCATTGCAAAAGAGCTGAGCCGAAGATCCGGGAATCGAGCTAGCCCTTACCCGAAGAGAGCTACTGCTTGCTATAAGGTCTCGGACCCACTCTAACCCTCCCTTAGGGGAATGACTCACCTCCTGGATTGGATCTCATGCTAGCCTTAGTTCGGGCTGGGGCGAGGAGCTACATTACATTTTCCCGTGACTATGAGTGAACTCGTTCCTGCTTCAGCTGACTGGCATCGGCATAGGAAGTTGTGAAAGTTTAAGCAGCGGGGCATATAGCTCCGGGGAGAGACCTCTGAGATGTAGTGCATTTCCTCCTCTTGGGTACTCTATCTTTAGGTGGAGCACTCACTACTGAATTTGATAGGTCCCCTCCGGTATAGGTTCGTGACGAGACCACGATGGGGAGGGCGCCCATTTCAGTAGTTCTTGATTGGAGAGTTAGGAATCTTTCTTTAAGTAATTCAATTTCTATCTTAGATAAGATGCTTACACTTTTCTACTTCTACCCCAGGAGGAGGGATCTTAAATAAAGGAGAGCGCACCTCTATCACTACGGGTAGATTCCAGAATGAATTAAGCAGCGGAAGGTCAGTTAATGATTTGAATCACAAGGTGCATGGAAGGTGAGAAGTTACCATTCTCTTTTATTCGACTGCAGCTCGTGGGACGAAGACTTAAAGCACTTTGTTTGAGTAGGCACCCCAGAGGGCACCACAGGAAAAAGAGTGAATGTAACGCGAGTCCGATCTGCTTACTAAACGAGTTGCATATGCTCCAGGGTCAGTAGCGGGAGAGAGAATCATTCTTTGTTCAGTGAAGGGCTTCCCCCCATCTCCAATCCGCTCCCCATTATGCAAGAAGTAATGCAAGGGGTGAAGCGTTGAGAAAGGAGCCCATTTTATTGAGTACTTTTGAAAGTAAGTGCACGTTTGGTGTGGTATATGGATGGACTTCTTCTTTTCTTTAATCTCTGGGACTTAGTTCATGAATGAAGATAAGGAAGACAAGATCAAAAGGCGCTGTGAACATGGGAAAGAAAAGATCATTGTTGACCCGGGCCCTAGTGAGGAACCCACGTAGCGGTAGGGGTTTAGCGGAGAGTGCTCAGTTCTCGCTGGACTTGGCAGTGAATCATTCCAATTTCATTCCAGTAGTTGGAGTGATTGGCCATTTCATTCCAATACGAAGTTGGAGCGAGTCCTACGTCCTTACGTCACTAGCATTCGTTCCTTCGCACCGCTCCGTGGGTTTGATAATGAATGTAGTGGAGAAGCGAGCGGACGGGGTCCATCCGATCCATTCCTCTATATAATAGAACAAGAAAGAAGAGTATACTGAAAGCTACAACGGCTGGGCGCCCTTACTGTCCTATTCCTATTTGCCACGGAAAGAGTAGAAAGAGAATAGAAAGAGAGCAGGTCCCGTCCAGACAGAATCCCTATATCATAAACTAAACTCACTTGACCTACACCAGATAAAAACCAATAGAGGAGATCAGACTGACCGGACAGAAATGGGGAGAGCTTAATAATCCAAGTCTCCCGTCTGCGAAGTGAGTATCTGAACGAATAAATGCGTCAGTAGCAGGGAAGGCGGGGAATATGATCAAATCAAGACTCTAAGATGAGCAGTAGTCTTCGTGCCCGACCTTATAAATATAAATAGAGACTGAAGCGTATTGAACCTCTTGTCAGTGAAAGGAAGAGCAGTGGAAGGCTCCCTTCATCTTCCCGAATCCTAGGCAGAAAATAGTCGAGCTACTTCTATCCTATCCATCACTCTCTACTGGACAAGGGCGGGGCATGGCTTCAACCTTCAATCTCAAATTAATGTGTATTCGACGTCTATTCTTCCCTCGCTGGCTCGCTATCACTTTAGGAGCGAACTCAGACTAATCGGCCCACTAATCGAATCGGAGGCAGCTAGTTGATGGAATGGAATCAAGTACCGATGGAGGTAGGGCAATGTCGATGTAGGAGAGGGGAGTCCCTTAGGTGCATTCGGTTCTAGGTGCATGTCTTTCGGATCTTTTGCTTTTTGTTCTCTTATTAGGTTCTAGGTTACTCGCTTTCAGCGCCTCTTAATTAGGTGAGACTTCGGTTCGCACCGCTCCGTGGGTATGGCACTTCCGTGAATTCTGTGCGACCTCTGAATCTGAACTACTATTTGTACTCCTACTCTTATGCTTTTCTTGCTTTCCGAGCCTCACTGGACTTTCTTGCCCTTGATCATGCCCCTCACTTCAGCACTCAGAACTTATAGATTGGGCTGGCCTGTCCTTGAATAGCATTCCGGCTGAGGCGGATACGCTTGAATCATTATCTTCTCCATCCAGGTCATCAGTCTCTCTTACCAACATTCCTAGAGCTGACTCCGCCAGAAGTAAAAGAGAAAGTAGAATAGGCCCATACTATAGTACCACTAGAAAGAGAGGTGAAGGACTCCCGAACACTAGATGCTAAAGAGAAGGAGATACCCGTCGTGCCTATCTTCTTAGGAGTAGGTAGTTTCTACCCAATCCCTTCCATAAGAAATATGTATGGGCTCCCATGGTTCCTTTTCTTATCGCCGCGACGTAGATTCTCTCCGCTCTGCACCTTGCTTGACTTTCAAATGAGAGAGGTTTGATGATAGGGATCCTTCTTCCCCCTGCAAAGGGTAGGGAAAAAGAACGCAGTTGAGGTCTGGAACCTGACTCTAATAGGCACCTTCCTCTTCCACAGGATCTGAGCCTGTCTGCGTCACTCTTCTTTTGTCGCTCCCTACTTTCCATAAACTATCGGGTCTTAGCGCTCTGCTAAACGGGAAATAATAAGCTAAGCTACTCTTTGCCTTCACTTCACGCAGTTCCCATATAGTAATAGAAGTCTGCTTGGGGTTCCCATAAGAAAAGTAAGGTTGGGCATAATAATAGTTGTAAGGTAAGGTAGGGGGACCCGTTCCAGAAGTCAGGTTCTAGAAAAATAGAAGTCTGAGTCTGCTTCGCCCTTGAATCACAGCTGATCAGCACAATCACAGTAGCATACTTATGAGCTTGGCCTTCTCTTCTAACAATTCACCCACACTAGGCATAGACAGCAGACCCTTTATACAAGTAAGCCCGCCCACTAGACTTGATCTGACTTAGAGCATAGTCAACCTTCACACTACTTATTTCTTTTATCCGCCGCCTTTCACGCATCACTTATTTGGTTTGTCTTTGTCGCTACTCTCAGCCATCTTTGTCGCTACTCCTCAGCCATCAGTAGATACAGACAGACCTGGAATGTCTCTGTGTCACGGGTCCTAGTAAAGTCCTCTCTTTCATCGGTAAGCCTTTCCTTTCAGTTCGCACCTTGGCCATCTCCTTTAGCATCTGGTTCTGAATCGCACGAGGGACATAGGTTGAAGACCCCGCGCCCGCGAATGACTCTAACTCGTAGCCTGCCCTGGCACTACAAAGAGTGTTGTTTCGGATTCTATTCCCTCTTCATAGGTTTTAATAGACTCTGGCGACAGAATAAGAAGGTTTTTCAGCTACGTTACGTGGCATGTCAATTCTATGAGGTTTTTCCCAGAGTGGGGCGCCTTCCAATCTCTCTTTTGAGTCCCCAACCCTGCTCCACCGTCATGGTGTCCAGTGATAAAGAAGACGTAGTCAGAATAGATTAGATTGCCCATCCATCTTCCTCCGACTCCGAACTCTGCTCCATTGGGATATGATTGAACCATACTTAAGACTACGACTGTTGACCTTCTTCGACTACGATAGTTGACCAGAACTGATTCTCTCTTGCACGGTTGCTGCTGATAGGTAGAGCCCATCAATCTCGTTCTCTAGGTCTATAGAGTCAGTCAGCCATTGTAGTATGCATTCCCCCATCTCGGGAGCACAGACTTGATCCCGCTTAACTCTTGTCTTGTTCGCTCCTCATACTCTCGTTCGCTCCAAAACTACTTGAACAAGAGATGTGGAAAGATAGGAAGTGGAAAGAAAAGAAATAGTGAAGATCAATCAAATGAATTAAAGCAAGCGAGAGACTGAGGTTGCTCCTGAATTCGTTGTTGAATAGGACCTGACTGACTAGCAAGCTACCTTGACTCTGCTACTCGGCATCGGCTGCGTGTGGGTCGGTTCAACTAGCCTATCGCCCACTGCACCGCTTCTCCTACTTGAAAGCTTATATCTCTAATCATGGTCGCTTTCTCCTATGCTTCCCTTACCAGATTCTGTTCTTGCCATCCCGACTGTGAGCCCGGTGGAGAATGCATTCCCTTGCGCCCTTGAATCTGTTACCCATGCGGTTTTCTTCCCGTAGATTCTCTTTACCATCAGCACGTAGAGAAGGACATGCAAGAGAGTTCCGATGGCATGGCTTCCCCTACTTTCTTTCCCTACCAACTCGAGCTCACTCACCTCCCATTGGTAGCCCTACCAACTAAGGACTTGTTCTTTTCCTCGGTCGGTCGTTTTTTGCGCAGATTTGCAAACTTTTCATGTATTTTTCATGCTTTATTTTTAATGCTGTTTTTTTCATGAGGAAAGTGCTCGGTACATATTTCAACAGATCAAGTGTTTGGTATAAGATAGGTGCAAAGTGTCGACCGATGGACTCTGTTCTTAGTGTAACCGCAGGTGCCTCGATTCATGATTTTTTTTTTCTCTTTTCTTTGCTCTGATCGCATAGGAAGGTGGTAATTTGGAGAAAATAGCTCAGTTGGATTACGCCGAGTTTAGGAGGAGAAAAGCAATTCGAGTTAGGTTTCATTCGGGTACGAGGGAAAAAGAGAAATATCAGGCTGAGTTCCAGTTTAGGAGGGAAAATAGGATAACAACAAGACAACAGTCAAAAGAAATCACCACACTAAAAAGGAAGAAAAAAGGGGAGTTAAGCAGAGTGTTAAATAACAGGTTAGGAGATCAGAGGGGTTCAAATTAAAGCTTCGGAGTTATTAGAGAGAGGGAGAAAAAAAGTGCTCTTACTCAGTATGAGGAAGAAAAAGGGATCTTGCACTGTATGAGGCAGAAAAAAAGTGATCTTTTTATTGCACTGTATGAGGAAGTTCTCTTGCTACGTCTCTGTCTATCTCTCTCCTTCGTCTTCTTACTTGCTACATAAGGTTTTTATAAAAAACAACATGGATGGCAGTTCTATCAACTGGGAATGGAGTCGCCTAAGGAAATAATTATAATCTCATAGCAGAGAAAGGCATCAACACATTTAAGTGAGCCAGATCTTGTCACGAGCTGGGCTCGAACCAGCGCTTTCCAGATGGGATTTCAACCTTGCTGATCGTGACTTTGGTAACCCGGTTCATCTTCTGAAGACTACATCCGGGGGGAGAAGGCTCTCTTCTCCCAAAGTACGTAGGGGCGGCTACAACCCTATGGCAATCATACCGCGGGACTAACGAGATTTCTCTCTCCCTCACTTTTGGCGCCCAGCCATGGCGCACAGAGGTGTGTCCTGGCGGCTTCTTTCCTTTCCTTTTCTGTGAGCTTCCCCCTCCCCCGCGTTAGGGTGCTTCTTTATATCTCTTCTTAACGAGAAGCCACATTCAAGTAAGTTATAAGCCAGATTGAAGTAAGTCAGAAGCAACATGAAAGTAAGTCAGATTGGGGATACCCGACATAATCTTTCCTAGGAAGAGCTTCTACGACGATAGGTATAATGGAATGATGCGTTCAAAAAAAAAAAAAAAAAAATATCGAGTCACAAAACAAAGAAAAGAAACTCCATCCCCAAAAAACTTTGACCGAACCTGATTTTTTTCAGGCTGCCTACGTACCCCCTTTTTGAAGGGGATCAGGTCCGACGTAGTTCCACCGAAAATAGGGGAGCGGCAAGCCTAAGGAGCGGCGGAAATCTGCGTCCGTAAAGTCACGGTAGAATTCCTGGTAAAAGTTTGAGTGTCTACCGTGCAGGTTTAATTCTTGAACAAAAGAATTCAGACTTCCATCCATAAGATGGCGCTGAAAGGAATGTTGTAGTGAGTTCAAGGGTGCCACTTTATTATGAATGAAGTTGTGCGCCTCCATTCGTATATCACTGTATGGCGAAAGCTCCATGATACGGTCAATATTCTGCTCACTAATCAGAAGATTAAATAGTCGGTCCTGCACAACTCCCTTTCTTTCCAAAACCGTGAGTTCCAAATATTCAATATCCATGATCTGCCGAAAATGTGTAACATTGAGAGCTTGATCGAAGTGCTGGCGAACGAGTCCTTCGTACTCTCCCGGCTGATTCTGCGGGGGAAGGTTGTAGAAATCCCGGTTCTCCAGACTTCTTATTCGCGCATATATTTCCGCTTCGTTTTCGGCAGCTATCACAGCTCTAAACGTAGCCAGTGATTCACTGCTTGAGGAAGACTCTAATTGAGGAAGACTTGTATCCCCGCCTGAATTTCCACTTTCATTCGATCCGGAAGAAACCTTAAAAATGAAAGTGGATAAGGCTGTTGTCACTCCAAAGAAAGCGAAAATCCTTTCCAAAATGAAGCAGCGAAAGAGGGTACAGAAAATGAAAATGAGCAGAAGAATTAGCATGAAAATGAAAAAGCTATTTTTTCCTTTCGAAAGTAGAATTCGATAGAAAACTATAAAAAAAAAAAACAGGAAAGAAAGTAAGAAAAAGAGAGTGTTAACAGATTCTGGGGTGGAAAGAAGAGTTGTTTCGGACCTGATATATGTGACGATATAGAGAGCCGTCAAGCTTAAAGAAATGCGAACGACATAGTTTAGCTTCCTTTTATAAGAACGAAAGTGAGAACGACTATTAATTGGTGTTCTAATCATCATCATTGTTAGGAACTTTCCTGCCTTATCAGAGAGGGGCCCCGTTTAAAGGTAGGGGATGAGACCTGGAAATAGATTAGTGAATGGGTTGGTTTGAGCTTCGCTTCATTATAAGATCATGATGAGTTGATCAATCAGGGGATCCGAAGCTACATTTAATCATATTGTAAGGAAGTGGAGTGAGACCTGGAAATAGATTAGTGAATGGGTTGGTTTGAGCATACCGACCCTACTGAGCTGTCCTGAGTAGCCTATGAATTTGATCATTTGCTGGATAAAGATTAGTGAATGGCTTTCTCGCTTAACTGAATGAGAATCTCATTATGAATGAAATTACCCATATCTATTAATTTCCTCTACGAATAATCCGCGCTGACGCGGCCTTCATTCGATTCAATAACAATAATGAATGTTGGCTTCAGATGGCTTGTTTTAAAGTGAGGCCGCTAGGGCCGAGGTCACGACGGGTTTTGATGTCATCTGTCCCGAATCTCCTTCTCTCGTTCGGGTCGCCGAATTAGGGGTCTTTCTGTGCAAGTCAGCTGAACACCTGATGAGTGGGTAGGATGAGAAATAGGCGTAGCTCCTTTCTTTAAGATAGTAGGCAGGGTCGAGGGGAGATAGCCAACAGCTGCTTATCATAAGATGAATTGCGTTGCCTTGAGCCCTGCTTATCTTATTATTATTATAAGATTCATTTCCATGCCCCTTTTCAAGACAAGGAATAAGACTATAGAAACTCAAGAGGTAAGCACAAAAGAACCTTCCCATTACCTTCCGTTCTCGGTTAGGTTCTCACGGGGTTCTTTCATGTCAAAAATGACAAAGTAAAGTAATATTCCCATTCTTTCTTTGCTTCTGCTCCCCCATCTTTTTAGCATACCTTTGAGGGTGGGACCATACACCTCTAAGTTCTAAGTGGCGATCCCTTCCTACTTCCTTTCTAAGTGGCGATCCCTTCCTACTATATAATACCATAAAGGGTGGTATCTAAGGTTGGGTGAGTTATAATAAGTCATATCTTCCTTCTCCTCTAAGCTGGTCGAGTTCATTGAATAACCTTAACCATCACTCTAACGTAATATGGGACGAGCTCTTTCACTGGAGCAACCGGCCGGCCGAAGACCTTAGCTACCGGTATCTGACTCAGGCGAAGACGAGCCGGAGGAAGAGGTTTTGAAACCCAGCGTCGGCCGGACCTCATCGGCCAGTCTATAATGTTTGTCGGTCCGTCATGTCAACAGTCAGCCAATAAATCTTAGAAGTAATCGAACCAAGAACGTCTCTCTTATCCATTGAGACTTGCCCGCCTTAAGGAACGTGCGTGGGCGAACTATAAAACCAAAGAATGTTTCCCTTTACTAGTCTTCAATAGTCTTCAAGTTCTTTTGGTTCGCGTACCTTGACTTTAGATTCACTCCTTCCTTAGCCTTAGCATTGTGTGGCTAGTCCACTGATCCGGTTTCGTGTAATAGAATAGATCAGTCCAAATTCTCTCTGACAAGAATAGTTGAAGCTCTCCCTCGGTTAATCTTTCAACCTTGCCAGAAAAGTGTCAATAGAGCTCAGTCGCATCCCTGCTGTCTGACGATTAAAATGCTTAAGAGACACATCGAGCGAGAAAGCGCTTCGTTACTACAGTCCCAGTAGCCTCAGTCAAGAAGAGACGTACTCACTCCTAAGCGGCCTTTTTTTAAGCGTCCTTGTTTATCATAGGACAGAATCTGTGACAGACCCACTCTAATCGAAGAAGACGTCTACCTGCATTTCCATGGTATCAGCAGCTAGCTTGAGTCAGGATCTTCCCATGAAAGCGGAGCAGGAAAAGTGGTGAAGATGTTGTGCCGCAAGTTCATTCCAACTATGTAAGGCATTG
The DNA here is from genome assembly GCA_025175895.1 of Wurfbainia villosa. NCBI lineage: Eukaryota > Viridiplantae > Streptophyta > Magnoliopsida > Zingiberales > Zingiberaceae > Wurfbainia > Wurfbainia villosa. The sequence continues at coordinate 78,087 of JAKLTH010000026.1, read as the reverse complement.
CGCAATCCTATCTTTGATTATCTACCATTGAATCAAGTATTCGACCTCTGCCCCTACGATTATCCCATCTCTCCGAATCTGAAGACCAGCGCGGAACTAACGAATCCCATTTATAATTTTATATAAAGATAGAAGAGTTAAAGTGGAGTGAACTCTTCGAGACCGATACGGGATTCACTATTCACTCTAGCTAGAGTGCGATGTTCGAGCGAGTGCGCTCAATTACCTTATTTGATAAATTGGATATTAGTTGAGTAAGTAGTCGACTTAGACGGATGGAAGTGGAGTAGTGACTATAGGAGCAGGTGAAGAATGAACCAGAAAGCGCTTTCCTTAAGGCTATATTCGAGTCTATTGTCTTCGTGCCAAAAGGAAGCAGACAAGTTATAAGTACTCGTGAGCCCAACTCTCCAACTCAGTCGAGCTATAGCCCGTCGACGTCGCTAGTAGTAGTAGTTGTCGCTCGTACCGCTCCGTGGGCAGCAGTCGTTCATTCCGGGCCGAGCGATAGCCCCGTCACTAATGTAATGTTCAGTTCGTCCCTTTGGGGCAATTGACTACTATCCGAACGGATACCTACGTCGTTCTAGAAAACTACTCAAGATCTTGGAATTCACTCTAGGGTTCAGTAGAGGATCCAACTTAAGCATAAGCAACAGACTCGTACGGGAGAGGCTCTGCATTCTTCTAAATTGACACGTCGGGGCGACAGCTCTCTCCAACCAACTAAGGAAGGAGGAGTAGTCCCGATAGACCAATTCTCTCCAAGATCCCAGCACTTCCACAGAACACCATACATTTTCACATCTTTATCAAAGGTGCTCCGTTTCCAACTATGCGCCGAAATCGGAGGTCGGAAAAGATCTTCGAAACTAGGATCGCCACCAAGGGGAACGTGAAAATACCAAAACAACCACCGCAACCATAACCGTTGCGAGTTCAGTAGCAGGGTAATACCAAAACAACCACCGCAACCATAACCGTTTCGAGTTCAGTAGCAGGGTAAACTCTAAGTTATCCCGTTCTCCCTCTCCCCAGAAGATGTTATCGTTATCGGGGGATAAGACCAATTGCTTGGGCTTACACACCCTGCGCACTTCCTCAACTATGATGCCCTTTAGATAAGGGTTGGTAGGGTTAAGCCACAAATCGAGAGGTAGTAGAATATACGTCAAGGACTTATCCGCCCTCAGACGCTTCCACCGTCGACTAAGATGGTGCGAAAGAAGGCGCGCACGGACTCGGTACCCAGCACCCGCTAAAGAGAACAGTGATGTTCTCGAAAGACCATACTTATCTGCCAGCTGGCAGAGACCGATCAATGTCGTTGCACCTAAGAGTGCCTTGGCAGACACTGGAGTCAGGTTAACTTGAACCCGATCTACCCAGAACTGTTTAGCAAACTCTAACACTCCCGTCTGAGACTGAAGGGATTTAGCCTCAGAGATTGAAACGTCAAGTTTATTAAGAAGCTCACGAGACTGTTGAGCCACAGCTTTATGGGCAATGACGATATCGTCACCCAACAAAGCATAATCCGTTAAAGGGGAGCCTCTGTCAACCAACCATGCTGCCAGCCACACCATATAATGATGTGATAGGCTGAAAAGCGCCCAAGAGCCGTAATAGCCTAATGGCTGTCCTGTTGAAAACGTACAGATTGTTCGGAACTTCCCAACCAATGGGGGGCCGACACAAAAGGACGACAACGCTAACGAGCCATTGACAATGCATGAAGCCAGAGTAGGCCCAAAGAGACACGCTATTACATCGTGAATCACGGGCACTGGCCACCGATCAGTCGCAGAAGACAAGTCAAAGGAGTCAACCTCCAGTGGTCACTTCTGTGAGAGCCGATGTATAGGACCTTATTGTCGAAAGGTCCCATCACAGGGTAGGCGGGATAAGACCCGCATCGCCCAATCATGCACAGGAAACAAGAGACGCTGCCGCATATAGTTACCTATAGCAAATATACGTCTCTTACCAGCTCCCTCGAGGGAACAAGCCAACCGCCCTGGTCGCAAGAAAACACTATCGAAGGCTGTTGCCAGCTCATCGAATACCGGTCCCACAAATAATTCGTAGAACCGTAGGTCATCATTGACCACCCGTGTAGTATACTGGCGGTCCAAGGGCCATAAGGTCCTTGAGGTCCACAGGATACCCGGGGAGAAGACACCGTCTTGAAAACCATGAATCACACGAATATCGAAGGCAAAGGATGCCACCTCATATTGAAATGAAGTCAATATGTTAGGTATAGCCTTACGCCCAGCGAATTGGCGATCATCGTTGGGGACGGACTTCCAGGTCGGAACCCGGGAGAACCCTTTATTCAAAGGAACCCGTGAGATCCAGGGAAGATAGAGAGGTTGTATTGAGCTAAAAGCACTTTTTATAAGGCTCCTCCTTAACTCCTTCTATATCAGTTGGGCCAGTCACAATAGAACTCAAAGTGGCCTTGCGTATCCGCGCAGCCAACTTAATAATCCTACAGATACTAAACCACAATAGGTATAGTCGGACAATAAAATCACCCCGAGCCCCCCGGTTGCGAATACACTTCCGGTGGTGGGGAGGAATGATAGTCGGGATCCCTGCCCGGCTCAATGACACATAGATAGGAAACTTACCCCGATCACTGACTGATCCAGCATAGTATTGTTGGAGATGGACACTACACTGTTTCAAGTACAATGAAACAAACAATAGGTTAGACTTCCTAACCAAGGCCATTACTTTTCTAGCAAAGACCAACGAGCAAATAGCTCCTTCTGCAGATCGACTACCGGAAACGGCCAAGAAGATCTTCATCACGAATCCTCTCAACCGTCCCACGTGTTCAAACACGCGGCGCCAGGATGCCTGAGGCAGACGTTCAATAAAGTTGGTAAACAAAGTCATAATCAGATTTCTTACTAAATAAGAAAGAGATTGATCACCCTGTATTTACTAGTCCTTACTCGGACATTCACTCTCCTGTATACTCCAGAACTTGTTGGAGTAAGGGAAGGCGTCTGATAACGAATCAGATCAAGCCTATGTCTAGACGAACCCCTTCAGAGGGTTCTGTCCACACATATCTTTTAGAGATATGCTAGGTATATTGTGGGGTTTCCCCGCATCAACCACCTAACGTGCTCGTGGCAAGCGCCATGAGACAGATTGCTCTGTTGCTCACGTGCCTGGAGGGAGCTCTCCCCAGCCGAGGAATGAATCACTCGGATGGTGCCAATGTGCCGATAAAGTTCAACTGCGAACTCGGATTCAACAGGTGCTACGCCCACTCCTCTTTGTCGTGCCTCTTTAAACAGGTTCGGAACAGCTGCGGAGGACTCGTACGCTTCAACTACTTAAGCAACCGGAAGAGAAGACACTTTCAAACCTTCATTCCCTCGGTCTCCAACTGCAGCAACTGACTCGGCGAACTTAACATAAGTGCCTCGACAGAGTCCTTGTCAGGACTAAACTACACTGGATGTTCTTACCCGCTGGCAAACGGGGGCTAGCGCTTGAGGGGCCGAGTCTCTTCCGGCCCGAAAGACTGAGTGAGTGAAGACATTATCTCACGGATGAAAGAAAAGAGAGTGAAGTCATGACCAAAGAATAAGAAAAGGACGGAGTTCGGCACTTCTTCTATATAAGATGAAAGATCGCTTTTTATCATTCGGCACAACCTAACCAACCAGAAGGAAAGGAGCCAGAAGGTACTACGCCTTCAAGACTGAGACCATGGTTTCTATGTTTTCTTTCGTTTGCTTGATTGAGTGGGACTTACTATAGACGATTAGTCCGAGCGATAGCGACGTGTTTCGTGTACTGCACTGATACTGATAAGAGCCTCTTAATCCAGAGTGTTCTAACTCTTGCTTCGCTCTTTGGCTCGCTCCTCCAACAGCGCTCGCTGGTTCTTTAACTTGTTGTTGTATATGTTGATTCAACACTTTCTGTTTGCAAAAATCACACATCAAAAGTAAGGGGGAAAGTCAGTGGAAGTCCGAACCGACGTGAATGGCTATCCGAAGAGTCGAATCTCTTTTAGGCATTGCATACCCGGAATGCACTCTTTGTGGTTGGACAAGAATCCAAATCAAGGCGGAGTGGGCAGCTACGGACTCTACAGGATTTGAAGGTGACCTACCATTCTACCGGGAAAGAAAATGCTGCCGGGAAGGGCAAGTGGAAGGGAGAGAAGAAACCCTTTCATAAGCTAACATGGCATAAGGCTGCGAACGGAACTCTGACACTTCTAAGTCCTTTAAGTATCCTTCCTTAGTCTCATAGGAGAATGGCAAGAAGGGACTCATTACTATTATAGGCTTTTGCCCTTCCCTTTGTGAGTTCAGGAGAATAAGATGACTAACTGGAAAGCTTCAAGGCCCCGCTCCTAAATCACTAATCAGGACAAAGAAGCTTGTGCAGGTGCTGGTACGAGGGAAGGCACCGAAAGGAAGGAGGACAAAAGAATTCAGTGTAGCTGAGTGGAGCTGGACGGGATCTCACATATGCTAGAGACTCTATCGGCACTCTTCATTCCAGTGGGTAGGCGTTCGGAAAGAAGGCTTTCGCTCTCCGATCTTTCTTTTAGTACTTGTTGCCTGGGGTAGAATATGAGGGCATGGACCGCTAACTTTGAGTAGCTTTCTAGCTCTACTTCTCATTATTATTAGATGGAGTGAGAGGAATGAACTACTTTCGGGAGAGTCCCGACTGAACACTCACCCTCAGACTCCTCCTAAAGAGCTGGACCATCCTTCCGAGTTCAAAAGAAAGAGATTAATCAATAAATTCCTGTTGAAATCTATGGTCTCAGTTCATTAACTTCGTTCGAGGCATATGCTACGGCTGGCTTGACCGAGGTTTGAGTTCATGGAAAGTGGCAACGGCTCTTTCTCTGTTCGTGGTGCCATGATCGACTATTGAAAGCAATGCTATATGCAAGAGCTTATCGTTCAGAGTTCGAGGAACGAGTGAAAAGATCATAAGATTAGAGTTCATGGCTAATTGTACACCTATAATCATGACAAGTATGTTCATTCAATAAAGTAGTTGTTAATCTTGAACGAGCGGGTCTCAGTGAGATTGATTCCGGAATGGTGGTGAAGTAAGTCTCTTCCTTCTCCGTCCTCCCGAGTTCTTTTCCCATACTTCTTAGTACAACTAATTAACTCATACTCTAGTCTCTGATCTTTTAGGCATGGCATACCGTACCCTTGCATCTTTCCATGAAACTCTACGGTGGAGACTTTAGCGTATTGAATATCCGGTTCCGCTACTAAAGCTACTTTGAGTACCTCTCCACTAAGTCGCAATTTAAGTTTATCCTTTCTCTCTCTTGGAATGGAAGATCTTTCTCTTGGTGGAAAGCTATCAACTCACTCTTGAAAGAGCACTGCTATTAAAAGACTCGGGATATGAACTTATATAACCTGCCCATACCCGTTGAAGCAGCCCACTCACAACTGGAAAGGAAGGAAAGAGAATGTGCGATAACTGGTAGAGTGGCTGTGCGGATGTAGTGCGATGTGCGATAAGTGAGTTCATTTGCCCTATCTTATTTCCTACGCGGTTGGCTAGACTAAGTGAGACTGTCCGATTCCCTTTCCATATGCCCGTCCTCAAAGGTACCAGCGTTCAATCCAAATAGAGAGAGAGAGGGCACCAGCTGCAGACTATGAAGAGGCTAATGACGTCGCCCCTCAAGAGTCTTCCCGTCGTTTCACTCGGCCCTGGAAAAGCAGCTTTCTGGTCTTTAGTTGCTCTCTGGTCAAGGGGGTCTCTTGAACAAGGCCTAAGAGGAAGGGACGAGCACACTGAACTTAAAATAGTGAGTTTTCACAGATATCCGTTTTATATAAAGCCCTTCCATAATCAAGAGAGGGCAAAAGCCTATAATGCCTTGCGAGTAATCGAGCCTAGAAGTGAGAAGTGGAAGAGTAATTTCCCGGTCTATAGAATAGTCAGCGCCCAGTCGGCCGGTCAGTGGCACCGGGCTTTCTTTTCTTTCATTTGACTTGACACTTGAAGGAAATGTCCTTTATTAGCTGATGTGTTATGGGAAGCTTTTCATCACTACTATGTGTACGCGGAACCTAAGATCGTGCCCTTCCTATTGCATTTTGATAGCAGTCTCCAATAGTTTCCGAAAGACGTTCGTGCTTCTTTATAAATCTTTCTGCTTTCTGGGGTTCCCAATGTTAAGAAGTATGTTTTTCCAGAAAGAACGAAGGTTAGCCTCGCATGAACTAGGGAACATAGAACTCAACTTCTAACAGGTTAGAAAAACCCTAGAGCTTCCCTGCGGGGCCCGGACTTCCCCTTCTACTTTACCAAGTCATTTAAGCTGGGACACCACGTCGATTAAGCGTTCCGCCATCACATATTCCACTTCCTTCGACAAGGAAGTCGTCATCCTTTCCGGTGGCCTCTTGGGAACGCCTCTTGTAGGGTCTTCCATGTCTGGATGGTATGGCTTTAGACACCCCACATGGAAGACAGGGTGGAAGCTTGGGAAGAAGCTTCCGTTTTCAGGCAACTTGTCCTACTTTCTGTATGATGGGGAATGTCCCCTCATACTTGCGGCTGACCCCCTTACTAAAAAAGAAGGAACGAGCGACAGCGACGTGGAATAGTGGATTTTTTTATCTTCCTGTAGCTTGGAATTTCAGTTTAATGATTGAGTTTCCCCTTTCTTCTACAGATGCTAGGGGTCCTTCCCTCATAGGGAAATTGCCTATGAGATCGCATTCCATCGGTTTTGTTGATTGGAGGGCTCCCTCTAGTGCTAAATAAAAAGATCTTTGAGCAAGGGCTAGCTTTTCAACAGGCGAAAAAAGGCCTCACCAAACACTTCATGCCCCAAGGAAGAAGCAAATGAGCAATCGAGCCACGCGGAAACGAATAGTGATAGCATCTCTCTATTCCTTATTGCCCTAAGGCACATCTTTTTTAGCGTATAAAAGAAAACAATTTGAAGTTAATCGAGACTAATTTGCTCGACCCCATTTTTGAAATAAGTTTGATCTCCTCTCGACTTTTCAAGTGGAAAGTAAGTTAGGGAAGATTTAGGGACTTGGAGACGATTTGCGAGAGGGAGGAAGGGAGAGGATATATTAATATGTGGATAGGCTCTTCCTTAATTTAATTAGAGTAATTGCAACCTTAATTTCTTACTCGCACCTAATATTTGTCATTCTCGCTCTCAATCTAAAGTCAAGTCTAGGTCTCCACGTCGCACGTCTACGTCGCAGTAGGTTCGCTCGTTCCTTTGATTTTCTTCTCATTCCCAGTCAGATTCTGATTATAAGTCTTAGATTTCTTTGCTTTTAAGCCAAAAAGACGGGGCACTCACTTTTTCTTTATCAAAGTCGAGTCAAAGGAGATGTCTACTACATGTTATCACTCGCTCCTCTTCTTTCTTTTGTCTTCGTTGGTTTTGGTTCTGGGAATGGGGTCCTCTATAGGTCCTTGAGTAAGGTCAGATCCGGTAGCTCTTGAATTATTGACCATGCACGCCAAGATGAGGGTAGTCAGTCCAATGCATGCCATGAGTGGAATAGGCAAGAATGGCAGCACAAGTTATCGAAGCGGGGCGGGACCTATGCTAATAACACGTACACCGCGCCGAAGCACTGCAGCCTTCTAAAAAGTGGGAAGGGAGCTATAGCTATTCACCTATCTCTCTATTCTGTCACTCTCGTTAAAACCTCACTCTACTTCGCTATTTCCAAAGAGGGCATATAGCCACCTCGATTCCCGGATCTCTCTTCCCATCGTACTGCTCTTCCCCAAGCAAGTCTACTAAACCCTGGCTACTCTACTCGGTTTCTGGCTCCCGTTGGTCTATACTGATTTGAGGAAGGCGCCGGAGCTCTCGCTCATCCCGTGGAACTTGACGGCTTCACCTGTCCAAGCGAACGGACTCGAACTCACTCTCCGACCTATTTGGTAAGAAGGGGTACTCTACAGCCTCTGTGCGTAGTTTTCTTCGCTTGAGTGGGAGTAGCCGCTGTAGGAGCGTTCATCGCCATATCGAATGGATCTGCTGGTTTTGATCGCGCTTGAGTAGCAGTAGCCGTTGCATGTAGTAGTCTTCTGTCGCTCCTGCTTACCTCGATTGTCCGAGCATGGTTTTTTTGTCTCTGAGTTCTGCTTCACAAGCGAGACATTATCCGTCCACGTCTTTCATTCTCCGACTCGGCCATTCATACGAGTCCTCCTTCTACTGGAATCATTCTCCGTGCTACTTGGATCTCCCAGAAGCACACCAGTCAACTGTCAACTGTCAACTCGGCTTTGAACTCCTTTTCCATCAATCCATCTCCCTCGTTCCATTCTCCACGCTCAATCATAGCTTCATTCATCTACCTCTCATATCATTCATAAGAGCTTCCTATTCCCTAGAGCATCTATTCATGCATTCTCTGATTCATTCTCCGACTCGGTCATTCATATCTCAACTCTCAACTCGTTCCTGAGCACTCTTCTTAGCCCCTCCTACTGGTCGGGTCTTACCTGGCTTTCCTAGAGTGAGTAGTCCTATCCTAGCCTTTCTCTCTTTCGTGCTGGTCTCTCCTATGGTTTTTGGAGGGCATAGTTGTCTCTGAACTCTCCCTACATCTCCTGTAGATCCAGTCCAGCACTATAGCTAGCGCTCCAGTTCATCATAATTTAAGCCAAGTCAGCTCCCATGAATCACATTAACTATAGCTCCAGTGAATCAAGTCCAGAGCTCTTCTTTGTTCTTGCGACTGACCATCAGTGGATGCCCTTGCGTATGCCCGGCGGCTGGCTATATTTGCTCTCTGTCTGATTCTAGTTACGGTGAATAGTTCTGATCACGATTCATATGATGGTTTATAAGAGGGGGATTCCCAATATGAGTTTGCACCTTTTGGGCAGCTGAAGAATGAGATTGACATCCGCGCAGAAAGAGATGCTCCTACTTGCTTAGCTGCAGGGTAAGGACTCAGTTCCACTCCAGTTGGTTCAAAAGATAGGGAGTCTACCCTTTTTAGATCCAATCCAATAATAAAGAATTAATTAGAGCATGAAAGGTCTCGAACTCTTGAAGAGAAAGATCAGAATCACACTCTTCTACCGCAAGAAGCACTGGCTACAATTTCACTCACGTCAGGGGTGAGGAGTAGAAAGATCAGAATCACACTCTTCTACTGGATAGGGATGATAGAAGCCCCTCAAGTGTAAGCAATCAGGGCTGGAGCTAGGCGATGGAGGTAGCTTAGATTGCAAAGTCAGAAGCTAAGTCAAGTCAGGAGAGTGGGATAGACAGGCGCATTCCTATTTAGTCAATCAAAGAGGTCAGGTCATGTTATAGTCTGTCCTAAGCTCCTTCTAGTTCTAGTGTGAGCTCCATTTCTTCTCCTTTCTCAGTGGTTTGAGATCAAGTTCATTTCTACACCTTCTCACCTATTTGAGGTGCGAAGCGAATAAAAGAAGAGGCGGAGTTCGATTCGATAGAGTGTAACAGTCTTTCGATAGCAGGCCAATTTACTTTGAATAAGAGTACGGGTCGACCTCGAATCAGAGATGGATCTTTCTATTCTTCTTCCTTCTCTACCAGCAATTCGATAGCAGCCGATTCCTCGGGGCATCGCCAAGGCCGGCCCATCAGAGAAGTACGGAGGCGAAGAGTGCAACTATTAGGATCTAATCTACTATAGTAGTGTAGTGAAAGCGTACCATACGTACGAAGTAGGAAGAAGGCGGGAGGCAACTAACCCTAGCAGTGGAAGCAGTTGTGTATAGAAGTGTGTAGGCGCTTCATTCATTCATTAAATATTAAAGAAGTTAGACCAGATCTGACCGTCCGATTGAGAGTAGCAAGGACAAGGGCAGGACTCATTGGAATAGGAAATTCCGGTCAGCATACTCCTCAACAGAAATTATAGTTCGACGCCCCTACTACTGGTCGGGTCTGACCTTGCTCATCCCAGGTCTTGTGGTCGAGAAGCCTAAGATAAAGGGCAAGCTTCAATGAAGAGTATCCTTGATGAGAGTCCGAGTATAGCAGCCGGCCCCTTTCTGAAGCCTATTAGAGGGGCAAGGAATAGCGTTGTTCGCTGGCATGGGCGAATTGATCTGACTGAAAGGGTTAGCCGCCTTGGCTCTCACTCTAATGAATTTAACTAGGATAGCAGTTGAGCCGAGAGCAAGAATCAAGATTGGGTGTGGAGTCTCTTTAGGAACCTTATGGCCTCTGCACTGCCAACTCTTGGTTTGGGGGAATGCACAAGAACTGAAGAAAATGCAGTCGTTCACTGGGAATCTAACTGCTGAAGCCAGAGTCGTATCCAATAGGGAATACTAGGGATTAGGTGCCGGATACTTGAGTAGCAGTTCTTCTTGCAGCTCTTCTTCGCCCGTCCCCTCCTTAAACCTTTCAAAAAAAGCCTGACCTTACCTCCTCCATTTATGCCATCTCTTACGCATATTAGTAGTGATCGATCATTTCTTTATAATTTGCGCTACTAAACCCGGTCATTACCTCGGAAAGAGCTAAGCACAGAAAGAGCAAAGCGTGCACCTTTTCTTCGTATACAAAGAATACGGACCTTGACCGCTCTATCAATCAAATGATATTCCCATCAAAGAGAATATGAGTAAACCCAACCCTTGAGAAAAGAAAGCGCTTATATTTGGGGAGGCGCACTGCATTAAATAATGTACCATATACGAAAGCAAAGGCTCCCAAAGAGCGGGAGGAGCGAACGAAGTTTAGCGCTGGGGTCAAAGATAAGATTACTCCAGTTGTAGCTGCGCACTTTGTTGAATGAATGTTAGGCGCCACCCTTTCTCCCTGATGCTATTCTCTTGAGTCTGCCCAGTACAGTAGACGGTCTCAATCCTAGGTCTGAATCCGCTGGTGGCCGGAGGAATGGTCAAGTCGGACACATGCCATCGACGACAGAGGGTGATTAACCTCAGATATAACATTGCAATTCCACAGGAATTCAAGTCTCTCCGCTAGGCCCGCTACGGACTCTGAGCTTCCGGATTGTAGTCTGATTGACTTGACAATGACTTCTTTCTTTCTCCCTGAGAGGAAGTGGTGGATGGTCTGATTGAATCTGAGAGAAATTATCCATAGTCTTTCTTTACTTTAGCCAAGGGGAAGAGACCCAAGACCATAACGATTATCTTCTGAATGCTTATCTTTGAACCTTTCACCTTGGAATCCGCATCCCCCTTACCTGACTCCTGTAAAGAAGGCCTTTATCCGAGAGACTGATCCGCTTCTGCTCGACTGCCACTACTTATTTGATGAAGAAGAGCAAGAAGAAGAGGAGCGAGCGAAACAGAGTGAAGCGACGCAGAAGAGAGAGGATTTGCTACGGTTCATGGACAGAGTACATGTTAAAGCTTATGCCCGCTCTTCCCTTCCTTCTTCTCAGACGTCGCTTTCGCTCTTCCCTTCCTTCTTCTCAGACGTCGCTTTGCTCGTCCCTTCAGCACACTACTAGGCTCACTCCGCTATCCAGTCTCAGTCTCAATATAGGTATGGGTAAGCTCATAGAAGATCATGCAAGTAACTCCGCCCCTTGATCAGAGCATCCGGACTGAATCTGTCACCCTGGGCAGACTCCTCTGTCAACAAGTCACAGTAGCACTTGGGATTGAGCCATTCACCATTCCCATTCCAGTCCAGACCAGACGGGTGTCGTGTAGCATAAGCGCTCTCACAGGGCCACTCGACCACTAAAGAAAGGCCTTTCAAGTCAAGATCACAGACGCACAGAGAACCACATCAACATAAAGTGGGAAAGACCGCTCTTCCTAAATCAACCTCTTAGATCCGCTACTCCTCTTTTCTTTACTTTGATAAAAGGACTAAGTGAAGGATCTGCTCGATCTAGAGTCATTATATATCGTAGTGCTCGCTCCACTTAACAATTCTGTATTCATACTCTCGTTTGAAACCGCTAAGTGTATATGTTTATTGTAATATAATATAACATAAGGTCCCAGATTGGCTACTTGGTGGATTCGGGTGCTCGACCTAATCTGTTTAGCCTAAGTTTCTCATAACTATTGTTGTGGAATTCCATCTAATGAGTCATTCATGTTGACGAAGTCTTTGTGAGTAAAGGAGAGGGGAGAGTCTAAGATCTAGGTGGGTAGGAGGGCCCGACGAAGTAATGGCAGTGAGTCCCGACGAAGTAATGGCAGTGAGTCGTGCTGCTATAGAACAGGCTGATGCTTATCTTCTGTTGTAGTGGATGCCGCTTCAAGGACTGGGCTATCCCGTTAGGTACCCGTTAGGTGGTATGGAAATGGTATAGCTATAGTGGGATAAAGACGTCGGTCTGGGCTCTCGGCTTCGGTAAGTGGACTTGCTTTGCTGGTATGAGGTCTGGTATCTGGGATCTCAGTGTATGCGAGTATGCTTTCTCCATGCTTTGTATGCATTGGACATGTTGGTGGGTGCCTCACTGGTTAGTATGGGGTGGCGAGTGAGCGGTTCCGGCGCCGACCGCACCGTGGGAATGTGGTTTGTGCCCCGTGAGCGATTAGCTACAATGCGAGTAGTGCCCCACCTACCAATCAATGGTTTCGGTGCTTTAGGCAGTCCCAATGGATGCTTTTGGTATAACCTAAGAGAGATGGGGCTAAGGTGGATAGACAGATTGGCTTTCAAGTGGCTTTCTCTTCTCAATCTCTTAGTCTAAGTTGTAGAGGGCTCAAAGGTGTCCAATTGGGCTCTGAGTGCGGTGTCCCTTATTAGGTAGGAATGCTAGTGTGTAAGTAGGTGACTAATGGTCGAGCTTCTTCTTTCTTATCTTAATAGAACAGGCCGTCTCAAGTATAGCCGAGTGCTAGTTCGAAGCGTTCTAACGACGTCAAGAGTACGGGGCCTGGTAGTGAAGCAAAGCTCTTGATAAGTGATAAGTAGGGACTAATAAGTGTTTCAACTTCAAGTAAAGCCTTCTCGGTGAAGAGGCTGAGTTATCATAAGTCTCGAAGGCTGAAGTTAGGAAGTGAGCTCTATGTGGCGCTAGGAACCATCCATATTCCTGGAAGAGAGGACTTCAGTAGTTTGACCGAGTCTGAGACTGATCTTAGCTTCTTATATTATAGAATAGAAGAGAGAAAGTCTGAGACTGATCTTAGCTTCTTATTCTTATAGAAGAGAGAATGTAAGCGAGACCCCACATGGGTTCATTGATTTCATTAGATGCTGCAGTGGTTCCAGAGTATCATGGGTTCAATCCTACCGATTCCTTACGAATGAAATTCATAATATTGGGCGTGGGTGTGCTCTTTCTTTATGTGCAGCTTTCTGACTCATGAATGAGGAATGCTCTATAATTTATCTGCTGAGAGTAAGGAAGACAAGTAGGGTTCCCCCTTTGCTGCAATGTTATTTCAGTTACTTATCTTATTAAGTCCTGCTAAAGTCTATCTTCCAATGAACGTGTCGGGAGACCAATTACAATTCAAAGAAAGAGAGGCCCAGGCCAGATCGAATGAAAGAAGTCTCGGGGAAGTCTCGGGTATTATAAGAAAGAAGTTGAGGATAGCTGGGCTCAAAGTACATGCTTGACGGGTATATATTAGGTATGGTATTTATCAGTGTGCTCGTCTGTAGCATCGTATGGGAACTGCAAGCACTGTAGTAAAGTAGAGTTTACTAAAAGGATAAAGAACTTGGCTTGGCCCCGGGCGCTCTTTCGAGATTAAAAGTAGGGAAACGATGAGGAGACTAGACCGGTATCCCTGATCTGATGTAAGCTATATGGAGGACCTTAGCCATTCTGCCTTTGCCCGCACAGCCTAGCCTCTCCATTGAGTGCAGCTCCCTATGTGTACTTTTCCTTCTCTATCTGCTTGAGAACTAATTTGAGTAGCTACTGGACTTCAGGAAGAAGGGCCGTGTGTATGATGGTACTAAAGAATCTGCCATCAGTCTACTGGTCAAGCACTCTGCATGATGGGCAACTATTTGATGCCTACTTGGTTTGGTGTGTATCGGGTGTTCGAATTGAGCCCTTTAGGCGTTTCAGCATCATTCATCACATCTTCAAGTGGCGGGCTCGACTGATAAGAAAGCTACCTTCTTTCCCCACCTTTCCCTGATACTGGGTAAGTCAGGCTGGGCCGAACAATGGGGCTGCGGGCTATGCGCTCCCGACAGAAGATGTTGGCATGCATACTTAAGTATAGTGAGTGTGTCTCTATAGACTGGCTGAACTATCGAGCCCTCGGGTGTGGTGTATAGTTTAAGGTCTTCTTTTGTAAGTGTTTGACTGAGTCTTTCTCTGCTTTGGTCTTTTTCTCTATGGGCTACGGGTCTAATCTAATGGGTTTTGAAGCCCGTTACGTCTGTGCCCGGTGGTCTAGAGCATGCTAAGCTAAGGGCTATCCCCACGAGTAAGTATTGGAGTCCAATATGGGAGGTGTATAGATCTCAAGGGTCTCCGTTTAGGTCTTTCCCGAGGTAAGTACGGGTCTCGATACGCTCCCCGCTGCGAAGGTTGAAAGGTTCATTCTCTTCTCGCCCAATGATTCATGGGGGTGTATTATATTGACTCTAATAGTGAAGTGGGTGCCGAAGCTCACTATGCCGGGAAGGAATGAAAGAAGAGGAAAAGAGGAGAACTAGAGTAAAAGACTAAATTCAAGGTGCGACTACTTGGAGTGCCGCGGTGCTCAAATCCAAAGGCAATAGTAGCCGGATTAGACTGACCAATCAACAAGCTAATTGAGACGACCTAACCCCAGGCAACTCAAGCACTGGTATACTGAACGAGTAGCAATTCAAGCACTGGTATACTGAGCGAGTAGCAATTCAAGCACTGGTATACTGAGCGAGCATATAATCTAGTAAGGTATAGCAATATACGTAAAGGTGTGAGCCATGGTGCCGAGCTCGGACCGTGCCTATTCCTATTCTTACTGGTCTGGTCTGGTGTAAGTTCCTCTACTTGAGATGTGGTAAGACAGAAATTGAAATAGAGAAGAATAAATTGATTGATGCTGAACTTAGGGGGGAAAGTGGGCTTCGACCTTTTCAACGTTTACTTACGATTGATTGTCATTACGTTCTTTATCACTTTGCTTTCTCTTCGTTAGGTGACATCTCCTATCTGCCTAGTTTCACCCAGCACGACTTGCTGACCCGTAATCCGCTTACAAATCCTCCAATACAAACTCTACTGTTGAGCCCATGAGGATCCTCCTTTCCGAGTCCCAGACCACTTGCATGAGCCTTTACTTAGCTGCCTTCCTTTCTATGTCCCATCCTGGAAACCCTGGAATTGAACCTACCGGCCTGCTCTAGTAGAACATACATACCACTTGCCTTTCTCTTTCACACTTTTCCCTCTTCATTGCCTGAGATGGATAGTTCAAGCAGGAGACGAAGACAAGTACCGGAAAGAATCAATGTGTCTTAGCACCATGCCATGCTCTAACTCCCAAGCTAACCATGTCTAACTCCCACCCGCAATGCAACACCTCTCACTCTAGCTGATAGGGGTAGAAAGACCTTGGACTCATTACTGTGCTGAACCAGTCCCCCTATTTGTGCTCGCTTGCTCATCTGTCCTCTCTCTTTGTCGATCGCATATTCTACTCATGCCTTATAATCTAAAGAATGCTGCGAGCTAGATTAAGTCCTATAACTTCAATCCTTACTTGTATGACTTCTCGACTGGCTTCCTACCTTACTTTACTTTCTACCTTTGAGCCCGACTGTTGTGAGCCTTGAACAAGAATGCGATCTGAGACCTGAGTGATAAGAAGTCAATGATAGCACTGGGGTATCGTACCGTTGACTGATAGCTATGGATGAGAAAGCATTAGATTGGATTCTCTATTATGATCAACACAAACGATGAGATATTACTTCTCTCCATTGGACTTTCAGACCGTGGATTGACAACTGTAGAGCCTAGTCCCTCACTGCTAGTATGACACAGACATTGCCTCTCGGACTTGAACTAGCGCTCCAGCACAGGAGGTGAATCACGTGGACTTGAACTAGCGCTCCAGTTCATCAAGTTCATCACTATACATTCAGACCGGACCATCCTTCCTTCCTTTCCACCCTGGACCTTCCCTCTTCTTGATTAGCTCACTGACTTTAATTTAACTTCTGAACTTCTGAACACTCTTTTTCACACTCTTTCTCACTTCCTTTTTCGCACTCTTTTTCCCACTCTTTACTAAGCGTTGCTCGTTCCTCGTCTTATCTTCCCTTGAGTTGCGCATCTGCTCTTCCCTTGCGTCCCGAGATTCTCTATCCCCTTTCCAGATACGAATATAGTAGCTAAGCTAAGCTAAGAAAGTAGTCCGACCCTAGCTCTTGAATGGGAGCCCTACTTCTGAGTTGACGGCTTTTTTCTACCATCTCTTCAACCTGGATCTTATGGATTAAAGCCTCGAATCAATACTACTCCTCGCCGCTGCACAAAAAGTAGGGCATTGAAGATCAGAATCCCCTCTTCAGTCTCCCGTCCGCTAATTCAATGAATCCCGCTCAATCAAAGCACTTACTCTACTCGGGAACCAAACCTGCCTTTACTTTACCAATGGTAGTGCCTGTGATCCAGTTCATTGGTGCCTGTGGGGAGGATAGGGACCAGAGGACAGCAGTCTCTTTCAATTCCCATATGATCAGGTAAAGCTGGGCTTTTAACTTGAGTGAGGGGGTTCGCCATCAAGATTAGGCTCTGATTCGACTCGGGAGAAGAGAAGTTTGAGTCTTTCCTCTCGTTAAGGGGCAAGGGTAGAGGGCTAGGGCATGCTCAAACTAGAAAGGCCAGCATCTGAAACATACTAGTTAGTAAATGAGTCATTCCACTGTCGATATCAATGAACTTAGAAGGGTAAGTCAGTTGAAGATCTAGGAGGGATTCTTTTTCTATAATCAAGCAAAGGCCCACGCGCAACAATGAGTTGTTTGAATTAGCGGGTGCAGACGAGGGACTTAATGAGGCGCCCTATCCTCCGAAAAAAGGGGGCCGCTCAACTCAAGCTCTATTTTGGATTCCGTTCGCTGGCTTCGATAGGTCAAAGTGAGGTTCGACTTGCTCGCGCACAACTATGAGTTTAGTTGAAAATCCAGAGGGCTCGGCATCCACTCTCATTGCCTGGCTGCTTAATCTGATCCGCTCGTAGGAGCGCTCAATCAGAGAAGAGTTGGGGAGCGGGCTTTCCTAGGGCTAGAGGTCTTGAACAAAGAATCAATGGTGCCAGCAAGTATCAGTAGTGCGAATGGGATAAGAAGGCGGGTTAAATTGAGTGAATGTCTTTCAATACAATAAAAAGTAAAGTTAAAGTACTAGAGTTGAGTGGATGCTATGAATGGTGGTCTAGCTCCATGGCACTCATAGTATAGAAGCACTAGCAGAACCGAAGCTCAGCACCGAATGAAGGAGCCGATGAGACCAGATGTAGAGGCGGAGAGTCAACCCCTTCTCTATTGAAGCAGAGATCAAGTGCTAGGGGAAAGAATCTGAGGAGCGAGGAGCAAGTGAAAGGGGCTCATTACATGATGCAGAGTGACGTGCTAAGACCCGTTTCGTTTAGTGCCCCGTTAAATGCTAAGACCCGTGACTCCGAGGCACCGTGCTACTATAAGAAAGAGGAGGGAAGGAGGTCTTCAACTGATTCTTTTCCTACTGTGAAGGATTGAAGAGCAGGGCTGGGGGCCTTTCTCTGACTCGGACGATGGAAGATTCTATAGTTCCTTCCGTGATAGGGGACTAGATCTTTATTGGTAGAGCAGGGAATGCGAGTTTAAAGTAGTGGAGGTTTGGAACTTCTTTTTTTGTAGGTTCTTTCTGGAAGTAATGAATGACAGAGAGTTCGGGTAGCTACCATACTTTAACGAATGAAGGGAAGGGCAGGGCCAGACTTTTCCAAGAGCGTATAGTTCCTTCTTGTCTGGAGTCAGCTTCAAGTCCTCTGTGCACCGAATGCTACCCTGATTAAGTAAGTTCTTCGGCCAGTCAGATCTGATTTAGGCTTTGCTTTCCTTCATCTGCCTCTCATTTGGTTCTTCAAGCCTACCCCCATCTTCTGCTCTTAGTGGTTGGCTCAGAGCTCCTTTTTCACTATGAACTCCTTACTTATCTATATATAAGATATAAAGAAAGTCTTCAATCTAATACAAGAGCTGCTACGGATTCTTCCTGGCTCGTTCGGGAACCTCACTTATCTAATCTAAGAAATGTGGCTTCGTAGACCACTAGTCCCATCACCTTCTGAACTAGAGCCTAACCTTCTGAGCCGGAAGCTAGAATCAGTCTTGTCCGACTCCTCTTTACACAGGCCTCTTCCTCCTTTACTGGAATTCTGACTCAATCAAGTGCTTCATCTCACTCGGTGGAGTGCATTAGAGCAACTTCGCTTCGGCGGAACGGGTTGGTTAACTACTCTTTCCACAGATGGTCAGGGATAAAGAGCCCGAAGAGAGGGAAAACCATTCCATTATCTCTTTTCCAGCTGCAACGGTTACGATCGTGAATGGCCTGACGCATGAGATTCGGAGCTTACTCAAAAAAGCGACATCGCACCACTCAGGAGGTGCCTTTATATATAGGATAGTGGTTTGACATCGCAGGGTCAGCAGGCAATCTTCCTCTGATCCGGGTGCAGTGCCAGTCCCTTATAAAAGGAGGGTCTCTAGTGGAAGGAAGCAAATGGAGGATTTGCGCTTAGCTAAACTCAAATCAAAGTGAACTTACCGGGATTGTTTGCTCCCCCACACTTCGAATGCTTATATAAAGGAGTGCTCGAACAAAAGGGTCCTACTTTCAACTGCCACAGGGACGTTCAGAAAGACACTCAAAGAAGGAATCCTCTCCACCAGTACCCAAATCAGATTCTTTAACTCCGAATGGGGGGCGTGCAGCTCATGATATATGGAGGGCTCGTACTACAGCCATTCAAAGTAGGGGTCAAAGACTTGATTGATAGAGCAAGAGGAGACGGGGAGGATCCGGCAGGCGAGGGAAGATGGTAGGTTTCTTACAGGAAAGAGTTCAGAAAGGGGACCTCTACTTCTCTCTGTACAAGAAATGAACCTCTGAAGGGCGGACCGTAGGGGATTGATTCTCAGTCCAAGTTCAAAGATGGGGAGTCTTCTCCTATATTGAATTGAATATAGCGGAGCACCCTCTACTGATTGAAATGCCGCTCTGCCCTTTTCATGGGCATCCGTCAAGTAAAGGGGTTCAATTAGAAAGATGAGTTACTCGACGGAAGAAGACCTGGTCCGCCTGAGAGTCAAGGCTCATAAAGGGCAGAAGAGCTTTCCTTCTGTAGTAGTGGAAAGAGAAGGGATCTATAAGAAGAGAAGGAGTCTATGTCGCAAGAAAAGAATAGATGGCATTCACGACCCCAACTAGCGTACTAGCTCTTTTCCATAGGCGTAGGCGCAATTACACTTATCAGTCTAGTTCAGAGGGCCGACCCCATTCCCATTAATCAAAAGCGCATTAGGTAATGGGCTACCTTGCGGATATGGCTTCGTGCCTTGCTGGATCTCTTTGTCCAAGACTCATTCACTCTCGGCATGAAAAGACGTCACGGGTCTTCTTTAGTCGCTCCCGTGTCATTAAATCAAATAGTTCAGTTCTCTTCACTTCTTTTCAACACTTGCGTTTGCTCCTTACAGTCGCTCACGGGTATAGCTCCTCTATATCGGATTCGAACCGATGACATCCACTAGTGCCATACCTCTTCGTCTCTCACCCCGGCCTCTCTTTTCTACGGCGATAGTTGACTTGTTTCAAATCTTTGTTGAATTCATTCCCACGAGAGACTTATTAGAACTGATTCTATTTTTTGAATAAAGCATCTCAGCAAAGCATATCTCTGACTTTATCATCTCTCGCGTCAGTCCTTCGCACCTACATTTGATTCTATTCTACTAGGTCGGCTAACCCCCACGGAAGACTGGGGAAGTTTACAGGAATGTGGCCAGGCGGGACATATGGAATTAAAGCTTGGACCGTACGCGCTCTCACACCGAAGAAATGAGCTCGTCCACGGTCTTTTCCCGCTACCCTCATCCTAGTGATGAGACTTCCCAACGCACTGCACTCGACAGAAGACAACCAATGGTTCCGGTGCACGCTACTGAATTAAGTCAAGCATTGGCAAAGGGCGAAGAATCTCTGACTCCTCGTTGAATCCGACCTTAGAAGGCTTCCTTTACTAGCAAGACTGGACCTGCATTCCTCTCTTTGAGACTCCTTTCCTATTCTTAAAGGCCCAGGCACTCATGGAAAGAGTCAGGGGGCGGGGGCGGATCAGAGTCAAGAACCATTCCGCTCAGTTAGATCCTTTGATCCGGGACTCCTCACCCGTCTGAGCTAGACGAACCATTGGACCATAGTTCTCTCCCCTCTCCACTTAGTGAATAGGCCCTCTTTGTCTAAAGAGGATTCTCATACTCCTCCTTCTCAGAGTACCATAAGCTTTCGGTCTCAGGGCGGTCTCCATTACGCTACCTCAACAGAGGATGTCGCACTGAGCACTTGAAGCCCCCACTGTTGATCGTCCAACCAGGCGCTATTTAGCCAATGGTCCCTCTCCCCTTGTCGTCCCCTCCTTCCCTATTGCACTGAGTGCTTCAACCCTATGGCACCGCATGCTTCAAGCCAGCTTCCCAATCTCCAGTGGGTCTTGGAAAAAAGAAGAGAAGAGCGAGTGAAACGTCGCACGGGTCAAAATATTCTACTAAGTTCAGTTTTAGTTAAACTTCCAATCACAGTCTTTATTCTTTCCTATCCTCACAACAGCACTACTATACTTTAAATACTTCACTTTCTTACATTGACTCTACCAATTATATTCACTCCATTTAACATACACTCTCATATATAAAATATATCGTTCATCAACTGTCGTTCATACTCTACTTGAACTCTCTATTTTCTGTCTTTGAACTCTCTCTGGCATAAAAATCAGAGACCCTTGACGTTGCCCGATCGATAAAATGTTTCAAACCCGTCCTAAACTCACTTTCCCCTAAGGTACTTACATTCAACTTATCCTTCCATTTACTACTTTCCGATGGGGCCATTTATACTCCTTCCGTAGCTGCCGCAGTCGATGGATGGGACTGGTAGGTACCATCGGTTGGGATAGGGCGAAAAGCCGCATTGCCAAGTCATGTACGGGAAAGAAGAGCCGTTGCCGCACATGGTTTCCTATGTCGAACACACGCCGCTTGCCAGCCCCTTCCTGGGTTGAAGCCAACCTTCCTGGACGAAGAGGATAGGTCCCCAAGGCTGTGGCTAACTCATCAAAGATGGGGCCTGCCTCATCTCAAATCTTCGTTTGCCATCCACTATAGTCGATAGGACCCTCTTGACAAAGAAAATACCAGGAAACCCCTTCCGATGAATGGATCAATCTCACATCCCGGGCAAAGGAAGGAACCTCGTATTTAATAGAAGTCAATAGCCCCAAAAGAGACGATCATCATTGGTAATAGACTTCCAGGTCGGAACCCACTATCACCCTCTATTCAAGGGAACCGTGGAGATCGAGGGGTTGAAGGGTAGCAAAAGATTCTTTTATCAAACCCTTCACCTCGCCTGGGTCAGTCATTATAGATTTGAAAGTTGCTGAGCGAACTCGCGACGCCAACTTAATAACCCTAGAAATACTAAACCACGATAGATAGAGCCGGACCAACTGATCCCCCCGGATGATCCCGACTCTTAATTATGTGTCGGTGATGAGCAGGGGAATCCCCGATCGACTTAACGAAAGCAGGTTGACTCCCCGACCCTGCTGCAAAGCAAGACTACACAGTAAAGATAGAATGCGGTGTGGTACTCCGTATTAGTCTCACTACTTCTCTCGCAAGTACGAGGGAGGCTCCTTCTGTGGTAAGGTTGCCAGTAGCGGCTATGGCGATTCCGATCAATAATCCCCGTAAGCGCCCGGTGCGTTCAAAGACACCGCGCGAGGAAAGCTGAGGCAGTCGTTCAATGAAATTGATGAAGAAAGCAAGTCCTTAACTTCGTACTCTGCCTATTAGCCAAGGATCTTATAAAGATTGAAGGACCGCCCTACGCACGGATATTCACTGAGACCGGTCTCCACTCTCCTTGACCCACCGATCATGCCGGTGTGATGGACGGCGTCTGGAGTCAAGCAATTCGACATCAGTACTCTTTTGCGGGTTCATACCCCACAAAGTAGCCGTTGTAGAGGCTGACCTCTCTCCAGGCACAGGGAGCGCAGAGCAATCTATCTCCTGGCTCCTTCCAATATCGCAGAATATTGATGGTCGGGGCTTCATTGCTCACAAAAAGGCCTCTACCCTGCCTGGGAATGAATCCCAGGATGGTGCCCCGCTTCCAATAAGGGCGGATCATTAAAAAGCGGAAAGAGCTGCGCGAAGAAAGATCAATTCTCTCTGAGTAGGAAAGATCAAGGGTTCACCAGATTAAGAGTGAGAGGTATGGGCTAGGCCAATCGTTAGAAAGCCTGATCCCCAGCCTCAAACTCTATACGAATCGAAGAGTGAAGAATATTCCAAGACTGGCCCGGATCCTTTGGGACAACTTAGAACGAATGCTTCACTAGAGGACGGACTCAAAGAAGAAGGATAAGGAAGAGCGATCGGGCACATGTGAAAGATCTTCCGTCTACAGCTAGAGTAAGTACGAATTGAGTCTTCCTGGTTTGCTTGGAGCAATAATAAGCGGTCTAATCGGCCCGAAGGGAAGATCAAGTGAAAGCTTCGGGCTCTCGCTTAGGAAAGTTGCCTGCTTTTCTTTATGGCTTGAGACAGTGCCCCTCGACACGTCGCTATCGCTCGTTCCTCCTTTCGCACCCTCTTTGATCGAGTACTTTTGATGTTCTATCTTTTGAGTCTTGCTTTCCCATAGGATTGAATCTCAAGCATTCCAGAGAGTCAAAGGAGGAAATTAGGTCTGTGAGACTGTGGTACCTCCGGCGAAGTCATTCTTTCTCTTGTTGAGCGAAGAGTTCCATAGCGTGATTCCAATGCCGCGTCTATAGTGATTATGCTAGTAGACAGAAAAGGAAGCCCCAGCTCCATCTGGGAGAAGTGATAGGCTTAGATCATCATCTCGATTGGAAACTATAGCACATAATCATTAGCAATGCTATGTATTTTCAATCTCTCTCGAATACCAAGTCTCTTTCTATATCGGTCCATGTCTTTATCATCAAAAAAGGTTCCTGTCTCTTAACACTTTCCGTTCTTCCCAGTCACCTTCCAACCCGAGTGAAAGAAATTGATTGGATTGATTCAGCTGACCCACCACCTGCCCGGTCTAAGCTACAGTTGAACCGATTTCTTTTCTTTATTTGACCCATAACCTAAAGCATCCGAGCTAGTTACATAAAAAATGGATGAAGCTGACCGATCCGGCAGAGGAGATCAAAACAAAATAGCAACTATAATAGAATAGAAGCTAAATTGCCAAAAAAGAGGTTAGTCAGGGTCTCCTCCATACCGATGTACCGATTACCCGACCACCAATTATCCGACTACAGATTGGTTTCGGAAGATCGGTTACTTTATTTAAGTTCTTTTCTCATTGGTGTGGAACCCCCATTCATTATCGTCGTGGTGCTTCCTTCAAAATAAGAAGCACTGCAAGCGCACTTCCTATCTAGGCAAACCAAACCCGATTGCCTCCCGGCTAGCCTTTAGAGAGCGGGTGTGCGGGAGAATAGAACTGAGCATCAAGGTACGAGTGAGAACGACGTGGAAGGTTCCTGCGTGCTGGAAAGCGCTAGCAAAGGTCTTCTTCCTGCCTTACCTTATATATACTTGAATCATAACAATTATTAGTTGAGTGCAGCAAGAGCTCTGCCCTTAGGCAAATTCCTGAGTAGGGAGCCGAAGGTCAAAGTTCATGGTTTAAGTGAGTTGAGTTCATTAGGCTACGCACCAACACTATATTAGCTTATTCAAGGTTTTGGTACGAGCGACAGCGACGTGTGAATTCCAAGAGTGAATGGCTAAAAATAAGCTACAGTCTAATATGGTCAGAGTGAATTCCAAGAGTGAGACTCAAATCCCAAAGAAATTACTGACTTATGAAGATATTCGACTATTTACAACTATTATATTATTACTTATCTTTATTGCCTAAAAGATATTCGACTACGTATAGTCCAAAAAGATAAGACACTCTTGCTTGACTTGAGGGAGCATACATATTGATTGTTATTGTAACACATATTGTTATTGTATATATGTATATCTTATACAAATACATAAGTATATCAGTATATAAAGTATAAGAAATGAACTTAACGACGAGATTGATTATCGTTTCTTGCAT
Organism: Wurfbainia villosa; assembly: GCA_025175895.1. Lineage (NCBI taxonomy): Eukaryota > Viridiplantae > Streptophyta > Magnoliopsida > Zingiberales > Zingiberaceae > Wurfbainia > Wurfbainia villosa. The sequence goes on along the minus strand of JAKLTH010000026.1, from coordinate 53,773 downwards.
GTCTCGTAAAAGACAGAGTAGGTGCAAATTCTCCCAATTTGTGACCCACCATACGATCCGTTATATAAATAAAATAGGTAAATGTTCCTTTCCGAATAGCGATTGTATGGCCAAGAAGGGTATAATGGTAGATGCCCGAGACCAAGTTACTATTCTTTCTCTTCCCATTCGTCATTTGATCTTTCTGTTCGTAAAAGCTGGCGCTGGCAGAGCTTTATCCATAAGTAATGAGAGGAGAAAGAAATCCAATCCTTAGCTTTTATATAGGCGGCATAAACCTTATAACTTGAACCATTCACTTCACTCTTTGAATGAACCCTTTCATATGCTCTTTTTATCTTGTAGTTCCGATCTGAATCTCTACTATGGATCGCGGGGTGGGGAAGAGGAATCGACGAAGAATCCAGGAAAGAGCAGCGAAGGAAAAGCGTGACGTGACGAGAAAGGTCTCGAGATGTTAGAAGGAGCTAAATCAATAGGTGCCGGAGCTGCTACAATTGCTTCAGCCGGAGCTGCTGTCGGTATTGGAAACGTCCTCAGTTCCTCGATTCATTCCGTAGCGCGAAATCCATCATTGGCTAAACAATCATTTGGTTATGCCATTTTGGGCTTTGCTCTCACCGAAGCTATTGCATCGTTTGCCCCAATGATGGCCTTTCTGATCTCATTTGTATTCCGATCGCAAAAAGAATGTGTGGATTATTCATTTCTTGGTGTAGTCCACTTATCATACAAAGGAGGACGAGGCCCCCAGCGATGGGGGGAAAGAAGAGTGGGTACGCGGGCTTCTTTCACTTAAATGAATAAATTAAGGAAAACACAGTATAATACATGGCAGGGATTGCTCAGTTGGTGCAAGCTACCTAACTCATTTACCATAAGTACCTGAAGGAATGAACTCAACTCTAATGCCATGAACGACTGCTGCTCAGAGGCTATAGTCCATGTTAGACGGGTGGCTATCGCAGGTAGGGACGTTATAGTATAATGTTGGGTTGGGCTTGAGGAGAGAGGGACGAGCGAGAGCGAGAGAGTTGAATAGCTCGACTCACCTGCTCCACTCGGGGAATGGAGTTAGAGGGGAGGAGGGGTCGACCGGCAGGGGGACGGAAAGAAGGACTCGTGAAAAGAGTTCTCCCCGCTCGGGCTCAGACGGAAAGACCAAAGACCACGGAACTGAGACTGAGCTGCCGGGATAGTCAATAAGATAGTGGATGGAGAGATGGGGCAGAGCATAATAAGGTCAGGAGGATGGGCCTAAGCGTTGTAAGAAGAGCAGGAAGCGGATTCGCAGAATGCATAATAATTTGCTAGAGCCCTCTTCCAAATAGGAGCCCCCGAGCTGAGTAGTGATTACCTTCTTCTTTTTACCACTGAGCAGACGATAAGAGGCTCTTTCCTATTCCACTGGTATCGTGAGCCAGTTGATTGAAATATGGAACGCAACCTCACCGGCCCGGGCACAAAATAATGAAATTAATCCCCTCCTTCTCTTTCTTAGTTGTAGCCATTCACGAGGCCTGAAGCATTAGAAGGAGTACGCGTGCACGAATCACGGGAATATTAACTCTATATGGCTTGCTAGTGCCTCTTATATGTCATTCCCAGAAGGGTGAGGAAGTTATTACACTTATGCAAGGACAGGAACTATGGAAGCTTGCCTAGGAAAGACCAGAAAAAGACTCCACTTCAAAGCAGCAGGAGGGATTCGCGAAAGTGCCTCCCCATTCAGCTGCAGTTCAGAGTCCAACTCCCTTTTATCATTCCTATATCTTCGTCGAGCTAGAACCACTCTTGATCTTCACGAGAAGCAGCGGCAGCCGGCTTTCTACTCACCATTCCACTAAATAGTAGTTGGATCGCTTCCTCGGTAGCTGGTCGAGCCCTTCACCCCTAACTGCTTTCTCTTGCAATTCACACGTCGCCCCGTCTCAACGTCGGTGCCCTCTCCAACTCTCTCGGCCCCGTCGTTCTCACTCGGACCTCACAGGAAAGCATTAACGCAAGAAGAGCAGAAAGACTATATCCGAACGGGACTCTTCATTATATACATTAGGCTCCGAAGAGCAAGAGCAGCACCGGTGAAAGAAGGTGAGGCATCGCCCGAGGTAGTAGCAATGAATCTTTAACCTCTCCACTGTCCTTACATAAGTCCCGTCCAGCTCCTTTTCCCCTCTTTCCTTTAAGAGCTTCTTCAAGGTTTCCGAACGCGGATAAAGGCTTTCATTATTCATCTTTCTTGTCCCAAAGAACCCCCCGTCAGGGGTTTCACGACGGGCTATGAAGAAGCTGGGGGTTGGGAGTGGTTTTGCTCTCTTCCTAATCATAGTTTCTTTACTCTATGCGAGCAAGCTTTTTAAAGTTCCCGTGAGCACTTCCCAAGACCAAGACTATCGAGACTACCATTCATACTATAAGGTAAGGTGTCTACCATCTCTGCCGTGCCACCTATCCTTTTCATAGAAGGTATGGTGCATGTCTGTCTTCGCCTGCCCCAGAAGCGTTTTCGTTGTAAATAGTGTGAGCACAAGGCAAGCTATCAATCCAGACTTCCCTAGAATATCATAGACATAGATCTTTCTTCCAGCGCATCTATCATCAACATCGGGCACCCCTACATCGGGAGGTCTCTTCTTTTCGTGTAGTGGGTGGGACTTTAGGCCAGGAAGCTAGCTTGGGATATGGATACGGCAAGTTAGCTCTCCGGGTAAGAAAGAGATAGAAAGAAAGCAGTACTCTTGGTGCGCAAGGGCGGTTTAATAGCGTGCTAAGGTGAGAGCTAATCGTGAAAGTTGCTTTTCTTATTCTCTGCCGCAAGTGCGTTTGAAAGAAAGCTTCTCCATGGGACGGAGGATACTGGAAGAAGGGGTTTGCTGAATCAAGGCCAAGCTAATGAGCGCTCGAGCACGATAAGTACTCTTCATCTTCGCCGGATCCTCTCGGCTACGCACCTTCATTCCGGATAAGGAAGCTCTAATCTAATCACTGTGTGTCGGAGAAGCTCTTCACTATTCCAGTCGCAATTCTGTTCTGTAGTATGCTTCTATATGTCGCACATCCGCTGCAGAGAGAAAGCGAACGCATATCCGTTGTCGCAGATCCGCTGCACTTGGAGAGCGTCCCTAGTTTCAGAGGTTTATCTTTTCTCTTGGTCCCTCAACCTTTGGTAGACCGCTCTCCCTTTCGAGTCCTATTACTCGGTTAGACCGATTGCTTTCCTTGGCTATCATTGCTAATAGGCGCTTGCAGAAAGAGGACAGTCCATTGAGTCTCACTCATCAAAGCACTCCGAGGGCAAAAGACACTCTTCACGGTCCACTACGACAAGGCAGGGCAAGAGTGGGCAAAATGCCCTTCCCACGTCAAAAGCCCCGAAGACGGAAGAAAAGGCGCGTGGGAGCCGGGCGAACCAAAGAAATCCGGGAAAGCTATTCGGACATTGGGTGTGGGTACGAGCGAACGAGAGTGATGCAGAGTCTAGCGGACCAGAGGAGCAGCTTAAGCATGGTGAGAGAGACCTACCATTAGTGTGACATGCTTTAATTAAGGGTAGCTAGGGCAGGCAGGCTCATTGCGCGCACGCTCCTCTCTGCTTCCCAATTCTCGGACTAGGAAAGGGAATCGGAGCGGGAGTTAGACTTCCTTCCTCTTTTGTCCTCTCGAATTGAATTGACAAGAGCATGAGGATAGGAATCCGGAAGGGCCAGCTTCACCGAGGAGGGTGTGCTCACATACGCTTATGCGCTCTGAAAAAAGGGATTCTTTGACCATTCCACCATCGGGTCCGACCAAGCCATAGTGCACTGAGTCTGAGCCCCTATCGGTAGAGCTCTTTTCAATAGGCTTAGCTAAATCAGTCTCCTTGTGTCGTGAATGGAACATGAACTGATTCTTCTCCAACTCAATAAGAGGAATCCTTGTCTATAAACTCGTAAAGGCACTTCTAGACTTCCATTCTTTTGAACTGGCACGCTCAACACTCCACTCTGTCGTCTAGTCCCTTGGGAAGCTTATCAGAGGTAGCCAGTAGGAGGAAGAACTGAGAATGGGAGAATCAGAATTGGACTTGAGGACTCTTCATTCATCCTCAACTCCAGTAAACGACTTTCATTAAAGTCTCTGGCTAGAGCTAGAGGGATTCGGGCTGAGGCTGGTGCTACTTCTGATAGTTAGGATTGGGCTAGGTATGCGTGTACTGTACTATCAGTCCGCTCTGCACCTTTCGACTTCGCTTCGATGATATGTATGAATTTAGATACTCAATGCATGTGTGTTCCGAGAGATTCATAGTTCAGATCAGGTTTCCCATACTCACTGCCCTGCGAACTTTGATAGCGTACTCGTCTCTATATACAATTAGCAAGGATAAGCCCGGAAGGTACGATACCCCGGACGAGTCCAGTAGGTGGTCTAAGGCTTGATCTAATATGTGCCAGTAGTGGATGAGACTCAAGCGGAATCATCCGCTGACCACTGGGCTTATCGCATACCATTTATAAGATGAGTTGGCCCGGGCGGCTCTTGATCTCCCCTTCTCTTTCTTGAAAAGCAGCGAGGTTAGAAGCGGAGAATCAAAGCCTGAACTCAGTCCTAGGGGCCATCCCACCAGCGCTGGATGAGGAGTGGACAAGCTAGCGTACCTCTGAATAGGAGTCGGGGAGTCAAAATATAAAGATGGGATCTGCTCTCCCGGTCTCAACCTGAACACCAAACATATCTCTTAGTGAGTGCTGCGCTCGGCAACGTAATCGTCATGGCGAGATGTTGAGTCCTCGGTTCCCAGTGCCCTAATAATCTGAGCACTGCTCTTATACGACGAAAGGATGATTGAACTCAATCAAAGAAGGGGCAGACCTGCGCTTCCTTTTCCCGGGAACACTTTCTTTCTTTATAGTTAAGACAGCCTTTCCCTCTGATCCTTGAGTTCGGGAGGCCAGGAGAGTAGAAAGATAATTTATCCTATCCGTCATGGCATTACATTACTTAATAAACTCTACGGGGTCTTCGGCGTCAGAGCCTAGCCGCGAGAGAGCCCTCTCCATTCTACTCGTATAATTCCTATGGGGTAGAGTCAGAATCAGATCGTTCCAAGTCAGTCAAAAGAGTAAGAGGGAGTAGATCAAAGACTGCTCATGCCCAACTTCCCACTCTTGGAAAGCTAGTGAAGCCAGGTTCCGTGCGCTGACTTAGTCTCTGAACTAGTAGAGAATCGCCTAACGAGGCCCTTCATATATAATATATTCTTCTATTTTTATCAATTATAGTTTAATGAAATGAATGAATGTAGCGCATAGCTCTTTCCGACCCAGGTCCATTCAAGCAGAACTGAGCGCAGAAAGAAGGAGAAGCTAAATGAGGCCCGGTGGACTTTTGGTGAATGCTTAGATGGCATCCAGGCTCCGAAGTTAGAATTTTTAGTATAATTCAGATGACAAGAAGGCATGCATGAAGGGCAGGACAGGGCGTACGGATTGACCTAGTGAGCCTCGCGCCACACTCTAAGGATAAGCCTCTTCCCCATGACGGTCTAGCTCCCATAGCAAGAGTCAAGTCTTCCCTACCTCTACTCACCTATTAGCGGACGATCAATCCTCTGAACGGTTGGAATTCCCACTTTCGTACGTGGAATTCAGTCAAAGAAGCCCTTTAGCGTGCCTGCGATTCTATGCTTGACTCCGACGCGACGGGAATCTTTCTTCCAAGTTGGTCGTGGGTGAAGGTTTTTTTTTGGGGGGGGCGGACCAATAAGTTGTGCATTCAAGTAGTCGACTGTTGATGCTTGCTTTTCCGACCGGATGGAAGCGAAAGGGGGCTCTCTATCTGCCCCTTGCTTCATACCTGTCCTCAGCTCATTTCATTCCTTGCCCGACTGTTACTGTCAAGGGAAGAGGGGATGCTACCAAAGGGCGTGCAACTGGAAGCTCACTCTTTCTCTTTTGGTCGTGTGAATGTTACAACATTCACTCTCTGGCTTAGGTTCGCGTGCATGATTCTCTATACGTCTTCTATTAAGTAGCATCTTTCTTGTACGAGATAAGTATCTGCGTGAGAGGTTCTTCGCGATCCCTGCGAATCTCTCTTTGTCTTCTAACGCAACTAGAAGTGGAAATGAAGAATGACTGATAGGTGTCTCAAAGTGTTCCCTCGTAGGCCCTAAGAAGGGATTAGCCTGCCCACCCATCGGTCCAGGCAAAGCTGCTAAGGGAAGGGCAGACTTTCTTTCGGTGGATCGAGCAGGATGACCAGGATGACATAGAACTACTCGGACCTCCCCACTTGCTTGAATCTGCCCTAGCTGAAGCCCATGAAGGACTGGTGACGGCTCACGTGCATGCGCCGAAGAAGGTCAGAAAAAGACTCAACTCTAGCTGGAGAATGTGTAGTCCGATGTGCCTGATGAAGGATACTTAGCTCCAGCGAATGTGACTGGTGCCTTCTCTCCTTTCCAGAAGTGGAAGTTGGGAGGGGACATGGAATCGTACATCAAGTCATCTAGGGTATGGAATCCGAGAGGTAGGGGACCCTTCTCGGCTTTATCCGATCGAGTGGTATCTATCATTTATTAGTGTTGTGAGTCGGGATAGAAAGAAAGTAGGACTATCAGTCGTTCGCTTTAGTGAGGCGTAGAAAGAGCTGGGTGAGGCCAGGCAATCGGGGTTAGCTGGGTGCCATAACTCATTGAATTGAGTCCCAAGTGGGAAACTTGACTAAGCACTATGCCGGGGACAGGTGCTAGGTAGAGCTCCTACTACATAGCTATGTGTGTTGCATCATTCATTCTAGTGGTACGCTTTCCTTTTCTTGTTTAAGAGATCATTTGAGTTTTGTTTGATTGATAAGAAGTCTTAAGCTTAGGGTGCGCGCCTCCTGACTATATTATATGAATGACTTTCTCAAACGTTAGGTAATATTTCTTATTGATTCTATGAAAGCAGATTGGTTCGCTAGATGCGGCGTGTTATCGTCACTTCGCTCCGCACCTCTTTCTTCTTTATATATAGTGCCTTTGGTTCTTCTTCAAAGCTTATCTAGTCTTTCGTCTGCTAGTAGATGAAACTGCGCCTTCCGGCTGCCCTCACCGATGCGGCTTTCCTCATCACCCTCCTTTTTAGTTTTAGCTCATCGATCCCGATCCGGCATTAGTATTAGACAGACGGTCTTACCTTCGCATTCGCATTCAATTAGTTTGAGGCAAGAGCCCGGCTGGTTTGCAAAGATTTCGCTGTCGCTCAACTTTGCCAGATGTGGTAGTCTTCTCCGCTAGGCCTCATGCCAGGGCCGGAAGAGTGAATGTTGCTATGCCGACGAGTCAACTCAGCGACCAGCTCTTGAGGGACCGCAAGAACCGACCATTAGACGCAGCCGAGCAACTATCCTATAATTATATAAAAAGTAATAGCGGGCGGAAGAGAGCCTACCCTCTCTGCTTTGCCAGATTGCAGAGATCGCGCTGTCGCTTGACTCTGCCGCTTCTCAAAGCAATCACAAGGCTACCACCCACGGAGCGGTAGTGAGATTAAAGTGTCACCAGTGAAAAAGTAAAGAAAGGCCCTACTTTTCTCATTCTCAGTAAAGCCAGTTCTTAAGAGTAATGAATTCATTCGAGTTCGGGTGGGCTCCGTTAAAATTCTCTTCGTCACCGATTCGGCTTTCCTCTGCCGTCGATGCAAGCTGGGTCTGCTCCACTAGTCTTTCGTCTGCCGCCTCTTTCAGAGCCTTTGCGTCGGCTGCTTTCACTCTTCTCTTGAAGTTTCTGTTTCGCTGGCTCTCCCACCTACTCTGTGCCGGTCCCTGACTCTCGCTTCGCACCTTGCTTTAGTGGTTAGTGGGGAAGTCTTCTCTACCCTTCTCGTGCAGGTAGTGACTAGGAGTATAGTTTCGGAGCCGAGTCCACTTCGTGCCTATGCTTCCTCTTCCTTAGCCGAGTCCTCTACCTATGCTTCCTCTTCTTGCTCTACCTACTACTTGATCTTATCTTGAGTTTCAAGTCGCGTGCCTCTTTTGCCCTTATTTTGCATCGGGGGATTCCCTAATCTAATGATACTCGAGCGATAGGGATGGGGGGAGACTCCAATTCTTCAGTCCCGAGACGAGCTGCAGTTATTAGTTACTGGGGCTCCAGCTAGTTCCCGACTTGAGTATCCGAAGAGTTCGGTCATCGGACTCTGGCAAGGGTCAAGTCTCGACCCGTCTGCTGAGCCTCCTCTGTGGCACCAGCCTTTTTATTAAGGAGAAAGTCACCCCTCCATTGAGCTAGACCTGCTCATACACAACTATCTGTGCTTCCTGCTACTATCTTCCTGGGAGTCTTCTTACTACTTCACTCTTCCTTTTAAGATTCTCCCTTTGCTAACCGGCTACAGACAGGTTTCAATCTTCCGCAAACCGAGCCAGCAGATCAGGAGCCGAAGAGTAAAAAGAGTGAGAGGCCTCTGACGACTATAAATGGGCACGTGGGAAGACTTATCCGCCTCAAAAGAGATTAGACCGGTCTTCTTGCTTCAGAGAGGAGATTAGAGGTACATTTCTTTCACTGTGTGCATGGATGTGAGCACACCGGTTAGGTCTTCAAGACCCCGAAGCTTTGTCTCAAAACAAAAGTAGTTGTGCGGCCGCTGCCGGGCACTTGCTTAGTCCCGAGTCAGTTGGATGCGCTTCAATTCAGGGCTTAATATCCACGACTGAAAGCCGCTTCACTCACCTCGGTAGCTACAGGAAGGGTGAAAGAAGAGTTCAAGTGAAATCCCTGATGACGACACTCTCACTTCTCACTTAAAAACAACATCATTCGGCGAAAAGCTTCCCCAGCAGATGGAACTTAGGTGGTTGGTCCGAAAAATAAGGGGGAGGAGCTGGAGACTACTCTTTGCTTTGACTCTAAAGCTTTCCCTTGCTTTATATATGGATATAGAGAAGAATAGTCTTAATCCTAGAACAGCTCTCGTTCGTGGTCCACCTTCCCCTTCTCCTCTTTCCCCTGCGAACGACTTCTCGGTCTCATCAATTCCAAATCTCATCCAAGAGCCGGAAGTGTTGCTGGCAAGAAATAAGAAAGGCCCGGAAAATGGTTAGGTTTGACCCGTCCTGTAGCGGTAGTAGGCTTAGCCAGTCTAGTTCTACGGATGAATCTTCGCCATCATCAGCTCAAGAATCGGTAGGTCTCGTCCCAGCTCTTCTGCCGAAAATATCGCCGGTTCGTCGTGTAGGTTGGGAAGCGGCGGAAAGGTAGAATTAAAAGGACCACGGAGGTCCTCTGCTATCTAAGCTGATTCATTCTTCCCTGCCCGCTGAGTTAGATATTCCGATGATTACTTCTATAGAAGTAAAGACTGACCTTCCGCTCCCGTGCCTCTAGTGAACGAGTCCAGGTGGATCGGACTAGATAGACCTGGACTCGTGATCAAGATTTTCATTCCAAAAGATCCAGAAAGCTCCGACCAGCAAAGAGTCCAAAAGTGTTGTCGAAAGTTATAAACCCCGTGTTGAGTCAAGTCACTTTGACCTTCATCCTCAAGTAGTCAATTTTAGATAAACCCGGTTTGGACTAAACGCCTCACCTGGCGGCCTCGCCCGGAACTTCTTACTTATTATAGAGAGGAACTTCTTACTTATTATAGAGAAAGGATTGGCATGCAATTCTGAACTATGCAATTAATTCTTAACTATGAAATTGAAATTCTTAACTCGCCAGGGACTAGGACTTAACTATGCAATTCTTAACTCGCCAGGGACTAGGAGAGAAAGGGAGTGGGTCCGGAGGTTCAGTTAAACTTCTTTGGGAGGGTCCGGAGGTTCAGTTAAACTAAACTTTTCTTTGGATGAAAAGAGAGGCGAGGGGCAAGAGATCCAACTCAGTAGGGTAGCGGTCGCAATCAACTAGCCCCCCGAAGTGGCAGATTTAGATAATAGATAAGATAATCCCCCGGAAGATTTAGATAATGCAGATTTAGAAGATAATCCCCCGGAAGATTTAGATAATAGATAAGATAATGCTGTGTTCGCATGGAGTCTTTTCCTTCTTTATACAGTACTCTTGACTGTTGTACTCTTGACTGAAAGGAAATGAGAATAGTGGTAAGTAAAAGGAAATGAGAATAATAATAGTGGAAAGTCAGAGTTGCATATTGACTGTGGACCGACTCCCTATAGATAGTGACAGTTTGAAGGGACCGACTTCCCTATAGTTAGAGTTTGAAGGGACCGACTCCAAATATAGTTTGAAGTTCCCTATATTGACAGTTTTCAGTCTATAAAACATAGAAGGGACATTCAATTCTTCCATTCAATTCTCTTTTTTCCATTAGAGGGTCTCTTCCGAGACAGCTCTTTTAGTTGAGTCCCAACCGTAGCTCTTTTCTCTCCATATAATACCTACTGCCTACCAGATCACCATGAGTAGGACTCCTACCATAAGAAAGGGGGCACTTCAGCCTCATGGATTGGCATAGCATTGCCCGGAACTATGATTGTCCGATCCCATCCTGGAAGAACCTAAGTAGGCACCGCCCCGTGGGATTCACTCTCCTTCTCTCGTCTATCCTCCTCTCTCTAAAATCTCTAAAGAGAGTGTCTGTGCAGCTCTTATCTCTAAAGAGAGTGTCTGTGCCCGGCGCATGCAGCTCTGAAGCGTACACTAAAAGTAAACAAGTTAAAAGAAGGAGTGGAGTCAGAACGTTGATATCCGAGTGACGCTTCTGCTTGATATCCGAGTGACGCTTCTGCTTCCTCTGGAGTTACCTTACATACTATTCTATTACTCGCATTGAAGTGAGCCCGGTCTCATTCTTAGCTTCAAAAGAGCTTACCCATCTTATGATGCAACAGAGCTTACCACCCATCTTATGCTTATGATGCAACACTTAAAAAAGACCCTATCCTATACTTAGGAAGACCAGACCCTATCCTATACTTAGGAAGACCCTATCCTATGAGAGAGCCGAGCCTTTCGAGCAGAGCATTTAAGAGCCTTTCGAGCTTCATCCTTTCGAGCTTAAACAGAGCCTTTCGAGCTTCAGCATTTCTAGACTGAACACCTCTTCTCGTTACACACTGATATTCTTATGGCATCTTCTTATGCCTACCTTGAGTGACCCTTATTCTATTCTTTCACTCCAACAATCAATCTTAGGGCTGCCCTTTTTTCCCAGGGACCTTGGTCCGGGTCCTTGCTTTTCCAGTGTTCTCTAGTACAAAGTTGTTCATGAGAATGATTTGTTTTGCATGTGTTACGCATTCAGCATGAACAGAGATTTCCTCCTCTCTGATCTCCATGACTTGAGTGAACTCATGAGCTTGAATTCAAGATCTGTCTTAGGGCTCCAGGGCACTTACTTAAGTACTTCACGGGAAATTACTAACTCAAATCCCACTACTGTGAAGCGCAACTGGGTAGAGCGTGTTCTTTCATTCTTCGTGTTCTCTATGAATGATTCTATTCTATATATAATTTAATTCATCTTCATATTAAGAGGAGCAGGCTAGAAGTCAACTCAACCTACAAGGGTTCAGCGATCTATATCTCTAATTGAATAGTTCATAGTGAAGCTATATAATAGAGGAAAGGTTCCTAATATAAGATAAGCCTAAGAATGACCACTTCTTCTTCTTCTTCCAATTGGTTTTCGGCTCAAGAAATGCATTTTGCTTTAAGTGCGATTCCTTTGATAAGTGCGATTCCTTTAAAGATAAGGGAAGAGCTCTGAATCGAGCATCCCGGCTTTACTTTAACATGGCTTCTTCTTCTTTCTTTGCTTTACACATGGCTTCTTCTTTCTTATCTTTCTTTGCTTTAGTCGACAGAGTTCTTGAATGAACAGAATCCCGGATCCTATGCTAACTATCTCTTTCCCGAAGTAGCAGTTGGGAGTCTCTTGATGGATCTGCTGATGATGGGTAATGCCCTCCAAGAAGGATCTCTACTCCACGAGAAGGATCGGATCTCTACTCCACGTATTTCATTTAGAAGGATCTCTACTCTACATATTTCATTTAAGATTTTGGGACGTATTTCATTTAAGATTTTGGGTTCATTTAAGGCCGGTCCGGTAGCTGGATACCTAGGAATAAAATACCTTTGTTTTGTTTGGCACCTAATAATTCATTCTTTTAATAATTCTTTATTAACCATGTTGAGTCCCTGCATCTTTTTTTCGGGGTACGCTAGGTTGGTTAGGTGAGGGCTGTTGAGGCTTTCATGTTGAGTCCCTGCATCTTTTTTCGGGGTACGCTTCTCGCTAGGTTAGGTGAGGGCTGTTGAGGCTTTGGCTTATGAAGCATTCTCGTTCGGCTAAAACAAAGTGAGAATCAAGGGACGTAGGGCTCTTTTTTGACTCGACTTTGATAATCATTCAATTAAGGAAGGGGCGACTCTTTTTTGACTCGCTTTTTTGACTCGACTTTGATAATCATTCAATTGTTGTTGTGAGAGAGACGAGCGATCATTCTGCGACGTGGTGAGAAAGGTGCTTGCGAACCATAGTTCTCCGCGGAAGTAAAAAGAATCCTCCTTTGACCGCACCCCAAAGGAAAGCTAGAGGCCGCTGCTTCAAGTGATGTAAGGCTATTCGCTATAGATTCGAGGCACTGAACCTACTGGTTCAAGGTCATACTACTTCTTATATAGGGTTGAACCGATACCGAACTGGCAGCATGGCTGCTTACAAGACCCTACCTCTGTTCCGGATAAATTGATCATCAACTTATCAGGCTCAGGGCTCAGCTTCTGCCTCAATCTGTTCTTCTTTCTCTGGGCTTCCCTCAGCTACTAAAGAATTAGAATCAAATTATTAAGCCCTCTCCCTTCCTACCACGGATTCTCACCAGTGCGAGCGGCTGCCAATGAACTACTTCTCACATACTATGTGTCTGCATTAAGTGCTCAAATCTTTTCTTTTTTTTATATAATATAATATAGATGTGACAATCCTACAGCAAGAGGAGGAGCGAAGTGACGGACGAGCGATAGCGACGTGGAGCTCTTCGACCTTAGTACTCTAGAGATGATGGGAGTGGAGCAGGAAGAGGTCGGGCCGGATGCTTGAACGTGAGAGGAACTCCTTCCATAGAAGATTCATAGAATGATAAGTAGTCTGATCGTTCTCCTTCTTTCGACACTAGGGCAGAATCAAGCTCCGAATGGGGCCCCGAAGAAGAGTCAGAGTTAGCCCACGGAGCGGAGTACGATGGCGTCATTATCATTCGCTCCTCGCTCTCGTGTACGCAAGAGGCACGGTTCATAGCCCTGAGCCATCCACGACCGTCCTATGAGAGTGAAGCCCTAGCCCTAGCAGCTACTGGTGCCAAAGGGATTGGATTCTCCTCACGTCGTTATCACTCGTACCTTGAGGACAAGTTAAGTTAAGTATGATTAGTCAAGGTTTTCCCACTCCTCTTCATGCAATTGGGGGTGGAGGCATATCATATCCTTATGGTCAATCATCTTCCTTGCGAAGTAGCAGTTCAGAGGTCTCTTTGGCCGTTCTCTGCGGTCTGGACTCAGGTGCATTATCTTCCTACAAGCGAATGGTAAGGGGAATTCTCTCTAATTTCCTCTCTGACTTGGAGCCTGCTATTCATTGCTCTTAGCTTCTCTTTGCCTAATCTAGGTCAGCTAGCTACCCGAAGAGGGACAAGTTTCGAGTACCTCTCTCTATTGGAATAGAAAGAAGACAACATTGCAGCTTAGAAAGAGGACATTGCAGCAGTCGAGCTGTAAGGATGATGCGTTGACCTCTTCTTTCTCTTCTTGACCCCTAATAAGAAGTGAGCTAGGATAGAGGAAGTAGTTCAACTCCTTTATTGGCGGGTAGGAGGTGCAATTGGTACCGACTGGGGATCTAGATCTACCATTCTGTTTCGTGAATGGATTCAATTCAAGCACGAGAGGATCAAAAGGGGCACTCGGCGATGCCAATAAAGTGTGAGATGTTGTACGTTTCGCTTCGCACCTTCGTGCGATCTATCTACTGCCAGCATTAGCAGCCTCTTGTCTATGCTTTCTTACTCTGCCTATGGAGTCTAGTTCGTCGGTGACTTGGGATGATGGGGTGAACTCTCGCTTCTACTAAGCGGAAGACTCTGATCTTTCGGTTAGGGACGGATTTCTCTCTTTCTTTTCGTAACTTCCGACCGGAGCAGAAGAATTGTCAGTTGCTTTCACGAGGTCAAGGCGAGAGAAAGCAAGCGGAGAGAATGGCTTTGGGCCTTGCACGGGGAAGTCGGGTTCCATTCCTAAGTGTTGTAGGATGAAGTTCAGATGGAAGGTAGGAAGACAAGACCCTTTATGTAATGTAAGCATTCAACCGTTGGTCATGAGCTTGACAAAGAGGTGGATGGATAAAATAAAGTGAAACTGCTCTCGTCTCGGATTCATTTACCTGTAGAGAAGTACTCGAAACCTGAGATTAGCTATTCTGTGTAGGTGGCATCCTGGTATGGAGAACTCTGCTTGCTGCCACTGCTTCTCTTGTAATAGAGACAAGCATTCAAACTCTTATTGTCCGGACGCCTAGCCTCTTCTTAATAAAAGAGTCCACTCTAGCTCAACTAAGGAGAATAATGGACCCGATCGAACTGTAGCTATTCAATGGGCTGGCGATAAACTTTAATAGCCCCACTCTGGGTTGAAGAACTAGCTTGAACATTCAAACCCAAGGGCGATCCTCAATCTGTTATGGTAGATATGTACCACTGCTCGTCAGTGTTCCTTCATGTGCTATTGGCAAGACAGCTAATTAGGGAAGGGGAGACTCTTTATAGCTTTCCTTAGTCATGAATCCCTATTTTGACCGGGTGCAGGAGGTGCTCCGCGAAGAGTACAACTGAGACTCTGGCTTCAATGCTCCATAGCCTGCTGAGTGCTCTGAACCAGAAAGAACTAGCAGAACGGGACTTCGAACCAAATAATATATGCTATATTAAGAGAGAATCCAAGAGGAGACCTAGCTACCTCACTACCTGTTGTGCGCTGATTCCCCTCTCCACGGTCTAGTTGGATGCATGAGGTCGGTCTTAAAGTGAGCCCGAAAGACCTCAGAGTACTGAATCGATCGGCTACGTGACCAGGCGGAAGATGAATAGCACATAGTCAGGTCAGCTCTTTCTTCCCTTCTTGAAGAAGATTGGCGAGCCCGTCCAACTCGTCAAGAGTCAAGTCTAGGGCTCAGAGATAGAACTTATGCTCTAGGAGGGAGAAAGGATCGGGACAGAGGGAGAACCACTCTACAAAGAAAGATTCATGCGCAGGCTACTGGCGGCTCAGCCCCCCGCTTCAGAAGATGATGTCCAGGTAAGGTAAAGGCGAAGGTCAATGCCTATCACGAGACTAGGAATCCACTCCACTATCAAGAGTAAGCTCAAAGCACGTGCCTCAACTCTTAAGGGCTAAAGTGACTTAAGCTCCCCTAGACAGAAAGCCAACCAGAGTGCGTCAAGTGGGCTAGTAGTTCTTTGAGACTCACCCCACTTCAGCAGATCGGGACAGCAATGCCACTGACGCACGGATCACCAGAGAGAGTAGAGTGGAACGGAGCCCATGAATAGTGAATCTGGAGAGTGAATCTTCATCATTCAGCTAGTCTACTGAGCTTAGCATCCTGCCTGATCAAGGCCAGTCAAAGCCCAGCTTCATGTGCAGAGGCGGACAGAGAGGAATGGAATTATTCATGGGACAGCGAAAGAGGAAGGGAGTCCTACCACTGGTGAAGAATTAGGGTGAGGCTGGTAGCTAGTTCAGAGGTCCTAGGACGGAGGAGTACTATTAGGGAGCCAAGTCATGTATGTCTTCCCATTGCTGTCCGCCCAGCTAAGCTAAGGCCACTCCACCAGGCATGCTCAGCTCCATGCTCTCGGATGCGGTGAACTAACTTAAGCATTGAAATTCTGTCAGATTCATGCTATGTGGCACGAAGTCTAACCAATCAATATTCCATAGTCCGGACTTGCTTTATCTTCCCGACCCCGATGCTAGCAAATTAAAATTAAAGAGAGTCCGAGTGAGGATCTCCCCTACCCAGATTGACTTCCATGAACTACTCTTGCCAAGGGGCGGAGCGTCAGAATCCATGGTTGATTCCCTTGTCAGAGTGAGTTATCCCTAGTCCTATGAGTACCGAAATTAGTCTTTCCATGCTAGAACAGTTCTAAGTCAGATTCCGTTGGTAGCGAGTCTGATGAATAACCAAAAGCTGAGCATACTCCCTACCCGCAGAGCTCACTAAGGTCTTTCCTCACCCAGACACGTAAGACTACCTAGCTAGCCCATACCTGTGGTAGAGACTGAAGTCGGGAAACCTGCCTGAGACTTTCCTTGATAGAAATTGAATGGCTTTGGGAATTTCCATGAACTCTACCCATGGGCTCTGGCGCGTTTCACTCTTTCTTCCCCCTATTCATTAAGTGCCGACCAGTTATATAGATATGGGTGCAACTAGGATACTATGCTCTTCCTGTGTTCAAGAAAGGATAAACTTTAAGTAATGGGGCGAAAGCATATCTTAGCTCTGAGCCAGGACCGCAAGTGGTCCAATGCCAGGTGTGAAGGTTATGATTCAAAGGCTCAAGTCTTAAACAAAGGAGTAATGACGGGCTGCTGGCCCAAAGCCATTCAATTTATCTTTAAGTAAGTTGCTGCGGTAAGGGTCCAAAGTCTGGAGTTAGCTATAATGGTGGGAAGCGTCCCATAGGGAGGCTATAATACTAGAGGAATAAGAGCGAGTTCGACCGGGATTGAATCAGTTCTGACCTTACTTATCAGTTCGGGCCTGACTTATTATATCGTTTATCTCAACCTCGACCGAACTCGATAACTCCCACTGCAAGCAAGGAAGGCCTTTTCTATCTCTTCTGCCAGAGAACTAGGGCAATGTAGGCCTTAGGAATGGCGCCCTTGAAGAGCTCTCTGTACTGATATGATATAGATGTATAGTATGCCAAGGGACATGGAAAAGAGCCCAGAAAAGAATAGCAAAATAGAGCCGGAGCGGCTTCGGGGGATAGAGAATCGGATTCATGCATCAGGTTGGAGGAGGGAGAAGGGTACCCCAAAGAATCTAAAAAAGAGATTCATAGTCACATCGTATAACTTAGACCTTCTTCGTTTAACTTAACCTCATGCGTTAAACGAGTTAGCACCTCCTTCTATTGTTAAATTCACCTCCCCCCTTCCTGCACGCTCCCCTAAACTATATACCTATCTTTCTGACCGCTTCCTGGCTATTCCTTCCGCCATAGATTCTCACTACCTTCTTGCCTCTATGTCACGTCCCTTGCGAGGACACCGATCAGATCTCTCATTTAACTAAAGAATAGTAGCTCACGAGCGAGAGGTCTCAAGTGTAGGGATAAAAGAGTGTATTCAAATGTATAGATGGTATGATTGCATTCCAAACATCTATTTAGTTGACCAAATGCTATGATACTAGAGGAAGGAGAGACTGAACAGATAGAATAGGAAACCCTATTGTATGTTCCAGCACGGGAAGAGAGAGCAGTGCTATACAGGACTGGGCCCTCGCAAGACCTTTGGACAATAAATAATATAATAAATGCCAATCAGTAGAGTAGAATAGAGAGGGCTAGCAGATAAAGAAAGTCACTTACGCATTCAGTCTAGGGTTCCCAAGGCTCCAATCACACAGATCCAAGACCCGGAAGCGGACATACACACAGACACCCCGAGCCAATCATACACAGTTGGGAAACCGCTATGCACATCCACAACTAGCACTACCCTCTTATAGCTCCGGATATCCCTGACTTTGAGTTGGAAAGGAATCAATGGCATGAAAAAAAGGTCCTTTGCTTGCTTATATGTCCCTGACTGGACCATGAAAGGATTATATTAAACCTAGCCTCAAAGAACCTATCCATGAAGAGTGACACCGATCGCTACTCTCCACACACATGACCCATGCTCCCCCGCCCGGGAAAACTCCCTCGTCTACTATAACCGCTCTACCCAAAGTATCCAGATAAGAAAGACGAAAGAGAAGAAAAGAAGACAAATCAGTTAAAGGGAAAAAAGGTCAGGCCAAGAAAGGAGGAGGGAACGCTATACACATGCCTTGGTGTAGCATCCCGGCCTATAAAGCACTTCTTCAGAGGGCATACCAACTCCAAAAGGAACGCTACTTCTTCTATCGGATGCGCTGCCAAGCTTGCTAGCTAGAACAGTGGAAGAGTCAGCGGAGGTGGGCTCTCTCCCTCGGTAGCGTATGGTAGAGTAAATGAATCCGATTTTACATTTAAATAAGGAGAGTAGGAGTGCCCATGTGCTGCTATATTCCAACCTGGCTGCCAGACTCCAATTCTACCTTCTCCGCCTCTATCGTATCTCGGGCTAACTTTAGTTTGGGCCTTCGGTTCCCTATCCTTTCTCACTGTGCATGAAATTAGCCTGCCTTCCTGGAGCGCGCCCTGACGCTTCGCTTGTCTTGCTTGGCACCGTTCCGTCAGTTAGCAAATTAGGTAGGTTGGGGTCGCGTAGTCGCATTAGGACTTACTTGCCCGCTAATGCCTACACGGAATTTGAATCCTTTTCTAGAAAGAGAAGGCAGATATGCCAGGGAGACCAGGCAGCCACTTCCATATCATATGAGCTCTCCCGAGATTAGCGACTTCTTCTTACAGATCTCGAACGTCTTGTCCCTAACCAGCGTAAGCGCGTCGTTATCACTCGCTCCTTTTCTTTTCTCGGATAAGTCATACGGAGCTTTACCTTTCTTTGGAGCTGACCTTCCCTAATTCCTACCTACGGGAGAGTGAATTGAAAGAGTTATTCAGAAAGGTACGACCATAGGGATAGGAACGGAGTTAGAAGCATTAGAAGCTGTTCATGGTCTCAGTTCAGAGTTATAGGTTGAAAGGGAGTGGACGGGACCACTGGAAAGGACTCGTACAGAACAATCAACATATCATGGAGAGGAAGTCGCTCGTAGCTCAACTCTTTGGACAGGATTTTATACAGAAAAGAGAGGGAAAGCCCGACAGCTAGGAGTTCTAGGTGCAGGTTATATACTTTATTTTACTATGAGGGAGTTCGGTTCGGGGTGCTTGACTTAGCCGGTTCGGGGCGCCATTCAGATCTATCTCAGCCGGTTCGGGATGCCTAGTTAGCAGTAGAAAGGGATTCTTCTTTACCAGTAGTTCCTCCCTCTCCCCTCCCGGCGGGCTCAATAAAAGAAAAGTACCGGACAAGTAGGAATCGAGACGGGCTAAAATTCAACTTTATTCGACGCGTACGTTTTGAATGCCATGTTGGACCTGTTGCTGCGAGCAACAGCGACGCGGAGTTCTCTTTCATTGGGCATACGATTCAGAATAGTGAGTACGAATCTGGCTACGGGAATGATTGGATTGGCTTAGGACTCTGACCTCCCGGAAAAGAGGAGAAGGAGCCGCCTAGTTGTGAGCAGTCTTCCCATATAAAAGCAGCATTTAAAGTATAGCAGTTGGTTGATTGCCGACACTTGACAGTAGTCATTCCCACTATAGCTCTCGTTCGCCGTAAGGGTACTTGAGTGGATGCCTTTTTAGTGGTCTGAGACATCTTCTACATGCAAAACCTCGGGAGTATTGACATCAGATCCTCACTCAAAGACGTGATCGGGATCTATCCAGGGTCTCACTCTACTGCTGCTCTCCTCTTTCAAGCCTAAGCGAAGTCGAGAGGTCTTGACTATGAGACTTCGGGAGCGATATAGACCAGCAATTGTTGGAGTGTCCTTCTATCAGGTCTCGTGGCTCTCATCCACATCAGCTAGGGGCATCCAGAAGAGAAGAGTAGGGATTTATCATCCGGTTCCTACCCATCGTGAAAGAGCAGTTCTGACATCTCCATCTTATCTTATCCAGAAGAGTAGCGGTTGGACTGCTGGGGAGGTCCTTCTTTACCACTTCCCATTGCACACCAGACCGGTCGATTGGATCTCATCTACTCATTGGATTGTGATATCAGTGTTCACACGTGCACAAGTTAGCAATAGGATCAGTAATAACACAACACACATACGTGCCCAGATCCAGATCAGTATTCACACGTGCCCATGCCCAAGTAAAGGTCAGAAAGGACAGCCTCATTCATTCGTTGTGTCAAGAATAAAGTCAGTTGATCAAATGATTGGGCCAGGACACAGCTCATACTCAACCATATGGAAAGCGAGCAACTAAAAAATCGAGCTCCTCTCATTAATAAAAAAAAAGAGAGCAATCGAGCTCAATTCCCATCCCACAATTCCTACACATTCGGTCTTCACATGTGGTGTCCATGCCCGGTCCACAGTGTCCCTAGCTTATTGACTTACGAGTGAGAACCCCCCTCTAGTTTGACTTACGAGTCAGAACGAAGACTCTGCTAAACGTAAACAAGCCTCACTGCACACAAGGAAAAGAGCGCAACAATCACATTCCATAGAGAAAGAACCTAAAGAGTCCAAGTCCAGTCAAGCACTAAAGAGTCCAAGTCCAGTACCATACAATAAAGTCTAGCTTTTCCAGATAGTCTAGCTCTCATAAAAGAAGAGTCCTCCTTCCGGTGCTACCTCTCTCTGCCGGTCTAGTGCTCCGGTCCTCAGAGTGCTACCTCCCCATTTCCTCTCCTCCTACACGGCAAAAGTTCCTTACTCTATTCCATTTTGGGTCATCCTCCGCTAGTGGGTCTTCTTCCAAGAGTCTAGGCTCCTGTGTTGGTCGCTCATAGTCATCCAAAGCGCTCACGTTGGTCGCTCATAGTCATTACAAGAGCTCTAAGCAGTTTACGTCGCCCCGTCTCCACTATAACCCGTCTCTACGTCTTCACGTCGTTTCCACTCGTACCTCGTTTCTCTCCACGGACACTATCACTAAACCATACCATAGCTACTTTCATCCCGTAGGGTAGCGGCTTGCTGCGACATTTAGCATTCTTCCTTCATGGCATTAACAAAGGGAAGGGCATTCCCCTATCTGTTAAATATAGTCCTACTCATTGTACTTTTCGAGCCCATAAGCATAGCACTGTATAGGAAGATTAGCTGTTACAGATATGAGACCCCCTAGACGGGCATGCTTTCGAGGGGGAATGGCAACTTGTCTGGTCTAGACCAAGAGCAACTCGACTAGGGATGGAGACTCAGAAGACCTCGCCTCATTAGGACCGTCTGATAACTAGCACAAGCGAGTACAGATAATAGGCTAGATCGGACTCGAAAAGTAAGCACTGTTGATAGCTGAGAATGTGCCAAAAACTCATACTTTATCTCCTCTTGTTTTGGAATGCAGGGAGCTCATGAGACAGATGCAAATAATTGATTTCAAGCATATCTATAGAGAAGCTAATAGCATTGCTGATGGACTGCTTTTTCACGCCGTAGTCTTTGTTGGGATATGATCAGGTCTCCTCACTCAACAAGGGGAATGATTCCTGCGGGGTAAAAGACTAGGCCAATGGTGCTCCACCCTCTTACCCTCGTTCAACGAATAAAGTCAAATCAGTCCTTTCGCGCTCTTACACAGAATCAAGGGGCGTAGTATTCAACCTTCTAGGACTAAGCCTAAGGCCAATGGTCCCACACCTCAAAAAAGGGAGATCAATCGTTCCTTACTTCACTGCAAGAAGGAACACATTGAAAGCTACAAGCCCTTACACCAAAAAAGGGGACACTACCAGACTGAGTTTAGTCTTACACTAGGGAACTTGGATTCATAGTACGTGCTCTACGCGATACACAGACAGATCGAATAGCCTACGTACGGTAGGAATGGACTGCTGCCAAGGCTTTCAATGATAAGAAAGCAGGGGCGGGCTGATTCCTTTTCAACGGGTGAGGTACGTTACGTTCGTTGCTTAGAATGAAACTTCGTCAACAGCAACTCATTCCTTTCCTCAAATCACCTAACCCACTTCGTTAACCGATGCACCTTCTCCATCTGGTCTACCTGGGAGTAGGAGTCCGCAAACCCTAAACCAGCAAACGAAAAAAAGTGCTTTCTTTTGGTTTTTTCATCTACTCTCTTCGTGTAGGGTAATAGCGGTACGGCAAGATCATTCCGGCACAGCAACATCTGATCCGCGACATCTATTCTATCTATTAAGAGAGCGGTACGGCCCTTACTCTATTCATTCGTCAGGTGATCTTCGGGAAAGACTAGCCCCCCTTTCGGTCCTTCTTGTAGGTTAGGTTACGGGAAAGGGCTTCGGTTGAGTTAGCATCTCCTTCTGCTTTATCTTCCTCGCAAAAGAACCAGGCCTAACCCCTCTTTTAACTTTCCAGCAGTCTTAGGAATGGATCAGTGAGGGAGCGTAAAGGGAAGAGAGAAAATCAAACTTAAAGCTTATATATATATATGAAAGGACTGGGATTGAAGGGAAGAAAGGAGTAGGCATTGAGTGGGACTCGACTGCATCTTGCCTGCATGATAGATTGATTCTCACAAGACGGTCCGCTGCTCAAGGATCTGCTATTGGCTTTTCATCGCACAAGCAAGGGGCGATCAGGCACCCGAACCGGAGTTTAAAGTAGGTAAGGTATGCCTCATTACATTCGCTCCTCATTGAGTGCAGCCCTTTCCCTTTAAAACCCTACAGACCATGAATAGGCATCAGAAAGAATAGGACTTCCTTCATTCCATAAAGTCAGACAAGACAGTCTAGTCTACTTTCAAAGAGTCCTCTTCACCTCGAAAAAGTGGTTCCACGATACCTTACCTTAGGCCTATGCGTCACGCACGGAGTCCCTCCACTTCGCTTGCCCGGCAGTTCTCCTTCTTTACTCTTAGGCAATGACTCTCACTGAAAGAAGCTAGAACAAGAGCGCTTCCGAGCTCTGAACCACACATCGCTCTAACTATCTATCGTTCCAACTGCGTGAAATGGGGCAGACCGAAGATTACCAGAGGAAGACTATTCTTGGTGGATTAGCGGACCCCAGATTAGCATAAAAAAGAAGAGTAGATAAGAGATAAAGAAGTGAGGAGCACTTCTTTTGGGGCTTCAGTAGAATGGCGGTCAAATGAGTCTCGTAAGGCTCGGGCGGGTAAGCAAAGAGATGAACATGCAGCTACTTTTTGAAGACCTACCTAGTAGCCGAGCAGAGGGCGGATCCACTGAAGTAGCTATGCTATAGAAGATTCTTTAAAGTAGATTGGAGCGAGCATGGGTGACTATGGTAGAGGAGAATATACGCGTTAACTAACGAAGAGATCAGCTAAAGACGGATCAAAGGGACAAGTGAGTGCTTGCTTCGGAGTGGTACAAGTAAGTCTTCCCGGACAGCGGAACCTATGGAATGTAGAAGTGCGTGCGGACCTAGGGCTCCATTTATCGAACGACAGAGAGGGACGGACCTGCCTAATAGTACTTTGCTTTGAGTCATAGATGAGATAGTGGAGGAGTAGGGAGAGGACTCCCCCGACAGAAGTATGGAAGATAGAAGTAGCCAATTATTCAGTTCAGAGCTATATGGACCTTGCTAGAAAGGAGAGAAGGACAGCACAGTGAAGTGCCCAGTAGTTGAGACTTTCCCTAAGTTCTGAGAATGAGTGTCAATGCCATTGAAGGGGACTGGGATCTACGAAGTATAGGAACCTCCTCTGCAAGTCCTACCTCCGACCCTGCTCTTTTCGGACCAAACTCATACTTCTTCAATTAGTTTTGGAAGTCTCGGAAGTGGGGGAACGTAGCTAGAGCTAGCCAGGGGCATAGGACCATAGGACCTATTCGACTTAATAGTAATTGGTTCCAGCGCCCTTGGTTGGGTGACGAGGTGGAGAATGGGTTCGAGGGAGAGATAGCAGCTAAGGAGACAGACCTGCGGTGGATTTGTGAGTAGCACTTTCGATAGGAGGAGAGACCCGCGGTGTATGGGTTGTCTCGCCAGTTTCGATAGGGGTGAACGCCGACAGAAAGCTGGATAAATAGGAGAAAGCATGGCGGCCCTGCCCTGGTAAGTAGGGTAGGAACGAGCTCTCATTCTCTTTTTCTTTCTTTAAGTGCGAGAGGGAATGGCTAGGATTCTGGGGAAGTAGCGATAGATTGTTGAAAGGTAGGATGGATATGCATTTGCCTGCCTTCAGGGCTCTCTCGCTTGGAGACTGGGCAGGATGGAAGATAGAACTAACTGTCAGTGGTCCGAGTCTACTGAATTGAGTTATTCAAAGAGTGCATAGGCTGGCTGGCCGACCGATGGTTTGGTATCTGCCGTGCGGAATTGCTTATCTCAAGCATAGAATCCTTTTTTCTATTCTTATCTAAACTAGGTAGGATGACTAAGTTCATGGAGTTGCCTACGGCTCTTTCTCGAGCTCGGAGAGGAATGTAAAGTTGCATATAACCTGGGCAAGGTCTCCCATTTGATCGAGTAGGGGTGAAGGCACCTGACTTCTCTACTTTTGCGTGGATCAAGGCTCACTTACCAAACTAAGGTCATATGGACTGGACAGAAAGGTATACTCATATCGCAAAGGTATACTCATATATATCAAATTGCCATCTAGACTGAGCTCTTTCCTTAGAGGGGATCCACTAGACCTTAGATCACAGTCGGTTTGGAGGAAAGACTCAGAAAGGCTCCGGTCGTCTCCATTGGTTCTCTTTCCTATGAATAGAGGACGGAGAAGGAATGAATGGGCCTAGCCTCCGCGTCTAAATTCAGCGGTGGGCTTGGGTGGTGCTTCCACTTGCTGGCTCGCTTATCCCCCTCGCTTGTTCAATCCCATTCCATTGCCACGATCCCACTCCAAGACTCTCTCCATCCTCATCCCCTGGCCAGAAGATATAGAAGAGAGCACTATACCATTCCCATACATCCAACGAGTAAAGATAGAGCTTTTATAGAGCGCAGTAGAGAAAGAAAAGAACTAAGTGAGAGCACAGTGGAGAAAGAGTCATTAGATTATAGACCTGAGTAGTGTCTCTATACACCATCCAACGAGAAAGATAGACAGACCCATAGTTAGTCAGTGCGACCACCAATGAGAAAGAATCCCACATTGACCATAATGGAATCCCACATTGACTGACCATAATAGTTAGAGTTAGTTTAAGTAAAGCGGAGCATCCCTACCATTCCTACAAGTAAGCATATCTGTCTCAAACTAGCCCTTGGATTTGATTGACCGGAACTGAGTGCACCCAGGGCTTCGCACTGCCTCGTACGGAAAACTCTCTTTTCTTTCTCATAGGGATAGCCACTTGCCCCGCTCTTGCTGATCGATCTTTCTTTCCTATTGGTCACCTGTATCCTAGATTGAATTCTATTCTTGACTTGTGCTCTTATGTCGCCTCTATCTTTCATTGGATGCATGGTCATAGGTAGGCTGACTCATATAAAGAGAGAAGTGGGAATGGTCATAGGTAGGCTGACTCGTATAAAGAGTTAAGTGGGAACAAAATGCAATAACAAATCCATCCACTCTTTAGGGGAAAATTAAAATTTAAGATAAAGAACTCGTATAAAGAGTTAAGTGGGAACTCTGCCTGGATAAAGAACTCGTATAAAGAGATAAGTGGGAACTGCCTGTGATAAAGAGATAAGCGGGAACTGCCTGGATAACCTGGATAAAGAAGTGAAGTGGGAACTGCCTGGATGACTGCACGACCGAAGCTCCACCTAATGGGACAGAGGTAGTAGACAGAGGGGCGGAGACAGAAAGTGGGAATTCTAGTCCATCAGAGGGATCAGACCGGGAATGTATGCTGAGCATGAACTAAGCTCTCCCGTTGGAATTGAATTGATTAGGGCAACGCTTGACGAGGAGCTCTTTAGTGTGTTTGCTTGCTCGTCGCTTTCTCTTTCCTTTACGAGTTATCTTACTTAGTGTGCTTTCCTTTACGAGTGAGTTATCTTACTTAGTGTGGGAGGGAGCCGCTTTCAAGTTGTCCGAGTTCTCTTAGTGTGGAGGGAGCCGCTTTCAAGTCTCTGTCTCTATTCTCTGGTTTGATCTTGTTCTCTGGTTTGATCTTTCTTTCTCTAGCTTTATAGCGGGTGAGCAAGTGGTTTAAGGAGAAGCGGGTGAGCAAGTGGTTTAAGTAAGGATAGATAATATGAGCTTTCAAGTGTCTATTCTCTGTTGTATCTCACAACTTCTCAAGCAATGTTCAATTCAAGAAGTGGTACGAACACTGACTTCATATCCGTGGCTGCTAGGAATGATAGAGTGATAGGCTGGAGCTGGAGGAAGTAGTAAAACAGCTTAGTAAAGGCGGGTGGGTAGGTATAGAGAGGAGAACTATAAGGCGGGTAGGTATAGAGAACTATAATTGACCTGAGTGAGAAGCAGGGGCAAGGCACGAGGAGGTATACTAACTTGAGTAAAGGTATACTATACTAACTTGAGTAAGGGGCAGGAGGTGGTACACTAAGTTATTGAGTAAGGGCAAGGCAGGAGGTGATATACTAAGCTCTTGAGAAGCAGGGCAGTGCACGAGGTACACTATAAGTTATTGAGTAAGGGCAATGCAGGAGGTACACTAAGCTCTTGAGTATAAATACAGAATGGTTGTTTCATATGGGGCCTGGGTAAATGAATGGTTGTTTCATATGGGGCTCGTGTCGTCGATTGACAAAGGGGGCTAAGAAGGCGCTAAGTCCCGCTAAGGTAGCGTGCTATCTATAGAGATGGTTGGATGCATTTCTCGTATCAAGATGATTGATAGTTGGATGCATTTCTCGTATCAAGATGGTTGGTCAAGGCAGCATGGAATGACGCTCCTTTAAGTCACAGTCGCGCTAACCTCTGAATCAGAAGGCTACTCATACAAATCTTCACTGAAGGCAGGCGGCGCTATGGAGCTACTACTGAGAGGGGAGAGGCTAAAAAAAGAAGAAAGAATGGGATTCGAACCCTTGAGACAGATACGAGTTTATTTCATTCGTAGACTCGCTCTTATGAAACTTCCCTCGAGTGGGGGCGCTCTTATGAATGAGTAACGCTCTTATGAATGAGTAAGTAGTTGAAGGAGCTCCTATTTAAGGAAGTCCTCGCGGAGAGTGAACTGAGAACTCCGAATTAAGCTTAAGCAACGAGACCAATTGGAGCTGGCAACTCCCACATTTGTGCCCAAGGAGTTGGAGCTGATCTGACACTTCTTTAACGAAACGAGGAGCTGACTTCCTCAACTTCAAATAAGGGCAGACGAGCGGATGAACGCCTATTGACCGACACCAGTAGAATGAAAGAATGCCTATTGACCGACACAAGACAAAAGTATCCCTATCCCTATTGACCGACAAAAAACAAGTATCCCTATTGAATGAACGACACAAGTTGAATGAAAGAATGCCTATTGACCGACACCAGTAGAATGAAAGAATGCCTATTGACCGACACCAGTAGAATGAAAGAATAATGAAAGAATAACCCGAATGAAATCATAACCAAGAACCCGATTAAAGAGAAAGTGTGCAAGAAAGGGTAAGAAAGCGAGGTTCTCATCGGTTCTCTAAGCTATTGGTTCTCCTCGGTTCTCTAAGCTATCGGTTATCATAAGGAAGAAGAAAGAAGCATTGGTTCTCTTATTATATGAGCTATCGGTTCTCATAAAGAAGATTAAAGAGAAGCTCATCTCGTCGAAGAAGAAAGAAGCATGTGGTAGTCAGTCATAAGCATATCCGTGGGTGTGGAGCTTTAACCCGAAGTGAGCTAGTCAAAAAGATAAATATATGAGCGAAAACAGGCATCCCCGTTGTCCGAAAGTTGGTTGTATCTGTCCGAAAGAAGTTGGTTGTATCCTTTTAGTACTAGGCGCTCCCCAAGCAGCTATCCTCCGATATAGTTCATAGAAAGACCAGGCTTGAAGCACTCCGTTTATTCTCTTCTCTTATCTGTTAGGCTTGTGTTGAAGCACTCCGTTTATTTTCTATCTTCTCTGTTAGGCTTGTTGAAGCACTCCGTTTAGACTATGCATCCGTTAGAGAAGGCTTGAAGCACTCTTTTAGACTCGTTAGAGAAGGCTTGAAGCACTCCGATAGCTACGGTGCCAAACAAAGGATTATAAGGAAGGATAAGTTATTGTATTGGGTTCCAAAGGATTATAAGGAAGGATGGAAGGATAAGTTATTGCTTAGCGAGAGCGCATACCGAGAAGTAGTTATTGCTTAGCGAGAGCACAGACCGATGCACTTAAGTAGGGAGAAAAGAAATGCCCTTAAGATCCAACTACGAATGCTTTAGTTCAGTCCTTCTTGTCTTCGGTAAGGTTTCTTCTATTAATTTCACTCCGCACTCGAACGGAAGTCAACCATTAAGAAGCATTTGTGCGAGGTCCTCTCCTTGAATTGTAGCTCCTCAAATGCCTTCCCATTCATTGCTTTCATTCGACTCCTCTCTCTCTCTGGTTCACTGGTCTTTTAGTAGAACGCAGTCTCCAAGAATATGCTATTCCACTAGCTGAGACAGCAGCTATAGCTGAGAGGGCCTCAGCTCCTCCCCCGCACCGGTCTTACCTCGCTAGCTGTCCAAAGAGTCCTACTGATATTATAGCTGTCCAAAGAGTCCTACTGATATTATAGCTGTCCGCTGTTCTCCTTCGCTCCGCCAGCTTCTGCTTCCATAGTTGGAGTGCTTCCACGTCCTCATCGATCTACAGAAGCATTTAACCCTTTTCCGCGACTACGAACATTCATTTAAAGTCTCATGAAGCAACGAAGAAGTAGTGATCGAGGCATAGTTCAGTCTCATAAAGCAACCATTCATTTGAGTGCTTTTATTCATGAAGCGAAGTCGAGAAGATTCACTCCTAAGCTCATCTGTCTATCTCTTCCCATGAGCACAGCACTACTGTAATGATATTATCTTGATCAGAGCTAAAGTAGCGCTCCGATCACACTTGACTGAATCCCGTCTTCTTCTAGCTCTTCTTGCTTGAACTGGGCAAGCCAAAGATCTTCTTTATCTTCTTCACCGGCTTTCATTCCCTCTGTCCTGTCTTCCCATGTAGAGTTCGCCTTGACCGATCGACGACCAGAATCTGAACTCTTTCAAGGGAGCCGGCGGGCTCAGAAGCTAAAACCTCTCCTCTGCTATCCGCTGTCTGAGTTTCATTCCCGGCTTTGATTATTTTTTAGAGTATGCGGTAGCCAATTCATTCCCTTGATTGGGACTACGACCACCGCTCCGCATCTGCGCTCCTCGCATCTACTATGATTGTAGCTCCCGTTGGTTCCTTTTTCTGCCCTAGCGCGGACCTGGGTTCTTTACTTATTTGAAAGCCCGCGACTACGCTCATTCCTCACCGCACCTCCACCATGAAGACCACGCACTCCTATTGTATGACTAGACGCGAAGTCGAAAGGTAGGGCCCGAGCTCTCCATTAAGAGACTGAACAAACAGTGGAAGCCGATAGAGGCGCCTCACTACCATCTCAGGTTCAAAGCGTGGGGTGTGGGGCACGGAGCTAGAGCAAGCATGGGATATCTGGGGGAAGCAGTCCATCTAGTGGATGGGGGAAGCTCCCCTTTGTTATCGAGCCGGTCATTTGAATATGACACATGAGGATCCCCGTGCCACACATTTACTTTCAGTCGAAGTCGAATGTCTCATCTCATATAATATAATGAAAGTAGTGCCGTCAATAGCATCACGGGAGCGGATGGTTCTTCAGTCTCGTACTCGGGAGCGGATGGCAAAGGATGGGAGGAGTGGGGAGTGGAGATTGAGACGCTCCACTCCCCACTATTCCAGACATCCTTCATCAGGATATCATCAGATATCATTTTTCACTCTGCATCGTCATCGATGTAATAAAAAAGAATCGTAAGACTCTTCCCGCATCATACTTATCAGCTTATCCCCGGACCCTCTCTTCAACCCGATCGTAAACATCCCTGAAATCGATCTCCTTTGAATCGACCACTTGAATCCTTGGTCAATTGAACATAGTCGGATTTATCTTCTCTAACAAATTCATCTCAATTCACAATCTGTGGATCGCGGGTAGGGCTCCGATAATACAGTAGTTGCAGCGAAGACCGATGCTATTCGACTTATGAAAAGGGGGAAAGGTCGACCATCTACTCAGAAAAGGGAAGAGATTCTATGAAGCGTTCAGAAGTAGTCATCACTCTGGTTCGGGAGGGAAAGCAATGGAGGCTATTAAGTGACTTCTAACCGCGCCTACCACACTCTTTCCATTCAGCCTAGCGGGAAGGATCGACGATCGACGAACGAGAACCGTATAATAATGGGCGTCACACTGCGGTCTGGACAGGATTGGATTCTCTTTTCCTTGAAAAAGGACGAGATAACTCAACTCTGACTCACGCGTGAGCCCAGCGATTAGATCGGGCGATCCAGATGATTGAAGCTTTGCGAATGCCGGATCTCTCATCCCCTTCATAGAGGACCCCGAATGGTTCGCCACTCCCTTGAGAAAGGAGGATTCCCACTTCCATAGTAGCAGGCATAGCTATGAGGCCCGTTCCTTTTCCGCCCAATCGATCCGTAGAGTGCCGCCGATCCAAAGATGAAAGATAAGACAGACAAAAGAAAGACAAAAAGAGCTCAGGCCGCGAAGCGAAGTTGAACCATAAAAGCAGTGAATGTGCGATGTTGTGCCATTATCGGCACGGAGTGCTCGTACTTACTTGGGCTTGTGCTGATGTAGCACACACTACTCTTCTTCTGATCTTGCTTGTTGAACCACTATCTTATCTTATAGTCTAGGACGCGAAGGTCTATGCCTCGGCTTGAATATACTATCAAGTGGTGCAGAAGCACTTTTGAGATCGGGTGCACTAACCGCTTTCCCTCTTCACCTGCAGGGCAAAAGTCACTATTAGTAATCTGTGCCTCGTCCCTAAGGGTAGCCATTCACGAGAGCAGCGGAAAGAGTTCATTATTATACGAACATTCATCTATTCGGCAGCTTTGGAAGACTATGAAGAGGCTGTGAAGCATCCCGTACGTGCGGTCCTCCTTTAGGGTGCAGCTCTTATATAAGCTTGATTCCAGCTGGTTGACTGGATCGGGGCACGCACCTGCTACTATAATGAATAGTTGAGTATAGTGGCCGCGAAGGGAAAGGAAGGGGAAAAGAGAAGTACCGTCCAAGTAGTGGAAACACTTTTGTGGAAGGAAGGAGAGCTCTGGAGATGGAGTTTGAATTCCTTAAGTCAATGCCCAGTCCGAACCTTGAATCTCCACCTGGCATTCCGACCTACGGGATCATGGTTCAAATTCATTCCTTCTGAGGAGAGGAAGCGAGAAATAACGAGTGTTGTAGCTCACCCAATCTAGATGGGAAAGAAGGAAGGAGCGTAAGGAAGGGCACTTCAAACTCTTTGAAGGGATATGAAGCAGGCCTTTCCACGTCGCTGTCGGATTTCAGTTTATCCTTTCTCACCTCTGCTGTCCAGGCCTCCTTAACAACCCCTGGGATGTTCAGTCCACATATTGTTGAACCTGAAAGGCTTCATCCCTGACTTCATCTTGCTACCATACTGCACCATCATTGATGCATGGTCACTGATCCCTGCTGGCCCATAATGAACAAAAGAATCATTGAAGCTTTGTATTCAATCCACATTGACTAGACACTTGTCCAACCTTCCTACAGTTCTCTTAGAACCTTCAGACTGGTTTCTCTATGACCACAAGTGGACAGTGGCGGAAGGAAAGCTTAGACTCTTCTCTTCGTGCTCTCACTCTCATTCTTTTACATGGGTCTGTTCTGTTGGTAGTGGGTTTAAATTGATAGAAAGAAGCTACGTCGCTCTCGCTCGTTCCTGCCTCTGAGACCTCTGTGCGGAAGGAGAATCCGTGAGTTGGCTACCTGGCCTGGTCTCCTATTTCCTAGTCTCAAGGTCCGGTTGATCGTTGTTGAATCTGATCTTTGTCTGATCAAGGTGTCGGCGTCGTTGCACTTGCTCCTTGATTTAGTGCCGGGCCGGTGAGTGGGCGCTGGCTCTTTGCGAGCTGCTCCTTCTGGTCTTCTTGCGAGCTGCTTTCCCAAGGAGGGTGGGATAGGCTAGCGATGCTTAGTGAGGGGCGTAGCGATCAAGAATGGCAGTGCTCTAGAGCGGTGAGGAAGACCCTCCCCTGATGCATACTTAGGTGCCGGGTAGGACGCTCATATGGAATGGGCTTTTCTAGTAAGTGCTGGCTCACTCGACTCCCTAAGTTGGACATATATACTAGCTCACTCTACTCAAACCCTAGTCGGACACCTTATATAGTAGCTATTTAAGTCACTCCTGAACGAGGCGCGTAGCATCTTAGCTAGACGGAGCTCTTGTCTTGCCGACGGAGCTCTTGTCTTGCCGAGCTCTTTTGAGGGGCTAGGGTCGAGAGGTACTATTAATAGAAGAGTAGCGAAGTAGCCCGAGAGGGGACGCGTGACGATGCTCCATCCTAGGCTAGTTGCGTAAACAATCTCTATCTACTGGATCCTCTACCCCTTACTCAACTGTACCAGTCAACTGGTTTGAATAGTTCGATGATCTTCGTACCTGCTTTTCTGGATGCCCGCCCTAATCTCTCTTGGATAAATCGTCAAGTATATAATATAAATATAATGGACATCTTAATTAGCCCCCGTCTCTGTCGTAGACCAAGTGTTCTATGAGGAAGGCTATTTGATCAATTAATTCTAGATCCCCGCTCTTTCTTATCTGCTAAATGGTGGATCTGGCTCTCACAGTTTTGATTGAGTGGTAGTGGAGCTCTTCTCTCACTGAGCTCAATGGATTGGGTAGTAGAGTTGTGAGTCTCAATGGATTCTTTTCTTAGAATTGACCTTTCTTTCCTTTGTTGATCTCGGGGTGGTCCTGGAAAGTAGCCTATTATGTGTCTGCTACTGAGACTCTTTTTTGTCCCCTCCCTGTCGTATGAGAACTCAGATATCAGATATACTAGCGGTCTGAGCCGAGTAAGGGCTCTGGGTCGGTGCTGAATGACTCTCGGTGCCAATGACTTCTTTACT
Organism: Wurfbainia villosa; assembly: GCA_025175895.1. Taxonomy (NCBI): domain Eukaryota; kingdom Viridiplantae; phylum Streptophyta; class Magnoliopsida; order Zingiberales; family Zingiberaceae; genus Wurfbainia; species Wurfbainia villosa. The sequence continues at coordinate 20,879 of JAKLTH010000026.1, read as the reverse complement.
CTCGGTGCGGTACCCTTCTTCTCGGTGCGGTGCCAATGACTTCTTCTCGGTGCGCCAATGACTTCTTTACTCTCGGTGCTGTGGGCGAGGTCTGCTATCTACTCTTCCCTAAGGGTGACCCACCCGAGTGCAACTGGTTCACTGATTCACGAGCTCTCGTACTGGGCTCATCAGAGCGAGTATCTACTTCTACTGTATCTTCTTATAATATTGATTATTCTCCTCGGCAGATAGGGTGCCTCTCCTTTCTCCTGCGCTCCTTTCATCCTTTCAGTCGCTTGGTTGGCGCTCCTTTCAGTCGCTTCACGGAGCGGGCGTGGAGTTCTGAAGAACCTGACTCGTGCTCATTCGCGTAACATGAGGAAGAAGTGGTCTACTACATTCCTACCAGTATAGATAGGTAGGGCTCACAACATCTCTGTCAAAAACTAGCTATGATCTATCCGGCTTGGCATTGAAATTGAAGTGAACCGATTAGAGTAGAAGTTCGACCTTCCTTTACCTAATAGCTGGACCCACTGGACCTGGATGAAAGAGCGGGGGCTTCTCCTAGAAAGTAGAGCAAGGAGCAGAGGCAAGCAGCGACGTAAAAGACTAGCCGACGTAGCAATGATTCACGGGTCACCTGCGATCCGATGAACTAAGCCTAAGCCTTCCAGTATAAGTTCCAGTCCCAGTCCGACATCCGAGTCAAGGGCGCCTACCTGGCACCTCACCTATAGAAGACATAGTGGGGAAGGCGACCGAAGGATGCGTAGGAACAAGGCGGCTGCCTTTCTTGTTACGAAGATTCAGATTGCAAGTGCTTGGGTTCGAAAAGGAATGCCGAAGTTCCCAGATCTCATACGAAGTTCAAGTCACGAAGCTACCGTTAAGCATGCCAGCTCTGATGCGTCCCATCCATGCCTACCCTACTTTGCCAGTGAGATGAATGAAAGGTCCTACATAGAGTAAAGAAGAAAGAGCGGGTTAAAATAAAGAGTGAACCTCGCTACTTGGGAGCTAACTAAGCGTGGTGGTAAAGGAAAGAGGATGGGTTAAGAGAATACCGATACGTGGGTTAGAGAGCTAACTAAGATAGACCTGATAGAGTAAGATAGACCCGATATAGAGTATAGAGCTAAGATAGACTGATTCCCCCTGCGACTAAGATAGACTGCCTGCCTACCGCGGATGGATGTTTAGACCCCGAGCGGAGACTACTGGAACTACTGGATGTTTAGACCCCGAGCGGAGACTACTGGAACTACTGGATGTTTAGACCCCGAACGGAGACTACTATTCACAAAGCCAACCAAGCAACAGAGCGACTCCCGATAGAACTGCTCGGACCACCATTCTCTATCCTCTATCAATCCAGATAGGCTACCTTGGATCTACCCACCAGTACTGCGAGCTCCTATATTCTATAGAAGAGAAGTCAGTGACGGAAGCCGGTTCATCATCAGAAGAGAAGTCAGTTCCGCTTCGATCAACAAGCTACGAATCTGAATTTCTGCTCTAAATCTGTTATGCTACTGATTATTCTGCGCACGATGGACCGCTATGCTACTGATTATTCTGCGCACGATGGAGCTGGCCCCAGCCCACCATTAAGTAGGCTCGCTAGCTGTTTTCTTATTCTGCTATTTGGTTTGGAGGTTTGGACCGCCCGCTATCCGCTATCTTATTCTTTGGCCACCCTCTGCCCCGCATAGATCGAGCTATGGGCCCTCTAGTGAACCTCGCTATGATTCCTTACCGGAGAGACTCCTTTCACTGCTTTGCTTTACCCGGGGAGAGACTCCTTTCACTGCTTTACCCGTTCTTGATGGTAGGCATGCATACTTGATTGGACTAGAGGACTTCCCCTACTATCTGAATGGATTTAATTAAGTCTACTTCTTTAGCCGTAGTTGATGGGATTGGCACGTACGAGAGGGTAGTTCCCCGCTTGATGGTAATTGAACTCAGATTATGGGCAGTGAACCCGGATTATCAAATAAATCACAATTTCAGAACATAGATAGCTGATTGATATTGATCGCAAGGATAGATGATCGCAAGGATAGATAGCTGATTGGTATTGATCGCAAGGTAAGGAACGACTGTCATGGGCAGTGAACCCGGATTAGCGAATTATTCGTGATTCAATAACATAGATAGCTGATTGGTTGGAAGGCACGGGAATGCAAGATCGGTGTCATAGGACAGGTTAGCTGGGGGTGTAGAGGTGGGACTGGGACAGAACTCGGGGGAGAGACGCTATGTAGGCCCACGTTCGGGAGAGATAGACGCTAGACGCGGAATAAGTACTTGAGACTTGACTAGTGAGAGAGAGACGCTACGAAGGACTAGGGAGCAAGAGCGCATCATTCTTCTCCAACAGGTGTCTTTTCAGTGAATGAATCCTCGAACCTCGCTCGTAGACGCTGCTATCGGACGAATGGAATGGAAAGCTACTCTATTGAAGTTAAGAGTTTGAATTCATTGAAATATGTAGACCTGTTGGGTCAGGGCAGGCATTACAGAAGCATCATTGGCGAGCTCGTAGACGCTGCTATCGGACAACGTGAAAACCACTTCTGACGCTGCTATCGGACTCCAACTACTCTACTCTACTCTATTAAAGAAAGAACTTGAGATCTTGGAATCGTACCATCCATCAACTACGGTCTCGGTCCATGCGTCCCATACGTCCCAATCTCCGCGAGTAAATAAAGTAGTGCCCTGAAAGAGCATAGAAGGAAAGAGACCAGACCCATTCAAGGAAGTGATTGATGCGGAGGAGACCAACGGAACGGTAAGTGAGGGAGCCCACTATAATCTCTCTCCAGCCATGCGTCCCATGGTCGGAACGAGGAATGAGAGAAACTGAGAACGAGGAGCGAACGATAGCATCTCAATGATAACTTCGAAACTCGGAGTTCAAGAACGAAACTAGAAGCTCACTTAGAACTCGCTGTTCCACGAGGACCATCCAGCAAATTGAGGAGCTCGGGTCGGAGGAAGAAGGTGAACCAGATACAACAAGGCCATTTAGAACCTGCCACGACGCTTAGCTTGGTTGGAGACGCGGCTAATATCAAGTTCCTGCTGCTAAAGTAGTTCAAGTCTTAATTTCTGCATTTAAGTCTGCTGCTGCTAGCTCTTTCAACGAAAGTCAAAGTCTGAATTCATGCTCCGTTAAGTATAGTATGGTTAATCAAGTCTTGGGTCACTTAACTAAACTAGGAGCTAAATTATAACTTCTGGAATGAGGCAAGGAAAGCCGGGCTTGCCTGCGATGACTGACCGCTACGTGGGCTAGCGCGAGGGTCTTCTTCTCCGTCGCTATAAGAAAGTAAAGTAGCTCGGTCAACTAGGGTTTCAAATCAAGCAGCTCAGGCCAGGGACAGTGAGCTCAAACTACCCCATGCCTAGTCCTAGTCCAGTCCTAAACTTCCCGGGACTTATAAGTCGGAGGGCTCAAAATAGTGTCTAGGGGGTAAGCTATTACTCACTTCGAACTCGCTGTTCCACTCGGAATGAAGCTAGCAACTGCAGACTTTATCCGCTGACTTCTAACTAGGAGCTCACTGAGAACTATGATTCCAAGGCTCTTCAAGAGTCCGGTGCTCGTTCAACTAGATCAAACGTTCCAATGGGAGGACCCCACGCGAGTTCTACGATAGCGAGTTCATTCAATGCTTGCGGACCGACCTTGCTTGACTTTACTGAATAACCCTACGCCCTAGATCTGAGAGGTCTGATGACCGAGTCGGAGAATGAAATAAAGTAGTTTGAGTCTCGTAGGTTCGAATCCCGTTGTTATACGTGGCTTTTACGACGAACAACGTGTGAGCTCCATGAGCGCCAAGCTTGTTCCTGGCACTAGGAATTGGATAGATTCCCCGACCCGAGGTAGATCAATTCTGATTCAGATAGGCCGGAATAGGAGTTGAAAGAGCTACCTTTGATGGATGGATGGATCGAAATAGAACCGCTATAAGTTCAACAGCAGCCCTGGGTTCCTATGTGACTCAAAAGAGTGCAATAGAGGTTCAAGCTAAGCTAAGTAAACCAAACCAAGCATAAGCGTCTACGAACTCACTTGCGGTAAGGGCAGAACTACTCACTAGCGGTAAGGAAGGAACAAGCCAAGCTAAGCTAAGTAAAGTACGCGTCGTAAAGTTGCGTTGGAGCTCGGATAAAACTGATCTGCGGAGGGAGGCGGAGGGTCCAAAGAAAATAAGCAACGAAAGATTGGCAGGGCGGAGGGTGGGTTGAGACCTAGGGTTTCAGAGTTTAGGCGAGGAAAGGCGATGACCCCGTCTCCAGAACAAGAGTCTTAACGTCGCTCCGCTCGTCCCTTTCTTTTCTTTCCGGTGGCTTTTATGCTTTCCTTTGAGGAATTTGAGGGGACTACTAATATAAAATACGTACGATTCAGCGACTTCACACTCAGCCAATCGCACCTCTTCTAATCTCTTTATCTTTCCCTGAACTTGAACTTCCTAGTTCTGGAGATGGAGAGCTCCGACTTAATATAACAGGGTGAAAGTGAATGAAATTAGATAGATAGAGTTCCAAGAGGTACGGCACTAACAACATATTCCAGTACGGCACTAATTACATATATATCCCCATCCGAGCAAGATAGGCTCGACCAACGGGAGAGGGGCGAGAGAGCTCTCGCGTAAGCGAGAGAGGCGGAGAGCTCAATAGTAAGCGTAAGCGAGAGAAGTATTTACGATAAGAAAGGGCTCGTACGAGCGACAGCGACGTGAGTGAATGGCTATCGTCCACGTCTTCCCTTCCTTCGTGGCGTACTCTTTGCTTTAGTTCCGAGGTGTAGAATCGACCTACAGAAGAGAAGAAGCGAATCCACCACCTCTTCAAAGAACAAGAGTAAGCAAGCGAACTGTTAATAATCTGGCTCTGGCTTCCAATTCCAAGGCTTACTATTTCCCCAGCCAGGGACTGCTGAACTTCATTCTCCGTGGTATCAGGGACTGCTGAACTGCGGTATGTGTATATGAGAATTCCACTATCATTTCATCTCTACGCGTTCTGTCGCTATTTACTAAAAAAACCATTCTTATGCTATGGGTCAAGAGACCGTACGAAATATATGGGATGGGCCAAGAGACCTACCGAGATCGCATTCCGAGCCGAGTCCCCACTTATTTTCATTGGTTCCCTTCGACTATAGCTGTCCTTCTTTTCTTTCATTGGTGGTTCCCTTCGACTATAGCTGTCTCTGATTCACATTAAGATAAAAGAGTAGAGTGAGCTCTTTGGACAAAACTAAGGATGGCAAATTGATATTCTATAGATCAAGTCCAATATCTCCTTATAAGTCCGACTCTGATTTAAGTTCTTTGCGTGCTTAAGTTCTTCTTAGCTTAGAGGAGTCTCTCTTATTGGAGGATGGATTTGAGTACGAGGGTCTAGGCTAGCTTCTATTGGTACTACTTCTACTGCTTGGTCTTCCTCGGGTGCCTCTCACGTAACTCTCAAGTAAGAGAAGGAAAGCCTACTGACTATATTATAATAAATATATAAGGTGGCGAAGGTACGAACTATCGTGATGTAAAGGAGCGGTGATAACGACATAACATAATAAGTAGCGACAAACACAAATGAAGGCCTAAGTACGTGGTCGAACTCACTCAATGCGATAGGAAATGGAATCAGTTAGGTCAGATAGGTGGTCGATTAGTCAATCTTGCATCTCTGAGTACATCCAGGTAGAGAAGAGAAAGATAGTCAAAGATCATGCGCGAACAATGGTGGCACAGAGGGCCAAGTGGAGGACGATCGCTTGACAAGAGGTGAGAAGTCTCTCCGACGTGGTGGTCCGATCGAATACTTTACTTGAATGGAAGATTTTCCAGTGCTTGGCTCCACCACTACAAGGGCTTATTTTATTACATTACAGGGATGGATTAGCTTTAGTATGCTATCAGGGATGGATTAGCTTTAGTATGCTTTCGTAGTAGAGACTGGCTTAGGAGAAAGGGCGAAGGACGGACTGAGATCGCCTATACCAGTACTGCCGGAGCCTATACCAGTACTGCCGGAGCCTCTGTCTTTATATTTATTATATTGCTATTGCCTGTTTGCCTGTCCTGTATTGCCTGAGTTGCCTCAGTGGGTGGGATGGGATAATAGCATTGCCAGAATTGCCTCCGTGGGATAGTTGAACGTAGGGGAGGTCTCTGGCTTGACCTGAATTTACTTTATAGGAAAGGCATATGAGATATGCGCTTTCAAGTGTTTTTCTCTATGCCCTTTCTTCAATTTATCTAATCGGGAGGTAGCACGTGGTGGGGTGGCCCCTACTTGCTTTTGTAGCAAGTGAATGAAAGCGCTTCTTCCACACGCTTGTAGAGAGGAGATGTACTGGCTTCTACTGTCTGGTGCCCCTTATTGCACCGCTCCGTGGGGGAAGGAAAGAACTAAACGTACGAGGAAGGAAGTCCATATATTCAGTGTTCGAGACTCATGTATAGAAGTTCCTCGGATCAGCTAGCTGAACTGGGCTTGGAGCACACACGTACCCCTCTTAGGATAGGATGCATGCCCCGAAAGACGGATAGGCTCTTTGATCAGTCCTATAGCCCACCTTCGTCTCAGTGAAACTAGGTCAGGAGAGAGCGGCTATTCCTTTTTTTCACCCAAGGTTTTGAACAGGCGCGCTTCTCAATTGGTTCAAACCCAGTCCTCAAATCAATCCCATTCTGGTTTGAGCATATTGGATTGGAAATTGACCTTCGTTACAAGAGTGAATTTCCTCGAGTTCATACTGGAATCTACAAGGTAGTTTGCTTTGCCTTTCTTCTGGCAAGAGGCAGATTATCTGTCCACCTTTGAAAGAGTTCTTTCATCGTCCGGTTCTCAAAACTCGAAATAAAGCATGGAGGGAAAGGTAATCGGCAACGAAGTAGCCTCGATGTCGGAAGAGCTCGTTGCTTGCTGTCCGAGTACGAGTAAGTAAAGGCAATGAAATTGTTGCTATCACGATTTTCCCGATGAGAATGCTAATGGGAATGCCCATACTGTCCATAGCTTGTTCTCCAAGCTGCAACCTTTGAGCTAAGCTCTTTCCTGGGCTTGATGAGCTTCAGGTGTATGGGTTTATGAAGCGGGTGGGAATTCCAGTGCAAATACCTTTTCTTACCAAGGGCAATGTCCGGCTTCCGACCGCCTTTCATTTTGAATTCCAAAATGGGCCTTCTTAGTTTAGTTCCCGTGCAAAGTTGATTAGCTGTCTTCGTTCATCGAGTAGTCGAATGTGAGGAAGTTTGCCTGAGTACGAGTAGAGGATTGGTTGATAGAGTGAGAAACCTTTCTCTCCCCGCTGGTCTGCTCATTTAGCCAAGAGGTAGGTCCAAGAAATGAAGAGGCATGATGGCACGAGTCCCGACCAGTCTCTCATAGGCATGCATAGGCATGATCGCACGAGGAACGAGCGACAGCGACGTGGAGAGCAAATTCAATTGCGAGAGTCACCCCGTCGTTCTCACGGATTATGGAATGAGCTATTCGGTCAGTCAATAAAGAAGGTCTGTATGGAATGAGCTATACTCAAGTTGAACTTCCCGTGTTTTTTGCCTAAAATAGGAGCACAAAAGAATCTTTCAGTCGTGAATGGCAAAATAAGAGAGAGTCCGAAAGATCTTTGAATTCACTCTTTTCTTCTGGTCGAGCCTATAAAGAATCATTCCCTCTCTCAACTTAAGAGCTAGCGGCGGGCTTTTTTAAACTGCGAACAAAACCAAAACCAAAGACGGTTCGGGGCGCCATTCAGATCTTTCTCAGCTGGTTCGTTTATGCCGGCGAACTTCTCACTTAACTTGAACTCCTTTCCTTAGGTTTGAACTCCCTTCTTTTAATTAACTTAAAGCATTAACTTAGACCCTAGCACCCATTCTTTATGGAGGAACGGAGTCTCTACTTCAAAGTGGAGGGAAAGAGAACGCGTACTCAAAAGCTAGAACAGAATAGGAATTCACTGAACTCACATGCCATTCACGACTGCAGCTGAAATACGGATAGTCGAAGATCTGAATGGCATTGCAAAAGATAATAATAGTTGAGGCATTGCATACCCCATTCAGTTCCCGAGGAAGGAGTGAGAACGACGTCTCAGCAGCCGGGAAAGGAAATCAGTACGGGTGGTACGGAGAAGAATACAAGGGAATAGAGATCGGCCTGCTCCGCCTTCACTTGAACCATGCCTTTCCGCTTCTGCCTCTTCCTCGATATGGTCCGGTACATGAGACCGACGCCTTACACCTCATAGTCACGGAGTCAAGAACCTTAACCATGGCTACGAGATGCGCCAGCGAGTTAGTGCTAGGACCTCTTCCCACACCCAATAAGATCTCGCCCGCTCCAGCTTCATTGGTCTCAAGTCTAGCTAGGCCCCTCCTACTCTAGCCCGCTCTTCAGTCCTCTGAGTCTCCGCTGCTCTCGTCCTTCGCTCGTCCCTTCCTTTAGTCACACGTCGCAGTAGGTTCGCTCGTCCTTCTCCTTTCAGTCGAACCCGTCGGTTCCTTGGACCTTCTCAACCGTTCACTCTTCTCTTGTTCGCTGACCGTTCTGAGCCCACTCACCGAGTAGTCTTACCTGGGAGTAAGAAGTTATCATTCGCACAGGTGTCGGAGGTCATCATCCGTGCAGGAGTAGGAGGTCCTCTCATTCGCTTCTCTGGATGGCTGAGAGGGAGGTTAATGTGATTATCCAAGTATCCAAGAGGGAGGTTTAATGTGATTATCCAAGATCTCTCATTCTATAAAGAGAAAGAAAGCAGAATCAATGAGGCAGAGAAGGGTCTTCGTATAATAGAAAAAGAGTCTTCATATAAGAGAATCAAGCAGAATCAGTGGAGGCTTTCACTAGCGAAATAAGCAGAATCAGATAAGCTTTCACTAGCGAAATGAAACATTTCAATCTTTTCTCTTTTCGGAGCTATTTATTTTCTTTTTTCTTAGGTCAGCTTTATTGCGGCTAAAGAGCTTAGGTCCAATCTAGCTTCAATGCTCTACCCGCCCCTGCATGGCATGAAGAATGGAATCCCCCGCCACATAGCCTGCCTAGAGAGTGCGCTGAGCCTCCGGGCCTGGCCAGGGGTTAGGCATCTCCCGGCGGGCTCAAGAAAAGAAAAGTACCGGACAAGTGGTCCAACTAAATCTCAAAGATTGGATCCCATCCTTGGAAATCTTCAATCAGTCGAAGGATGGTAAGGGGAGAGAGGATCAACTATCTTCTCGGATTCGTAGGCCCAACTACTGGAGGGGGAGGGAGAGTACCGCTGAACTGCTGGACGAAAATTGCGATACCTAATACCTACTAGCGAACTAATATGAGTAGAGTAATTAGACGGGTAACGACGTGAGCTAAGAATTTGACGTTAAAACATACCGGACTTCCCCATTCGAACCTCCGACAGTCGAATAGCAAACCTGTCTGTCCAGTTGGTAAGGCAGGACGAGAACGTTAGTATAGGACAGGAAGAGCAGTGCTCTAATTTATCATTCTCCGGTTGAAACCACTGTTGCCTGATCCGGAACCTGCTCTAGCTACTTTTCCATTCCATTCCTTCCATCTCTTACAAAAGCTCCTTCTCGAGCAGCAAGAGGGCATTCGAGAACAAGCCCATCTTAACAGTATACTCTTTTCTATCAAACAGCTTGGGCATCTTTATAGGTCAGGAAAGACACTCCAGTCTCCCTATGTAGTTCACCCTGGGGGATAAAACCGTTAGCAAGAATTGACTCGGTCGGGACTCTATATGCTGCTTGGTCTGGCGCTGGTTCCAGATTAGATCTGTGACTATCAAAATATGGAATTGAACAGTGTCCCTCAGCGTGGGTGTGGTGAATACGCATGCTCGCACGTGGATCAGACCTCATTGAATGACTTAATCAGGTCACCCTTGAACCCAGCCCTCTATTATACCTCCTTCCATACTAACGTCAGTTTCATTATGATAAGTGTGCATAGCTGGTCTAGCCTACACACCATACTTCCTACTCTTCATCCTACCTCCGTCGCTTCAAACCCCTCGGGACAATATTCTATCATACAAAAAAAGCCAGGAGATATCATACACAAGGCTCCAGGTCCGAAAGGTCAAACCCAGAAATACGCAAGCGAGACCCAGAGGTGGAGCTAAGGAACAACGACACTCTTAGTAATAGCATGAAATGGAACGAACGAGCAGAATTTATAAGATGTTTAGATATAGGGGCGAGTATGTAGATACCAACGTACGAGTGAACATTTTGTTCGGGGGAGTCGATTGGAGTACTGTCACTCTGCTTTGTGGAAGAAAACTGGGAAAAGAGAGTGGGACAAATTGATCTTCTTTTATTTATCTGTGTACTGTTATTCTTACTGGAGGAGAGCACTTATAAGAACAGAATGCTAACACTTTCTTCGATTATCAGACAGAATCGGAATGTAGCCTTCCTTGGCCAGGTTATTGAATATCGGGGAACCCAGGAAGAAAATGAAATGAATTTGATCAATCTTTCTTTTTATAAGGAACCGATCGATAATAGTAGGTAGATGCATACTCTTTTGAAGGTCTCTTTCGTAGGTACTTGATAGCAGGAGCTCTCAACAATTTATCTGCGGCGAATCTAGACATCCTAGACGACGAAGAAGAGCCGGAATCCACTCCAGAGAGGGGTTTTTCCTTTGTCCTTTCGTAAACTAAAGAAAGGCGAAGCGGATGTGAAACAACCTAGCAAGCAACCTCTCGTCCGGCCTTACTAAAAGCTCTTTGCGTCCCCAGCCTTACTGCTTTCTTCGCACTCCAAAGTCATAATCAAAACGAGGAGGTACGAGCGACAGCGAACTAATAATATTTAAGTAGAGTGAAACGACGGGGTATAACTTTCCTAAAGATGACCGTGAAGTCTCTCAAGTATAGAGTCATTCTTAAGAAAGGCAGGAAGACATGACATGCTACTAAAATAAAAAGAAAGTTTGAAGTCAATCGTAAGGGCTCGTAAGTATTAAGTCTATTAGATCTGTCTACGTTTTGTAGAATGGCTATTTGCCATTCACGACTACTTACTGTAATGCCTAAAAGATATTCGTCTTTATGAGTCAAAAAGTAGCGGTTGGGATGGAACAACTTATATTTGGCCGATAGCCATGTTAGACCTGCGATCATTCTAGCGACGTGGAGAAAAAGGAGAAGCTGAGTGGAGAATCTTTTATCAATCTTCGTTCCGCCGGACCCATGGATAACTTCATCCATTCTCTTTCCCTCCCCCGGTCTGAATGAAAAGATATCGACTGGCCCACCACCCCGAAAGCCTGAACTACGTAAAGAAGTAAAGAGGCTTTTCTGCTTCCTGTCCTTCCACGCAGTGAGTGTACACAGTCACTCTGCGTATGATTCACTGGACGGCCTTCCAAGTCGGTATCCATTCATGTCCCTGGGAAAGGGGAATAGTTGGAATAGAGGGTACGTATCGGAGAACGAGAGGACAGAATGAGGGTCAGAACTCATCAAGCCAATCGAACACCGAATTCATATCATAAGACTTAGTGACCATAGATGTAAAAGTGTTTTTGTCCACTCTTTTAGCTAAGCAAATTACTTGACTTAGAGAGAAGAAAGACATATAGACTTTGACAAGTAGGTCAGCTCTGTCGTCCTGCTTAATTATTAGCTTTCTATGAAATGAAGGAATGATACGAGCCACGGAGAGTGAGGGAGACCAAGACAGGTAAGCGGGGTCACACCTCCATACGCAGTCTGTAAGGATGAGCTGCACTGCTTTAAGGGCACCAAAGAACCATCCACACTTTTGACCTAACTGTCTAACTTCCGGTCTTTGTTGTTTAGCCGGCTGATCCATAGCTTGGTTTGCCGTCGAACAAGCAGCACGGGGATGAAAGGATAAGTTGAAGAACGGTGCAGGTACGAAGTGATTAAGAAAGAGATGGAATTCCTATAGTGATAGGTTAGAGGCACAATGATCTTCTGACTGTCATTATGTTGAGTGGTGAATTGAATTACATATGAGTGATAATAGGCTCCTATCCTTATTAGTCGTTAAGGAGTTTGATCAAGGAGTTGCAGTTGCTTTTATCCTTGAAGCTTTCCTGTTAGTCTTCTTTCCGAACCTTTTCTGTTCTTCGATCCCTCCACGTCTTAACGTCGCTCCCGTCCTCGGACCTCTTCAAATTGTCCTGTGGATCATAGCGAGTTGGAGAGTAGCAAAGCTCGTACAACTCCACCAATTTACAATACAAAATTACGAGGAGAGGGTTACGGAAAGCGTAGCCTCTACCATAAAGGAACAACTCCTTTTTTCCCTCGAAGAGAATCACATCCCATTACCTCGTGAGAAAACTGCTTTGGATGTGATCGATGCATGCCCCAAACGATCTTTCATTTCTTTCGCAAATCTATTCTTCTTTATAGGGCTTAGGTCTAAATAGTAAGTCTTTCATACAAGCAGTGCAGATAGCTGCTAACTTCTTTACTTCCTAGATGTCATGGTGATTATTCCCTCCTGCCTATTCATTTTATTGTATCCATCTTCTATTATATCCGAGGGCCACCAATAGTCCCTATCGGGTGTGGGATGCTCCTTTCACTTCTGTATTCATCTTCTTTCCATCAGACTTTTGTTGGAAAAACCAACGCCAAGTCTCCACGTCTACCCGTCTTCACGTCGCTGTCGCTCTAACTGACTTTCCACTTTCAAAGTCGAGTCCTTAAAATAAAGTCATCCTTATTTACTTATTTGCTTATTTGAAACTTTAGAAAAGTCGAGTCCTAAATGGAATGATTATCAAAGTCGAGTCAAAAAAGAGTCGCCCTAAATCTTCCCAACTTAAAAAGCAGTGACTTAATTACTCAACTACTCATAATGTTGTGCGTCTCGTCACCTCATAGACTTAACTTGGTCGAGCACGTCTCAACTAAATGTTGTGCGTCTCGTCCCTTTCTTTTCGGGAGTCTCACTTCTATCAATGTAATGAAAGAACCATCCCTTCCTATTTCTTTGTCCTGTCAGATAGAAAGAAAGTGAGACCAAAGCCCCTTCTTTACCAGGGGGTTCAAGGGGGGTTTACATACAACCGGGGCAAAGTGGTTTATGATTGAATCTCAAAGGCATTCTTCTCATTTGGTAGATCCAAGTCCATGGCCTATTTCGGGTTCACTCGGAGCTTTGGCAAGCACCTACGGAGGTGTGATGTACATGCACCTATTTCAAGGTGGTGCAACACTTCTCAGTTTGGGCCTCATCTTTATCCTATATACCATGTTCGTATGGTGGCGCGATGTTCTACGTGAATCCACGTTGGAAGGACATCATACAAAAGCAGTACAATTAGGACCTCGATATGGTTCTATTCTGTTCATAGTCTCGGAGGTTATGTTCCTTTTTGCTTTTTTTTGGGCTTCTTCTCATTCTTCTTTGGCACCTACGGTAGAGATCGGAGGTATTTGGCCCCCAAAAGGGATTGGGGTTTTAGATCCTTGGGAAATACCTTTTCTTAATACCCCTATTCTCCCTTCATCCGGAGCTGCCGTAACTTGGGCTCATCATGCTATACTCGCGGGGAAGGAAAAACGAGCAGTTTACGCTTTAGTAGCTACCGTTTCACTGGCTCTAGTATCCACTGGCTTTCAAGGAATGGAATATTACCAAGCACCCTCCACTATTTCGGATAGTGTTTATGGTTCTACCTTTTTCTTAGCAACTGGCTTTCATGGTTTTCATGTGATTATAGGTACTCTTTTCTTGATCGTATGTGGTATTCGCCAATATCTTGGTCATCTTACCAAGGAGCATCACGTTGGCTTTGAAGCAGCTGCATGGTACTGGCATTTTGTAGACGTGGTTCGGTTATTCCCATTTTTCTCTATCTATTGGTGGGGAGGTATATGAAAGAACGAATAAGTGGATTGAGGAATTCAAGCTCGAAGACAAAGAGAACTGGGCTTTTCAAAAGAATGAGAGCAGCTTTCCCACCCCCTTTATTCCAAAAAGAGACTACTTCCCTACAATATCTCTCTGTATTCTGGCACAACATATAGGGATCGAAGAGATTATGGCGGATTATGTAAACCAAGAAATGACCCGAAAATGGATCTTGGTCTATTTGAGATTGTTCCTTTTAATCGTAATCAAAGATGTTTTCTTGTCTCTCGTTTCTTTTCTGAACAAATCGAAGAACCTAATGGATCAAACTCATCCTTGGCTGCTACGAAAGATATCGGAAAAAGCATTCTGAAATTGAGCCTAAGACTGAGAGGAAAGAAGCTCGTCTTACCGTTTCCTTCACGGTTCAGCCCCCTTACTAGGAGAAATCTTTGATTCATGGCCGTAGTCAAGACAGTCCGAAGGTAACAGCAAGCTACGGCTTCAAAGCCAAGCCCCGAAAACTCCAGTACGCTCCTGCCTCATTTTTTGTTCAAATAGTTTCAAACTAGGCCCACGAGTAGATTAAAACAGATTGAAATGAGTGTGCTAGTGCGCTTATGTCAGATAGGGGTCAAAGCGTGTCATTGAGGGTTGCGGGGCATGTAGCTTCTTTTCTTTTGGGTTGTTAAAAGCGGATTCCGCTGGTTCAAGAATAGATGCTTTCTTCCGTGCCTTCCTTGGCTTGGCAGTATCATCTGCTTTAGTGGCAGCTGCGTCTCTTTCGGCTTCTGATTCGGATTTCTATTTGGGTCGGAATCTTGATAGGTCTCGGAATTCGCTTGTGAAAGAGCTTCTACTGAAGCTTATGCGTTTGTTGATGCAAATTCGTTTGATCTATAGCACCTCTTGCTTTAGCTGCGATTTCAGAGTGTTTTGGTTCGGAAGAACCCGGAGCTCCTAGCTCGGGATAACCGGGAAACTGCCGGCTAATCGTATGCCAGTGAATCATTGGATATTCGGGGCGAATCATATGTTGTTGAATTGCCCGCGTAACCATGAGGAAAGCGAATTGGTAACCGTCCTTTTTCGATATAATTCAGCTCCACATCTAGGCTGAGTTCTTCTAATAAAGCGTACAATTAATTGTACGACCAAAGGCACCCAGCCAGAACTAGGCGCGAAAGCAGCCAAGCAGAAAGAAGAAGGCGTAGGGTGGGATCGATTAAAGGCAGTTCGTCCACACTTTGTGTTGTTACAGGGTGAAAATACGAGCTATGCTTCTATGCTGCTTGGCGAGAAGTGAGGTTGGTTGATAGCCGCGCCCAGTCTTGCTGTTAAAGCTGGTTTACTATCAATAGAAAAAGGAAGAGCTGGTAGAGATAGTGCGGAGCTGGTCTGGTTACGATTTCTGATGCTACGCGGAAGTTATCAAGGCTACGGTCCCTCTGCCTCTGGTCCCGAAGAGTTCAAGCAAGTCATGCCTGGACGGGGAACTATCTCAAGCCTAGCAATGGGAAGCCAGATCACCTTCCTGACGAGCCCAGTTCCTATGAGCGAGCCAATGAAGAGGAGCGAAAGAGGGAGACTACCTGAACTCAACTCGGAATAGCAGCGGTGAGGCAGAGGCTACCGTACAGTACATATTGGCAGACTCTTACCCATAGTAGGGAGGGAGACTATCCGAATCTTCGGTGCATAGATGAGGGCTTCACTGATCGACCAGACACACTCACTGATCGGATCTACGATCTACTCTGAATGGGAAAGAATTAGTGTGGTGGGAAGACGTTTTGCAAAGCGAAGTCGAAGCACCCCCCTAAGAGAACTCCCCTCTCTTTCTTTTCTACCTCCCGCCTATCTCTATCTATCTATCTGCTTTGCCAACCTATCTGATCTGCGTCGCTGTCGCTCGCTCCTCTCTTTTTGTCCTTTACGTCACGGGAGCGCTGTCAAAGGTCACTGAGTTGAACTAGCAACTGCTCACTCTGCTCACTGAACCTGAGCCTCCGCAACTATGAGTCTTCCAGTCGCTCCTTTCATAGGTCTTTTCGAAGCTAGAGATGTGAGCACTTTCATGGGGACAGTCGGAGGGAAAGCAGTATAGGCCTTCCCCCCATTTCTTTACCAACGGTAGCGGAATACTACTGAGGAAGAGATGCGAGGGCCCTGATACAAGAATCAGTTTTCCAAGGACTCTGGTAGTAGCGGAGTGCAATTGAGCGAGACATGCGTGGAAAGAAAGGGGACATGGGCGAGACGAACTTATCAGTAGAGAAGAAAGGAGAGGAAGGCACGGCAAGGCGGACGCATACCTAGGAAAGCAAGATCCAGAGAATGGCCTATGCGACTCAATGGCAGTGGGCATCTTGGTGCGAGAGGATTGGGATCTGAAGTTGTGTGAGCTCGAGGTCAGACGCTATAGTTCCCACTCATAGTTCCCACTCATCTCCTAGCCTTGAGAAGGGGGCCTGCATCCGCATAGGACCTGGGGTGCCGACCATAAAATAAAGGATAGATCAAGTTTGGTGACGAGCTCGGAGCTCGTGAAATAGAAGCTCGTGAACGAGAGCTTCGGTGCTTGCGACAAAGAGAAGGCAGAGGACAAGGCTTTGATAGATCATCAGCGGTTAGGCAGAGCAGCGAGAACCATTATTCCGCCCCAGCTCCTAGAGAAGGGATCCGACCAAATAAGTAAGCTTCAGGATAGCTTTTTGGGCTCGCTCGTTTGCGATCGGTGCAACGACGGTAGACTCCACCTGAGGAATCCGAATCTTCGGCTGAGGGCTGGCTCGGCAGATCGAGATCCTCCCCCGGGAAGCTAGAGGTCAACTCATGCCAGGAAGCAAGGTGCTAGGCGTCTACCACATGAGAGGCGGATCCCATCAAGAGGTCCCTGGCACTGGTCAGATAAAGTCTTAGCTACCGAGAAAACCGGTTTAGCTAATAAGTAATAGAGAAAGGGCAGGGAGCATGAGCGACGCAAGTCTGGCTCTGGTGCGAGAGATGAGTAGCGCTCGGCACTCTCTCTCAGTGATAATTTGATTCTTTCCCAATTCAGTTAAGTAAGGTAGGGCCTCCCCACGTATAGGTAAGCGGTAGGTAGGGTATTTAGAAGCCCACTCTGCGGTACCATTGAATGCGAAGCTACAGAATCAATCGAAGAAAGTGAAGAAGAGACTCGAGAAAGGGCAAGAGTGAAACGAAATCTTTGCCGCTTGACTCTGCATATATATAGCCGTACAAGATTTGATCGCCGGTATCGGAAGACTCTCAATCGCCGAGGGCTCGCAACATTTCCCCTCCGTCCGGTCAAGCAACTAAAACAAGTGAAACTCAAACTTAAACAATCAAAAGGGTGCGATGTATTTACATAAGAGATGTGATTGAGAGATCACCTTTGGTTTTTAGGGTGAAGCGAGTTAAATGTGTCTTCTCTGGGTCAAGTCGTAGAAGCCTCTATGCTCCGCGCATAAGCATTCCGATGTTGATACCAAGTTGCCGGGGAGAGTGTTTTGTTCCCTCGTTAAGAGTGTCTACAGAGCTTTATTATGCCTCCACGAATGATAAATGCGTAGGGTGTCATACATGCGAAGGTTGGGGCTCAGGGCTGCTGGCTTTATTATTCCCTCTACAAGGAGTTGTAGATGCGAAGGTTTTATCTCATTCGTATTCTGATCGAAGAAGTTTCATTCAACCAACTATCTTTTTGAAGCAGATAGAAAATCTTTATTCTATAGAGACTGGAAAAGCCAACTCATGTTTTTCCTATAGACGAGTTGTTAAACGCAGTTGAACCTTTTGAATAATGGTTCCACCGTAGGTCAAAAAACGCTCCCACTGGTTTCTGTGAATGCGCCCCTGGAAGTTGCGGGCCCTTCCACATTAAGCAGCTTACCCTTATTTGAAAGGATGGACAGTAGAGTGGTTGTACCAGCCAACACTCCTCTAGGTGATATTGTCACTACGGTATCGCCTTCCTTGTCGGTCGAGGGCGAGGTCTCCCAAGAGGAGATCTGGTTGAATTTAGAGAACGACCCTCTCAAAAGCTATAGCAGCTCCTCCTGCGCACGAAGCTGGTCCCTCCGAATAAAAAAACTATCATTTTCGGAGGCACGGGAACGCTTACAGCGCCTACGCGAGGATAACCTCGGGCGCCTCCGTGAGCAGGAGAATCTCATCAAAACTGCAAAGGAACAACTCCAGCGGCTAGAAGAGAATTTCAAAGCTATGAAAGCCAGAGACGCCTCTCTTCATCTTTGGCGGCGTCTCTGGCGCCAGCAAATCTTGGAATTGACAAGGACAGTGGACAGAGATTAGAAATTCCGTAGGCGTAGGGGAGCGGCTGGATCGAATCCTTCAATTGAGCAAGAAAACTCCTGCAACAAGCAACGCTTTATAATAGAGGCGCTAGCGCGAAAGCCGTTGTGAACAAGCAACGGCTTCACCTCCAACAAGCAAGGGCTACGCAATTTGGAAAGCTACCGCTACAGAACAAGCAACGGCTTCGCTAAAGCGAAAGCCTTGTTCAGAAATTCCAGTGAAAGGATTTATTTGACTTCTTAATCCCGGACTTAAGGAAAGACTATTCGACCACTAAACTAAGACAGAGACTAGTCGCTGATGAAGGATGATGGAACTCAAATCAAGATTTCCAATTCCTCGCTTACTGGCATTGCGCCAGTAACCTTTTAAGCCTGAACCTTCACAGAGTATAAGAGGATTGCTTTACTTACGGAATAGAAAGATGAAAAGTCGATCGAAGACTACTCTCATAAGATTTGCACTTGCCCCAGACGGCTCCGTTCTCCGATCCAGGCATGCCATTTCGTCGCTGCTGTAGCGAATAGGGGGCTCTGACTCCGCGTCTTCTGCTCATTAAGCTAGGTCCATGGCTCTAACTTATAAGCTTGGATCCGAAATCACATCTGACTATAGTTATTAGACTATTTATTCCCCTCGGAAAGACAAATTGAAGCTGCGTAAAGGAACTAAAAGAATGAATATGAAAATAAAAGCGGTTAAAGGCTCCGTCGAAGGAACCTAGTCGACTCGGCCTACGCCACTCTAAATGCCAGCTGACGTAGTAGTCCTTCGATCTGCTTCAGCTCCTACTCCAAAGCGCTACGAACAGTTTATGAAAGGAGTCTGCTCTCTCTTCCGGTGCGAAATATTGAGTTGCAGCTCTAGCGACCGGCCTTGATGCTTATTCCGTTGGGAACTCCTTTATTATAAGCACGAAATCACCAATTGCTCTTCATTCTCATTTTCTTGCTTAAGATGAGCTTCTGAGGCTTGAATCAATACTAGGCCACTCAAGCCTTTCCAGCAGACTGGACTCAATTCAATCAATAAGCTTCTGCTGCTGTGATGTAGCTGCTTGGCAGCATATAGCCCTTTTCAAATTGATCGACCTAAGATTAAGATGCTCCCTCTCTGCTATCGTCCGCTGAAAGGCTAACCCGCACTATTGACTTTACCTTTTATGCTTGACTTCCTTTATGTATCCTTAACCCAACCTCCCCTGCTAAGGTATTTCAGGTCATTCGTAAGGCATCAAGGTCTAGTAAAATATTCTATAAAATCAAGTAGCAAAGAAGAAAGACAATGGGATGGATCTCTCACACTGCCTTTGATTCTATCTGCTTTTAAGAGCATAGTCGTAGCCAAAGCAGAGAGAAAGTTCTGTAGCGGATCTCTTAAAAGATCAATTCGGATTGAAAAAGCTCTGGTTCATATTTCGTCGACCAATCCTTCCTAATTCACATCTAGGTTGGGGGAGTTTAGTGAGCGAGGAGAAGAGAATGTGAGTTTTTAGCTCTTAAAAAAGAATAAATTCAATCAACTACAGAGCTAGGAATTGAAGGTCGCGATCAAGTCGTTCGCTTCTATAGCGGTTCGTTAATATCCATCTCTAAAGTTGTTCAATTGATCCATCAAGGATAGAAGAGAACAGGGGTCTAATTTACAAGCCGATGAGTTTTCTAGTTTTTTTATATTGGACTGCTTGAAATGCTTGAAAGGGACGAGCGATAGCGACGTGGCTCACAAGATGAATGAGAATAGATTGCATTTACCCGATCCCTATTTCTTGCTGGCTTTCCTAAACTTGCTCCCAAGCTTGCTCACACGCTTAAAAGATTACACAAATTTCACTAAGCCAATCACATCTCTAAATAAGATGAGTAGGAGATGCTATGCGATAAGCGAGAGACCGGGAGTCGGGTGTGCGATGGGACGTCTTCTGCATGCCTACTTTTCGGGACAGATGTCGACTTCCCTTCTTCTCCCTAGATGCGTGGGTCAGATCAGTCAGGCTCTCGTGGTTCTCGCGCAATGCTCCAATCATTCCCATGCTCCCGGGCTTCCATTCATTCTTTCTCTTATCACTCATGGCTATAGTCTGGATCATATTTCAGTCTCCACTGTCTTCTCTTCTGCCTGGTAATCGGTCAGGAGTGACCTAGCTAGAGTCGAATATAAAGAATGGACGAACCGAGAGGAGAAAGAAAGCCAATTCAATGAATCCCGCTCCAGTCACAAAAAGTATAGCAATCGGGGCGGGGGAATTTCATTGTCTTTTTAAGCACCTCAACTCAAGGAATGGTTAGGATGAATTTCAGATCTACTATTATTTGCATTTCTCTTTATATTTATAAGAAAAGGAATAGGAATCGGACTGCTCCTACATTAGTAGGAGTCCATATTCGTTCACAAGCACTTAAAACTTTCACAGGTATTCTTTCTGCCTGGCCCGCTCTGCAAGAAAGTTTGGAGTCGACCTCCTGGAAAATACTGTACCCGGGGGGCCTGGAGAGCAAATTCATGGTTCCACCCCTTCTCGCTAAGGAGTCAGATGTGTTTGCGTTGGCCTTCCTCCACCTACTGGGCAAGTACGTTGATGGCATTCCATCTTCTTACGTCAAGATTACTATGGGTTTAGAAATGGAGTCATCCATTAGTGGGTCCTTCGGTTACACTTTAGGGTGCGCTATTCCCTATGTAGGAGAAAGT
>JAKLTH010000025.1:0-62995 GCA_025175895.1 Wurfbainia villosa | reverse complement strand
CGTTTCAGTTACATGTTGCTAATGCTAACACAAGATGTAACATGGTTCACGGCTACGCCGCTAATCCACGGTCCCCGATTCGTCCTCGGTGAATCACTCCGCTCAACCAATCCACTAAATGGTCTCTCCTTTGCACCAAGCTAGGTGGAGGTAACCTTTACAATCAAGATCACTCTTCTTACAAATAGAATGGAGTAAAAGCGAGTAAGAAGAGTTTAGAGCTTGTGGGGCACTAGGAAGATTGTTTGGAACTTAAGCATTAGACTCTCAAAGGCTCACACCCTCTCTTTTTATAGAGAGGGCTAACTTCTTCCAGGTGGCCGCCATCATCATTGCCGCCCATGGCGGATCACTACAACGGCCGAACACGTCGGATGCTGACCGTTGTTGTCCAACGGAACTCTTAGCGATCATCTGGACCTCACCACGATCACGACTGACCCGTAATCGGCCTTGATCGGCTACGGCGGTCATGGCCAAAACCCTATTGACGATCATTGCGCCTTGGCCGATCGTGTTATCTTGATCCCGCCAGCGGCTGATCGGCTAACGCCACAAACGCCGATCGTATACCGGTCGAGCTACACTCGACTCGGAAGCGATCAGCCATTCCATGGCGATCGGTGGTGTCGGGAAAACCCATCCGACACTTGGCCAAATGGTCAAGTTTCACCTAAGAGCTACCCCTCCCCGGGTTACAATCGCTCACTCTCATTTCTCGGAGTCCTTTGCCTTCGAAGTTCTCTTCGTTCTCGGCCACGTCCCTCGGCAGCATCAGGCGCACGGCTCTGCAATGCTCCTTCGCGTCTCTTGCCTCGAAGTCTACTTCCTCCGGCTTCACTCCAAGCTTCTCGTCCGGCGGTCCCTCGGATGCTCCAAGCGCACGGCTTCCACAAAGCTATCCTTCACCGACTCAAGGCACGAGTCATGAGATGTGAAACTCGCCATGGCTCCATGTGCAAATTACTAAGTCATGCACGACTTCAACGCACATATCAAATCAACATAACACACTAACTTAAACCCTTTGCCACACCATCAAAACCATATCACGGCAAGAGATTGCCCTAACAAACATCCTATCCACTCGGTCACTCAGGACCAGTGATGGCAAAGTGCTCAGTTGTCATAGCCCTACCCACTCGACTTCACCATCGTGTGTGAGGCGGCTGACTGGCGTCAGGGGTGACCATGTCATTTGCATCGCATGCATTTTGCATGGATGACATTTGTATTGTGTTTGCTGCATTTTGATTGCTGACTTGAATGTTGCATATGATTGCCATGCATACAGGATACATATTTGTATTTGGTTTGACGACTTTATTACTTCTAGTATGGCACATGCTCATATATCAGGATAGGAGATTCAGGTAAGTACAGTCCTTTTGTATTTCTTTCTTGCATATCCTATATATGAGACTGTACTGGCATGATTGTTATTGTTAGTTATATCTTACTATGCATATCGACTTTTATCCGCTGAGTTCATTGAACTTACCCCGTTATTTTATATCTATTTCAGGATGAAGCTGTCAGGAGAGTCCAGCTGCCACCCCCCCCCTCGTCATGATAGTTTATTAGTTATTTGATTTATGGTTTTGGATTTGGACTAGAAGATATGTTTAGGTCTGGTGTTTGATTTATGTACTCGTGGATATTTGGTATGTCCTTATGGACCTTCGTTCGGATTTTTATTCGATAGGATTTGGTTGTGTATTCCTTCCCAGATGGTAGAAGGGGTAAGTTTAGATGCGATAGACTTTTATTATTTCTTTTGATTGTTGGCCTGAGGCCTATTTATGACCTGCGTGTGTAGTTTGGTTCCGGTCGTGTTGACCGATGTATAGTGGCCGTGTAGGCCTTGTATGCAAGATTGGTTTTGTCACCCGTACAGGGGAGATGCTGCCGGATTTTCGTCTGGCGGGTACTCCCCCGAGGCGTGACACTAACTCCACTATACTTTTCCTTAAGGGCAACCTGCATAACATGAGTAAGGATACGACTCATACTCAAAATCGGTCATCAATCATTGAACTAATCAAGATGCCCTTAGCAGTGGAGTCTTTCTTCTTCCATGCCTTGTAGGCATCAAGATCTCGCCTGTTTTGTGCAATGGGATCATCTACAGGTTCTACTATAACCTGATTTACAGTCTCTAGAACTTCTTGTTCCTCAAGAACATACTGTATCTTAAGGTGTCAGATCTTATAGTTATCCCCATTGAGTTTCTCACCCTTATTTAGTTCAGCTATGATATTTTTAGTTGTCATAACCTAACATAAATAAACATATTATATAGTTATTCAGTGTATGTCTTTATGTATGTAATCTATAAATTGACTCAATGTAAATTCGATTTGGTTTACAAAATCAAGTGACAATCAAATTCTCACTCATCATTTGTATGTATCAATCCAATCAACTTTGATCAATTATATTTCATACATCCCATCTTAACATGATATTATTAAATGAACATATAATTTAAATTGTACTCATTATGAACAAATCAAAGAGCAAACAAATATCATGCTTCATGTAGAGTTAACAGCATAAAATGAACATATCATTAAATTAAACTTGTTATACATTGTTAACAGATAACAAAACTCTACTAAGAATGTTACACATAATATTTTTCTTACTCATAACTGACAAATAAAAACAACTAACAAACTAGATAGATAATCATTACTCCCACTAGTACAAACACTAGTGCAATAATGATCCAAATATGCCCAATCTTCTTAGGCTGAACTAGGACATCCCCCACTGAGATGCTCTCAAGATGATGTCAGGACGTAGAATCTTCTGAAGGACACCTTTGAAGCGATCCAAAAGGAAAGACTTCTTCAGGGTCCTCTTCCGAATCTTCCTCTGGATCTTCACGATGCACCTCACAGTCCTCATAGTGAAGTAGCTTAGTGCATAACTGGGTATATGAGACGCGCCCCTCATAGCGCCCCCATATATGATGCGTTATGTCACTAAGGTGCTGTGGTAGTGAGCGGACCAGAGCCCATATACTGTAATTCTCCACAATCATAAACTCCTGCATCTCAAGTCTTCAAAACAACCTATCAAGTCTCCCGATGTGCCACCCAACTCCATGAGCTGAGTCATAATCTATCTCCTGGGTAGTCTCTCTCAGCCGGTTACGCAACACATCGTGTCTAGCCATAGTGGTAATCATCCGTGCCATCTAAAAATTGATATTAATTAAGTCAGTATAAAACTGACAAATCAGTACATACACCGGCTTAATTCAATTTATATATAGGCATAGAACCATCATAATAAATCAAGAATAAATTTCCTTGATTCTATGGAGAACTGTCGATAGACTAACTTAGACCAGTCAATTAGTACTTTTTACCAATTGACTATCATCGAAGTTTAGTCGACTAGTACCATGAAGACTCATAATTGACTGTGAGAATCCAAACACCATGCAATTTGCTCCGAGTACCCCAGTCACCTAAGCAATATGTATAGTATTCTTTTCCTTCTCATCGTCCCTAGGCATCAACTCTAGTTCATTTGGTCTATCTATAAGTTATTTATATCAAGTTCTAATTGTTCCAAACAATTACTCGATTATTAAGTCATGAGTTAAGTTGACCAAAGTCAACCTAGTCAACTTTGGTTGACCAACAGTTGACTTAGCTATATTGCCTGGGCACTTACTGTGGTTCCAGACCACTTTAAGTGAATTCCCGATCGGTTCAAGTGAATTCCCGACCGATTCGGATAATTCGGCGTTCGAGATGAATTCGGACGATTCAAAGCTTAAAGCGATCTCCTATGCTAACCGATCTGATGTTCAGATCAGTTCCCAAACCTCCTTTGCCAGTGGTGAAAACAACCCTGCAAGCAATTAAACCGCTCTATCCAGCGGTAAAATCGCCCTGCCAGCGGTCGAGCCGCTTTGGTCGATGGTGAAACCACCACGGCGTGATCAAACCGCCTACCAGCGGTTAAATTGCCTGCGGTGGTTAAACCGCCGTCACGAACTACTACGCTGGCGGTCAAACCGCTCGCGGTGGTCAAACCTTCGCCACGGCGGCCAAACCGCCACGCCAGCGGTGAAATCGCCTGCCCGGTGGTCAATCGCCTGCCACGGGTGAAACCGCCTAGCGCGATTAAACCTGCGGCGGTTAAACCACCTTGGCGTGGTTAAACTTCACGGCGTTAAACCGCCTTGCCGGCGTGAAACCTCCTTGGGTGAAACCGCCTTACGGCGGCGGTTAAACCGCCTACTAGCGGTTAAAGCGCCTTGGCGGCAACTTTCAAGGTAGTTTTCGCCAGAGCGTTTGTGCTTCGACGATCGGCGTCGGCCGGTCGAGATCTATTCAACCGGTCTATTTTCCAGACCCGTCTAACTGCCAGGCCAGTTTGTCAAGAGTGATTTTCCACTCGACAAATCGCTTCTGGAATGGCGGAGCAATTTTCCAAAGTGGTTTTCCACTCGACAGAAATATTGTTCATCTTCCTCATGAAGCAGATTTCGCGATGAATAGTGGATTTACATAAAGAAAAAAATTTTAAACCTCGAACAGATGCTTACCAACTAAAGCTCTGATACCAATGTTGGTAGTTTTAGCTTCTAATCGAGTTTATCTAAACAAAATTAAAAGAAGAAACGAAATGCAAAAGTCAGAAGAATACTTACAGAGGATCGTTAGAAATCTTCTCGTTTCCTGGTACTATTTTGGACGACGTCTCTACTTGCGATCTGAGGATCGATCACACTGGAAAGAACCTCCTCCTCCACGAGACAAAATCTAGCCGTGCCTTGGTGTTCACTCTTCTCTCCGACAATACTTCGCTCCCTTGGCCGGTAGCTTGACGTCCCTCACACACTCAACCTCTTATTCATGTCTCCCT
The DNA here is from genome assembly GCA_025175895.1 of Wurfbainia villosa. NCBI lineage: Eukaryota > Viridiplantae > Streptophyta > Magnoliopsida > Zingiberales > Zingiberaceae > Wurfbainia > Wurfbainia villosa. The sequence goes on along the minus strand of JAKLTH010000025.1, from coordinate 58,105 downwards.
ATATAGGGGTTTGGATGCAGCGACGTGGAGAAATGCACACACTCCATCGAGTGCGTGCGCGGTTACTGCGCGATGTGTGCAGTAACCGCTCCACGTCTAACACTTCTAGTGATGACAAAAAGAGAACCCAATCCAAATATAAATCATTAAAACATATTTGAATAATAAAAAACAAATTTACATGAAATATCATTAATATTCATACAAAATCATTTTTTGCATTAATCAAGGACACAAAAAAAAACAATCCAACTAAAAAAAATAAAAGGAAACCCAACTTGTTGGTGCAGTGGGCACCAAAGTCGAACCGGTATTTTGATTATGGCAAAAGGCTCAATAGTTAAGGGTATATTTGTTATCTTACGAGCTCAATTAAGTGTGCAGAAATGCTAAAGTTGAGCGGAAGGTCTGCGACACCCTGTGGGAACCGAGGTGGTCGGAGAGCCGAGAGGATAAGCTCGTGTGAAAGCGAAGCAAGGTCGTTAAGCGTAGATCCGACCCAATACCTCCAATGGAAGGTCTAGGTCGAGATCAGATGGTTAGAACCATCGTACTTTATATTTTAAGCTAACTTGTACTGCAGTCCAAAACCCTTTGACTACAGTCAACTGCTAGTCAAGTTCCAGCCTCGAGAAGAGCTCGAATTTCAAGGGGGTGAATTTGGACTTGACTCGTGTTTTGGTACAAAGGGTGATGTGGCATCAAGGTGGACATCCAAACCATCACCAAGCTTGGACCTCATCCTTGAGTTGGCGTGAAGGCCTCCTTGAGGTGGCACAAGATGGTTGGCTCCCATGATGTGGCACAAGTTGGATGGCTTCTTCTTCTTGGCGTGAAGGCCTCCTTGAGGTGGCACAAGATGGTTGGCTCCTTGATGTGGCACAAGTTGGATGGCTTCTTCTTCTTGGCGTGAAGGCCTCCTTGAGGTGGCACAAGATGGTTGGCTCCCATGATGTGGCACAAGTTGGATGGCTTCTTCTTCTTGGCGTGAAGGCCTCCTTGAGGTGGCACAAGGTGGTTGGATGAAACACCTCATCCTTGAGTTGGCGCACAAGAAGGTTGGAGGTGGCACAAGGTGGTTGGATGAAACACCTCATCCTTGAGTTGGGATAAGAACCTCACCTTGGACACTACCTATGTCTAAATTCATAGATCAATATCCATAAATAGACATGTTCACTCCAAGCAAATAACAAGAATTCAAGAGCTCTCAACACGCCGTCGTAACGCCGCTACTACTACTCACATTTGCTCTGACGAGTGCGTCACGACAACGAAAGCTACATCTTCTACTTATAAGAGTTGTCGGTATATTTATTTAAGTTCTACTTCTTTAAATTGTCTTTGTGCTTTAATCGTAACAAGGAAAAGTGTCCTTTGCCTTGATTTCTTTTGTAATGTCGTTGCTCCTACTTCAGCGAAGAGGAGTGGTTTTAGTGAATTGCCCTCCGTGCGTGATCAAGGATCACTAGGGCCGTGGATTAACAATCGAAGATTGTGAACCACGTAAAAATATCTTGTCTACTTTATATTTCTACTGTGCATTCTCTACTTGCTTTTTACTTATTGCAAAAGTTTTTAACGACACCGTATCGCTATTCACCCCCCCCTCTAGCGACACTTTCGATCCAACAATTGGTATCGAGTCGGGCGCTAAGATTCGGAAACCACCAATCTAGCTTTGTTTTCTTTTTACAGATTTTTATTTATTTATTTCTGTTTTCGTATAATTATTTCACTTGCTTATCTTCTCCTACATATAGAATTGCATTAGAGGCTTTAGGATCGGATAAGGTTGTCCTTGGGTTAGATCGAGAGTAAGGTTGTCCTCGGAACTTCAACATTCGCATTTGATTGTTTATTTCTTTTTGCAAGTTACATTTTATATATCTTTTTACTTCCCGCACTAATCTAATCCAAGGCGAAAGTCTTGGAATATTCTTTCGTGTGTGTTTTGCAAGATTCTTTTAAATCGTTCTTCTTCTTGTTTTAAATGGCCCATCTCGAAGGGTTTAGCACACTTGACCCCCGTTTTACAACGGTAATGACTTTCCTTATTGGAAGGGTCGGATGGAATGCTTTCTTAAAACCCAAATCGAGATGTGGATCGTAATCAAACCGGTTTCACACTTCCTAATGAAGATGGTGAATCTTTGGGTTACGATCAATGGTCAAATTCCATGAAAAACAAGTAGAAGCCGATGCCAAGGCAACTCAAATCTTGCAATGTGGGTTGTCTCAAGGAAGAGTTCAACCGTCGGCCCTTCATTAGTGCAAAGGACTTATGGACCAAGCTAGTGGAACTACGAAGGCACGGCGACACGAAGGTATGTAAAAGATTTACTTTTAAATAAATTGTATAACTTGAAAATGCAGGAAAAGCGAGACCGCAACTCAACTACATGCTCGTATCCAAGACATCGTCAACCAACTCCATGCCATCGGACAAAGGTCGAGAATCGCGACCTTATCGGTATTCTCTTAACTCGTTTCCTAGGACCACCTTGTGGGCATCCATGGTCGATGCCTACAAGGTCTCCAAGGACCTTTCTAAAATTAGGTTAGGCGAATTGTTTTGAACTTGAATTACATGAGCAAACTAACGTGGTCCAGCCGAGAAGAGTATTGCGTTAGTTGCGTGTTCCAAGAAGAAGAAGCCCGCAAGCAAGCCACCCCGGAGGAAGAAGAGGCGATATCCAAGCTCTAATGGCCAAGCCGACCGAGCACGACTCCGAAACCAAAGAAGAGTCCGAGTCCGAATCCGATGATGAGCTTCCATTCAAGACAAGCCACGGATCCGTATCCGGTTCAAAAGAATCATTAAGGGTAAGTCGGTCGTTACTTAATACTTTGTATGGTGCAATTAAATTTTTAAATAAGAAACTAGCTAAGTCCGAGTCCAAGGTCGAGACCCTAATTGAGGAGGTTAACCTCCTCAAACATGAGGTCTCCCTAACCTCTTCGACTACTCGTATTCAAGAGGAGGACTCAACTCTGTTGAAAAGCTTGAAGTTGAGAACTCGCTTTTGAAAACACAAGTCGAAGACCTTAGGAACACGTTGGAAAGGTTCACTTTGGGATCCAAGGGACTTGACCTCTTACTTGGATCACAAAGGGCCGTGTACAACAAGGCCGGACTCGGGTTTAACTCAAATACAACCAATAAGTCATATATGTCTATAGTAAACCAACATAAGAAAAATGTCCAAGCATGGGTCCCTAAGACCACTTTGATTTCAACTTTAGGATCTAACATGTATTGGGTTCCCAAGGACCAAATTCACTATGTGAATAGACCCACTCGATTCAATGGTCCAGGGGGAGCCAATACAAAATGTATTTTTGTTAAGTCTTAGAAATTGCATGCTTAGTTTTTCCTTTATTTTTAGAATGGTTAGATAGGACTCATAACCAACTAAAATCCTGCGAAAAGATTGAGCCTCGGGGAGCCTCTTTTCAAAAATAAATCAACTAAAATCCTACGAAAAGATTGAGCCTCGGGGAGCCTCTTTTCAAAAATAACTAGTTAGACCAAGATGTAGTCTCAAGTAAGTCGAGTTATCAATTTCTTGAAATTAGCTTTGTGTAAGGAAGTGGTCGTTGTTCCGATCAAAGAAGGCCTCTGTGCCTCGCCACGACCTGGAAGCTAATCTCTTGAAAAGATTACTTGATGAGCTTAGACTAAATCCGAATCTAACCTAATGTTGGTTAATTTAAATTCATTAAAATTAATCAAGTAAAATTGAAAGTCATCTCACAGTAACACATAGGAATAACATGTTTTGATCATGTAGATATTGGTGAGATGATTTAGGTTTAAAAACTTACAAACAACCCTTTAGTAATTCCATTGATCCTACACATAAGAGTCGAAGAAACCATTAATATAGTTTTCGACGAAGGACACGAACCCGTTCAATCCTTAACAAAACCAACTAGCAAATCAACTTATAGCGAACCCGACTCTGATCTTGAACTTGAATCTCGTCCTAACCCAAGTCATCCTATCGACCAAGTGATAGATGACCCTACAAATCATCCTATCAATCAAGTTATAGGTGATCCAAATTTAGGGGTTCGAACTAGAGCTTCATACCGAAACCTTAATCAAATCTCGTTAATTTCCAAAATCGAACCCAAAACTATTGAACAAGCACTTCTTGATCCCATTTGGATTATTGCTATGCAAGAAGAGCTAGCTCAATTCACTAGAAATGAAGTCTGGGAATTAGTACCACCACCTAAAGAAAAATCAATTATTGGAACAAGGTGGGTATTTCGAAATAAACTTGATGATAAAGGTGAAGTAGTTAGAAATAAAGCTAGGTTAGTCGCAAAAGGGTTTAGTCAAGTCTAAGGTTTAGATTACGATGAGACCTAAGACCCCGTAGCAAGACTAGAGTCCATCCGAATGTTGTTAGCATATGCTGCACATCGAGGTTTTAAATTGTTTCAAATGGATGTCAAGTCAGCATTTTTGAATGGATACATTAAGGAAGAAGTTTACGTTAGTCAACCTCCCGGATTCGAAAATCTAGATAAACCTGACCATGTCCTTAGACTTAAGAAAGCCCTATATGGACTCAAACAAGCCCCAAGAGCTTGGTACGAAAGGCTTTCGATCTATCTTAAGTCCAAATGATTCAACCAAGGTTTAGTCGACCCAACCTTATTCGTTAAAACCGTAGGAAAAGAAATCTTTATAGCCCAAATCTATGTAGATGATATAATTTTTGGAACTACCAACTCGATCCTGCTAAACGAATTCATCTCACTTATGGAAAGTGAATTTGAAATGAATTTAGTGGGAGAGTTAAGTTTCTTCTTAGGTTTACAAATTAAACAAACTAAAGATGGAATATATTTACATCAACAAAAATATACTAAGGACTTAATAAATCGATTTGGAATGCAAGATGCTAAATACACCTATGGCAACTAATGTTAATATAAACGAAGATGTAGAAGGAAAACCCGTTGACCTAAAATACCTTAGGAGCGCAATAGGAAGTCTCCTATACTTAACCGCGAGCCGACCCGACATTTTATTCGCGGTAAGTATGTGCGCAAGGTTACAAACCTGTGCCAAGGAGTCTCACCTAACCCTAGTCAAGCGTATCCTTAGATATCTAAAGGGCACGCTAAACGTAGGTATTTGGTACCCTAGATCTACCGAGTTTAATCTAATCGGCTACTCCGACTCCGACTATGCCGGTAGTAAACTCGATAGAAAGAGCACGAGTGGTTGTTGTCAAATCCTCGGCTCGAGTCTAGTAAGTTCGTGCGATGAGGAAGCAAAGATTGCGTTGCCTTATCTACCACCGGCCGAATCGTTGCGATGGGTGAGTGTGTCTCTCAGCTCCTGTGGATGAAGCACACTCTCCAAGACTTTAGCTTAATCTTTAACAACATTAAAACCTACATAGATAACATTAGTTCAATTAACTTAACTAAAAATCCAATTTGTCATTCTAGGACAAAACATATAGAAGTTAAACACCACTTCATTAGGGAACATGTAACTAATGGAACTATACAACTAGAGTATGTTGAGTCCAAATCAAACCTAGCGGACATCTTCACCAAACCACTACCCGAAGCCGAATTTAGTTTATTAAGACGAAAGTTAGGTATGTGCGTAATAGAGTAGGATTTAAATTTTTCTATATATGTACTCTATTTTTGCTTCTTTTTATGAAATTAGCCTAAGTCTTACCTTAGAAATCATATTGGGAACTTGCTTGGACTTACAAACCCTAAAATATATTTACAAACTTTTTGAGTTAAGGCAAAAGGGGGAGAAAGTCACAAAAGTAACCAAAATTAACCAAAATTAAAGGGGAAGAAAGTAAACAAAATTATTACCAAAATTAAAGGGGAAGAAAGTAAACAAAATTATTACCTTTTATATTAAGTAATTCCGATTACTTAAGCAACTATTAAGGGGGAGTAAAAATTATTTTTCAAGAACTCACCTTCGGTCAAGGGGGAGGTTACCTCAAAGGGGAGAACTTGAAACAATAATATTTCTCACTCATGCTTAATCTTTATGCTAGCTCACTCATGCTTAATCTTTATGCTAGCTCATTCATACTTAATCATTATGCTAGCTCATTCATATTTAATCATTATGCTAGCTCATTCATATTTAATCTTTATGCTAGCTCATTCTTGCTTAATCATTATGCTAGCTCATTCATATTTAATCTTTATGCTAGCTCATTCATGCTTAATCATTATGCTAGCTTACTGTTATGCTTAATTTTTCCTTAACTTTTGTGTCGGTTTGCCATGAATCAAAGGGGAGATTGTTGGTGCGAGTGGGCACCAAAGTCGAACCGTATTTTGATTATGGCAAAAGCTCAATAGTTAAGGGTATATTTGTTATCTTACGAGCTCAATTATGTGCGAAATGCTAAAGTTGGCGGAAGGTCTGCGACACCCGGTGGGAACCGAGGTGGTCGCAACGCCAGAGGAGGACCGGAGGAAGCCGAGGTACTCGGGTGAAGACCGGAAGCGAGGCTACAAGGTAAGCTCGTGTGAAAGCGAAGCAAGGTCGTTAAGCGTAGATCCGACCCAATACCTCCAATGGAAGGTCTAGGTCGAGATCAGATGGTTAGAACCATCGTACTTTATATTTTAAGCTAACTTGTACTGCAGTCCAAAACCCTTTGACTACAGTCAACTGCTAGTCAAGTTCCAGCCTCGAGAAGAGCTCGAATTTCAAGGGGGTGAATTTGGACTTGACTCGTGTTTTGGTACAAAGGGTGATGTGGCATCAAGGTGGACATCCAAACCATCACCAAGCTTGGACCTCATCCTTGAGTTGGCGTGAAGGCCTCCTTGAGGTGGCACAAGATGGTTGGCTCCCATGATGTGGCACAAGTTGGATGGCTTCTTCTTCTTGGCGTGAAGGCCTCCTTGAGGTGGCACAAGATGGTTGGCTCCCTTGATGTGGCACAAGTTGGATGGCTTCTTCTTCTTGGCGTGAAGGCCTCCTTGAGGTGGCACAAGATGGTTGGCTCCCATGATGTGGCACAAGTTGGATGGCTTCTTCTTCTTGGCGTGAAGGCTTCCTTGAGGTGGCACAAGGTGGTTGGATGAAACACCTCATCCTTGAGTTGGCGCACAAGAAGGTTGGAGGTGGCACAAGGTGGTTGGATGAAACACCTCATCCTTGAGTTGGGATAAGAACCTCACCTTGGACACTACCTATGTCTAAATTCATAGATCAATATCCATAAATAGACATGTTCACTCCAAGCAAATAACAAGAATTCAAGAGCTCTCAACACGCCGTCGTAACGCCGCTACTACTACTCACATTTGCTACGACGAAGTGTCGCCGACAACGAAAGCTACATCTTCTACTTATAAGAGTTGTCGGTATATTTATTTAAGTTCTACTTCTTTAAATTGTCTTTGTGCTTTAATCGTAACAAGGAAAGGGGGAGTGTCCCTTTGCCTTGATTTCTTTTTGTAATCGTTGCTCCTACTTCCAACGAAGAGGAGTGGTTTTAGTGAATTGCCCTCCGTACGTGATCAAGGATCACTAGGGCCGTGGATTAGCAATCGAAAGATTGTGAACCACGTAAAAATATCTTGTCTACTTTATATTTCCGCTGTGCATTCTCTACTTGCTTTTTACTTATTGCAAAAGTTTTTAACGACACCGTATCGCTATTCACCCCCCCCTCTAGCGACACTTTCGATCCAACACAACTAACGAATGAATTGAGGAATTATTATTCTCCATCTAAAATTCAATAGCTACTCTGCATTAGGGAGTCTCAACCTGCAAAGCGGACATGTATTACTTCTAGTAAGCCATTCTCTCAGACATGCATTGTGAAATATGTGATGGCACGGCATCTCCAAAACATGAGTCCCTGTGTCGAACTCATCCAGACATATTGAACATAAGTCAGGACTTTCTGCAATCTTCATTTGAAGCCTCTCCACCACTGATACATGCATCGACGTGGGCACTCTGATGGGCTCATTGTCATCATCAATCTCGAAGAAATACTGTCGCGTCTCTAAGGGAACAAAATAGCGAAGGTGACTGGTAGAAGTGGAAGGAGCTATAGGGGGAATCTCAATCACGGAGAAGAACCTCATCACAAATAATTCCATGATGGGAAAATGATTAAGCCGCGGTTCTTGTGTATCTCTACGAAAAGCCCGCACAAGAAGGGCAAGGTCGGTGGTGTGCGTGCCGCACTGAGACAACAATCGTTGTGTTTCCTGGTCCCAAGTGGCATCATTCAAAATGTTCTGGTAGTGCGGGTTGAACAAGATGTGATGCTCAACAACCTGATTGGAAGAAGAAATTGTCTTGAGCCAAAAGTGCAAGATCAATATCGGCGGGTTCACACTCTCTGAAGATCGTGTCGTCACTTCCGCCTCCATGCTAAGGACATAGCCATTTGTGTAGGCTTCCCATCCGGGAACATCCATGGAGCTGAACAAGATCTTTCCTGAAAGAAATATTTATTAATTCTCATGTAGGAAAAAAAAATTATTAACTTATAACACGATGAATGTATGTGATTCTAATCTTTTTTATAATTTGAAAATATGACTTATTCTTTCTAAAAAATGAAAAAATCTTAAATTTTCTAATAAAATTTAACAGATTTTTCTTAAAAAACTAAATGAATTATTTAAAAAAAAATCTAATTAAATATGAAAATTAATAGCTCATATACTTTTTAATAAATTAAATACAAACTCTGCAAAGAATGAAAAACAAGTTGTCGAGAGAGCTTCAAAAGAAGACTCAATGAGATGAAATGATAAACAAGTAAAAAGAATTGTTTATAAAGAGTTCCATGGATGAAATGAAATTTGTTTGACAAATGTTGATTTTGTTTTGATTAATTCTCTAATCAATTAACTTATTTTTTTAATGGAAAACAAATCAAGGTCCCATCAATCCAAATGTTTTGCCACCAAATACTCAAATTATAGGATATAATAAAATAATTACAATTTTAAGAAATTAAAATAACATGATCGTGTATTTCTCCATGAACTTTGAGCATCATCGTCAATTACAAGTTTTTAATTACTTCAAATTTATTAAAAAAAATTACAATGATATATTTAGTCTAGTTTGTTTTTATCTTTACACTCGATAAATTTTTTTAAATGCGTAATATTTAATTATCTAATGGAGTGATTATTTATAATTGATGGTATATGAGATTCCCTAGATAAGGACTTCTGTCCACTTGAGTATTAGTGACATTCCCAACCACCATTTATCGTTTCAATTGCTATTAGCTTTTTTGAGCACTATTAGTATATCTGAGTACTATCTATTCTCTCAAGTCCTATGTTGAGCACTATCTATTCTCCCAAGTACTATCGGCTTTCTAAAGCATTGTTTGTTCTCCCGAATCCTATCCTGAGCATTATATATTTCCCTAAGTATCGCAAGCTCTCCTAAGCCCCATCTATTCCCTTGAGGAGCATGGGTTTTCGCGAATAGTGGCAACCTTCCCAAATACCACTGTGGCCCTATTCCTGGGCATTTAGTCTGTGTAGCATATGTGACAATCTACTTGAAATATTCTAATCCCCTTAGTGTATAGTAAAGAAATAGCACGTCAGAACAGACGAAGGATATGTGTAATGGTTGTCTCCTAACAACCCTACAAGGAATATGATAGCTGGATAGGCCTGATTCACTAAGCAATGCTCGAACTACTATATAAGGCCAATGGAGGTAAGAGAGAAGGGAATGATTTTTTTTCTCTATTCTGGTATGCAAGGGCCACTCTTCTTCCTAGAGTTTTCCCCTCTTGTTGTTCTTTACTTTCTACTTCTTTAGTGTTCTTTACCCTTCTTCTCGACGGACACTAATTTGAGCGCCACGAGTCACGTGTAAAGCGGACCCACCTCTCATGTTCTCTTCCCTTGCATACTAGAAAACTTGGTGATCCTAATGAAGGAAGATGACTCTACTCTCTCGAGGTAAGTGAAGAGGAGTCCAGGCATGCCGAAGAAAAGACACCATCTATCATATATCGAGGAAAAAAAATAAAAAAAATAATATTAATAATGAAATTAATAAAATTATATAATTTTTATTTATTTATTTATTCAGAATTATTTTATTAAGAAAATTATATGGATAAGGGGATAGTTTGATTAGACTTTTTACTAAGTTTAATGATTTTATCTAAACTACTACAAGTAGCACCCTCTGCTCACCTACCCATCCGAGGCCTTCGCGTGCCTCCCATGGCCAACTCTGCCCGCAACCAATACCACCCATGGCCAGCGCATACAATGCCTGCGGCTAGCATCGCTCGCGGCCAACGCAACCTCGTGGCTAGCAACTGCCATCCCACGTGTGAGCTATTGCACCGGCTACGCTTCATCGCCACCAACCGCGCATGCACGCTAGTGCCACAATGTCTTTTTGCAGCCGCCCACCACCCGTCCTCATGCGGTTGCCCTCAACACAAATGGTCATCGCCCCTATGCGCCATGCACCTCATTGCACCGCCATCACGCCTACGACCGACGCCACTTCCTCGACTTGGTGACGAGGAGGTAACAGTAACCATAGGTGTTGACTAATAATTAATTAGTTCAATGGTTAATAATGCTTTATCAAGGATTAATTAATTAAGTAGATTATTAAGTAATTATTTAACTTATAAATAGATTGTATCAATCGATGATTGATTATTTGATTAACTAACATATTTGATCATGAGGGAGAAATTATGCTTAAAAAGGCGATAGGACATTATGTGATTTGAGGAGGGTAATTTCTATCCTTGACCTCTTAAGATTCTACCTTGGTACATGATTTTTTTTTTTTAAATTCAAGTTATAATGTTTATAGAATTGCATAATATTCCCTCTTACCTTGTATATTTTTTATTTCACTTGCTTGACCTTCCTATATCCATGGCTATCTAGACAACTTCTTGATTGATTGTATTTGAGCACTTACTTATTTGATTGAGATCTTGAATGGAGTTATTTAATTGATTGTATTGCTCAGGTATAAACCTAGTAGACACTTATTTTGGGTAGACATGTATGGGATGAGCAATAAAATATTCTTTTTATTAGATAACTAGTTTAATTAACTTATGATTATGTTATTAGAAAATAAATTGACTTAAGAGTAAATTAAGTTATCAATCTATGATAATTAAATATTGATACGATGGATTATTAATCAATTATCAAATTGATTAATTAAATGAATTAATCAAATGATTTATTTAACTATTGACTTAATTAAGGTGATCAGTAGATAATTTATACCAAAAAATTTATTAATGAATTAATTTTCAAATAGTCATTAATTAAGTTACGTAGAGATATTTAATAGCTTAATTAATCAAGTTAATTAATGGATTAATCACTGATGATGAAGATTAATTACAAGTGATTAAGGAAATAATTTATTTGTTGATCAAGTTTATTATCCATCGGTTGGATATTTAAATGATTATATATTAAATGATATAAAATATCAGATATCTAGTTAAATCTACCTAAGACTTAATTTAATCATTGGCAGATTAATAATTAATTTTAATTCATAAGTTAATGTATGAATTAAGTGTTTGATTAATTAATGTAATTTTGATTATTAGAATTGTTCAATTTTTGTTTGAACTAATAATTGATTACTAGGTAGATAATGAAGTTACATTATTAAAGAAATTGCTATTTGATTAGCAGATAAACAAATCGATTATTAATTAGTTTAATAATTAATTAAATTAAAAGATTAACAGTTTAATTATTATTTAGTTTAATAATTGAATAACTAGCGTATCAATTAGTTAATAATTGAGCAATAGATTGATGATTGAGTTATTTAATTGAACATTTAATAGTGGTTAACCGATTAATGAGTGGATAATTGAGATATTAATTAGCTTGATAGTTGATTAATACAAAATCGAAGTATTACTTGGTTTAATGAAAAATGAAAAATGCAAACTTGCTTGAGAATCATTATTGAACAATTGAAGAGATAGCTATATTATTAGTCAATTTAATAATTGACTAATTGAAATATTAATTGATTAATAATGAATTTAATAATGAGATAATTTAATGATCAATTATCTTACTAACTTAATTAAAATATTATCAATTTGATAACTGATTAATAAATAGATAATGAAATTACTAAAAATCTAATACTTGACTAAATTGAGATATGTGTATTGGAAGATACGGAGAGGAACAAAACATGTAGCAAACAAAATAAATAATTCTATTTCCTCCAAGACATCTTGAGGGTCAGGATCTATGCTTTTAACATAATCAATATAAAAGAGAAGAGTAGAGTATAGTTTCATACCTTCGAGATTCTATAGAATCTGTAAAAAAAATCAAGAGCAAGATTAACGAGCCTTGTCTTTATCAATATCCACGTCGAAATCTCCTCGGGACAACTTCTAAAGCCAAAACAGTTTTTCTCTGATCAATACTAACCAAGCATGGCGAAGAACTTGAGAGAGGAGGATGATGACTCACAAGAGGAAATCAAATTTTTGGATTAGATTTGATTGCTAAAACCTTGTATTAGGAGACTTATTTATAGATTTTTTGGTTAGTTATCATGAGAGTGTTTTTTGGAATTTTTTTTAACAGATTTATCATATAAATTTACAAAAAAAAAAAAGACTCAAAAAACCTAATTCTTCATAACTAAGAAATCATATAAATTTTTCTTAACAAATTTATCATATAAAATTTTTCTTAACAAATTTATCATATAAATTTTTCTTAACAAATTTATTATGTAAAATTTTCTTAGTAATATAAATTTTTCTTAACAAATTTTTCATGCTTCGACAAGACCGTGGTGGTCTATAAAGTTCCTATTTTAACCATTTTAAGTCTGGTCCAATCAGATAACCTCTTTCTTTGAGAATCCTATTCTCAAACTTATTTTACATATGTATAAAAATCGTATTGCATGTGACCCAATAGGTTCTCGACTATGTTGACCCTTCATAATTTACCATTAATTATGAATATATCATTAGTGACACTTAGTAATACATCATGATTCTTAATTGATCAGAAATTTTGTAAGATAACGGAAAAAAAAATACCCTTGCTAATTAAGAAACTAAGAAACTATCCTATGGATTTTTTCCAGGATTTTTAGGAAGTTTTCTGAAAATAAATAGGGTTCTTACGATATTTTATGGGAAAAGATTTAATAGGATTTATTAAAGAATGTTTGGATTTATCTAATATTAAGTTAATGGATTCAATTAAGTTAGGTTTAAATATCTAAACTAAGTTAATTTTTCCTCGATCTTTTTCTGATTTCCTTTCTCTGCGAGTTTTTCACTTTTCCCCCGTTTTCGCACGTCGCATCCGCCCAAAAAAATTCCCGATCTCCTCTTCTCTTCCTCTTCTTCCGATTGCAAGCCCTCCCGATCGCACTCTCTTCTTCCTCATGCTCTCCTCGCCGGCCACGCCGGAGATCTGCACTGCAGCCGAGCCCGATCCACTCGATTTCTTTCTTTTGCTACCTCTCCTCTTTCCCTCGAGTGTCGTCGGAGGTACTCGTTGGTCCCCAGCCCTGCTGGAGGTACCCGTCGGTCGCCATCCACATCGAATGCCGATAGCAGCTAGCCCGATCATGACTTCTTTCCTTCTCTTCGTCACCGCCGTCATCTTCGCACGAGTGATGGATTTGATGCTGCTGCTGAGCTGGAGCTGCAGCCGATGCTCTCTTTCCTTGAGTCCAGCTCGATATTTCCTCTCGCCACCATGAGCAAGTGACAGATTCAGATTGCCTTCATGTTTCACCTGAGTGATGGATCCATTACTATCACGATTGTTGTCGCACCGATCAGTTGCACCGTTGGTGGTCGAACAAATTCTTCGAAGCATATAGCCTTACCAACTGATCATTCTCGTTTATGATAGCCTATGCACATGATTTCTGGTGGTGGGCATTGGATTTCGTCTTCCAGATAAGTTGTGCCCGATTGAAGGGGGGAGTGGTAAGCTTGATCTAGTGATAGTATAGATTAGAGAAGTTGATCATGAATTTGATGTTAGCTGTGATGTTGCGATTGCTAGGTGGAAAAAGGCAATCAGAGTAGTAATGGGTGCGGTCAATAAATCTGATCATTTCAGATTTGAATTTCCTAGGGTGGATCGGTGAATCTCCTATGGAATTTCACCGTTGAGGTATCAATTTGTGTGCATCAAGTTTGTATTGTCATTGTTGGGGACTGGTTTAAATTGATATTAATTGAAAAGTGAATTGATTACATTAGACTACTTTATTTTCAATTTTTCATTGCTTTCCCTTTCTAGTATTATCATTTCAGTTTATTTTGTTCATTACTGCAATATCCTTTTCTATTTTAGCTTTCTATTATTTCCTTTTCCAGGTGAATAAAGGTGCACACGAATATATAGATGCTTTAACTCTCTTATTTTCCTCCATAGCCACCTAAATTGCTTCACCTGCAAAAGTACGCTTCAACGTATTTCTAGTGAGAAAGAAGTTTTATTTTGATTTAATTGAACGTGTGATCATTTAGTCATATCACATGAGTAGTTTAGTTATTTGCTTTTATAATTTTTAGCACTAGTTTTACTATTTCTTCAATATGCATTATGGTTACTTGTTTTCTTGTCAAATTCATGCATTATCAATTTTATTTTTAGTTCATGCATCTACTTCTTGTAGAAGGTTTCAATGTGTACTATTTTGATGGTATCATATTGATATGCTTTATTGTTTTTCGTAATTCATATTCTTCTATCTTGTGGTACAAATTTTATAAAAGTTATATGAGCATTTAACAAGTCTACTAGCTAGATGTTATTTTTCACATACACCTAAACTGAATTCCAAATAGTTCATTTAGTAAATAATTAGTCATGATTTATCTCGTTAAACTAGTACTTTGGAATCCACAGGTAACTTTCAATTAACATTTTAGTTACTGGAGATGCTCAGATTGTATAAGCCCATTCGAAAAAATTAAAATCCTTGTGAGCATGAGAGAACCAAAAGTTCTTTGAAAAGAAATAAAAAAATAGAGGAAAAATAAGAGAGTTGAAAACACTTATCATGGGTGTTAATGATTTAGTGCCCCTTTGAGACCAAGTTAGGTTACTAAGGAAACACCAATCAATTTCTCTCAATACTGAGCATGCCTTTAAGACTTTGTGTTAGTTTAGGAAGATGATCCTTGCTTGGGACAAGTAAGTGCCTAAAGCTAGAAAACTTAGGAACAAAATGAGATAACGACTTTACTTAACATGGAATTTGAAAACTCTAGGGTAAAATTTTACACTTACATGAACATCTATCTTTATAGACTTGGTGAATTTATTTATTTGATTTGATAGAAGTTCCACTTGATAGGATTAGAAGAGCATACTAGATAATCATGCTATTTATTTATATGAATTGAGCTTAACATGGAAGTTTTCTTGAGGACAAGCAAAGTTTATGTCTGGGAAATTTTAAAGTGCGCATTTTATATAGAGTCTTAGTTATCATTTTGGAATACATCTTATCTCATTTTTATGTCATTCAATGCATATTATCTTTGTTTCACATCATTTAGCTATTATCTTTGTTCGAACATTTGCTTTTGTGTATTTGTCTTGATAGGGACGAAGATTTGAAGCAAAATGAAGTTTTAAATGGAGAATAAATTGTAGCGAACATGCTCTGGCCATGTCCCAAGACATGGGTGTGTTCTCCGAAGATAAACGCATCGAAAAGGAAGCAAACAGGAGGCTAAAGAATGAAACATGGGGGGTCGTGTCTTTTTCACATGGTCGTGTGAATTTCACACAATCGTGACTTTTTTTCCCATGGTCGTTTGTTTTTTTCAAACATCTTTTTCAGCCTAAATTTTAGTTGTTTCCAGCCTTGCTCATGGCCCAACAATGTGAATTCACACGGTCGTGTGGTGTCGCCGCAATTTCAAGGAAATTAGGTATTTTGTGTTGATGCAAAGAGCATCATGTTGGTGCAACAATGCTCCAAGCATTTATATGTTTTGATGTTTGGATAATCATTTAAGTTAGGCAATATCTTGTGATCTAATTGCGAATGTGTTTAAGTGACAGGGAAATCCAAGGATGAAGACTTGGTAAAAGGAAGTCCAAGTATGATCTTGGCAAAGGAAGTCCAAGGGATGGACTTGGCAGCATAAGACCAAGCTTGTAGTCTTGGCAGCGTAAAGTCCAAGTGAACCTTGGCAAAGGAAGTCCAAGTATGATCTTGGCAAAGGAAGTCCAAGGGATGGACTTGGCAGCATAAGACCAAGCCTGTAGTCTTGGCAGCATAAAGTCCAAGTGAACTTTGGCAAAGGAAGTCCAAAGTAAAGTCTTGGCAGCATAAGTCCAAGCCTATAGTCTTGGCGGCGTAAAGTCCAAGCATTTGGCAACCCAAGACATGACGAAACTGAAGGAAGCTCTTGGAAGCAAAGCGCAAAGGATGAACAAGTCGCGGACTCGGAGGGATCCTGAAGGCGCAAGGCTTAATGAGGAGCTAGAAGGTTGAGTCTAGGTCTAGGGTATAAAATCAAGTGAAGTGAATACTTGATGAGTCATCGATCGACGATGTCGATCCGATCGGCGTTGGTCGGTCGGTGAAAACCGACCATCGATCGGCTTCGCCTTGGTTAGGAAGCGATCGGCCCGATCTGCGATCGATCGCCGGGCATCGGTCGGTGATCAGGGAATATCGCCACGGAATGCGGTCTCACACCGATCGCGCCTTGATCACCGATCGATCCATCCATCACCGTGATGGGGTGATCGGTCGAGTGATCAAGGCGCAGTGAGTGGTTCTCGATATTCCCTGATCGATCGGCCTCGCGCGACGATCGCAGATCGGGCCGATCGCTCGACCAAGGTCGGTGATGGTCGAGTTTCACCGACCACTCCCGACGCTGATCGATCGGCGACTACATCGATCGATCGATACTCATCAAGTATGAGTAATTCACACTTGATTTTATACCCTAGACCTAGACTCAACCTTCTAGCTCCTCATTAAGCCTTGCGCCTTCAGGATCCCTCCGAGTCCGCGACTTGTTCATCCTTTGCGCTTTGGTGTATGAACCATAGTTAAAGTCAGGACTTGTGTTCTAATATTAGTGTTACAGGAAGTCCTAGTAGGTCGTGTTCACCGGATACTAGGTAGTTGACTTGACAGATCAGGAGGACCGGACGCCAGACATGAAGTCTAGTTGGGTCGTGTGGACCATCTGGACTTCACACGGTCATGTGTTGTCGTCGCAATTTCAAGGAAATTAGGTATTTTATGTTGATGCAGAGAGCATCACTCCTTAGTTTTGATGTATGAACCATAGTTAAAGTCGGGACTTATGTTCTAATATTAGTGTTTGTTGGTGCAGTGGGCACCAAAGTCGAACCGGTATTTTGATTATGGCAAAAGGCTCAATAGTTAAGGGTATATTTGTTATCTTACGAGCTCAATTAAGTGTGCAGAAATGCTAAAGTTGAGCGGAAGGTCTGCGACACCCGGTGGGAACCGAGGTGGTCGGGCAACGCCAGAGGGACTTCGGAGGAAGCCGAGGTACTCGGGTGAAGACCGGAAGCGAGGCTACAAGGTAAGCTCGTGTGAAAGCGAAGCAAGGTCGTTAAGCGTAGATCCGACCCAATACCTCCAATGGAAGGTCTAGGTCGAGATCAGATGGTTAGAACCATCGTACTTTATATTTTAAGCTAACTTGTATCGGTCAAAACCCTTTGACTACTCATCAACTGCTAGTCAAGTTCCAGCCTCGAGAAGAGCTCGAATTTCAAGGGGGTGAATTTGGACTTGACTCGTGTTTTGGTACAAAGGGTGATGTGGCATCAAGGTGGACATCCAAACCATCACCAAGCTTCCTTGTGGTGGACGCCCAAAATAAGGTGAGTTGGCACAAGATGGTTGGCTCCCATGATGTGGCACAAGTTGAATGGCTCCAACAAGTTGGCGCCCAAGGAGGTTGGAGGTGGCACAAGGTGGTTGGATGAAACACCTCATCCTCAAAGTTGGCGCCCAAGGAGGTTGGAGGTGGCACAAGGTGGTTGGATGAAACACCTCATCCTTGAGTTGGCGCACAAGGAGGTTGGAGGTGGCACAAGGTGGTTGGATGAAACACCTCATCCTTGAGTTGGCGCAAAGGATGTGGATGAACAAGTCTTGGGGGATAAGAACCTCACCTTGGACACTACCTATGTCTAAATTCATAGATCAATATCCATAAATAGACATGTTCAAGCCAAGCAAATGACAAGAATTCAAGAGCTCTCAACACGCCGTCGTAACGCCGCTACTACTACTCACATTTGCTACGACGAAGTGCCGCCGACAACGAAAGCTACATCTTCTACTTATAAGAGTTGTCGGTATATTTATTTAAGTTCTACTTCTTTAAATTGTCTTTGTGCTTTAATCGTAACAAGGAAAGGGGGAGTGTCCCTTTGCCTTGATTTCTTTGTAATGCGTTCCTACCTCCAACGAGGAGGAGTGGTTTTAGTGAATTGCCCTCCGTACGTGATCAAGGATCACTAGGGCCGTGGATTAGCAATCGAAAGATTGTGAACCACGTAAAAATATCTTGTCTACTTTATATTTCCGCTGTGCATTCTCTACTTGCTTTTTACTTATTGAAAAAGTTTTTAACGACATCGTATCGCTATTCACCCCCCCCCCTCTAGCGACACTTTCGATCCAACAATTGGTATCAGAGCCGGGGGCGCTAAGATTCGGTGAAACCACCAATCTAGCTTTGTTTTTCTTTTTTTACAGATTTTTTATTTATTTATTTCTGTTTCGTATAATTATTTCACTTGCTTATCTTCTCCTACATATAGAATTGCATTAGAGGCTTTAGGATCCGGATAAGGTTGTCCTTGGGTTAGATCGAGTAAGGTTGTCCTCGGAACTTCGACATTCGCATTTGATTGTTTATTTCTTTTGCAAGTTACATTTTATATATCTTTTTACTTCCCACACTACTAATCCAAGGCGAAAGTCTTGGAATATTCTTCCGTGTGTGTTTTGCAAGATTCTTTTAAGTGCGTTCTTCTTCTTGTTTTTAAATGGCCCATCTCGAAGGGTTTAGCACTTGACCCCGTTTACAACGGTAATGACTTTCGTTATTGGAAGGGTCGGATGGAATGCTTTCTTAAAACCCAAATCGAGATGTGGATCGTAATCAAACCGGTTTCACACTTCCTATTAATGAAGATGGTGAATCTTTGGGTTACGATCAATGGTCAAATTCCATGAAAAACAAGTAGAAGCCGATGCCAAGGCAACTCAAATCTTGCAATGTGGGTTGTCAAGGAAGAGCTCAACCGCGTCGGCCCCTTCATTAGTGCAAAGGACTTATGGACCAAGCTAGTGGAACTACGAAGGCACCGGCGACACGAAGGTATGTAAAGAGATTTACTTTTAAATAAATTGTATAACTTGAAAATGCAGGAAAACGAGACCGCAACTCAACTACATGCTCGTATCCAAGACATCGTCAACCAACTCCATGCCATCGGACAAAGGTCGAGAATCGCGACCTTATCGGTATTCTCTTAACTCGTTTCCTAGGACCACCTTGTGGGCATCCATGGTCGATGCCTACAAGGTCTCCAAGACCTTTCTAAAATTAGGTTAGGCAATTGTTTTGAACTTGAATTACATGAGCAAACTAACGTGGTCGGGCGAGAAGAGTATTGCGTTAGTTGCGAGTTCCAAGAAGAAGAAGCCCAAGCAAGCCACCCCGAAGGAAGAAGGCGAGTCCGAATCGGAAGTAGACTCGAAATAGAATCCGAACTAGTCAATCTAGTTCGGAAGATGATCAAGAGGCGAAACGACCAACAACTCAAGGTAAGCCTAAACCTAATTCAAATACTTCTAATTTTAGATGCTATGAGTGCAACAGTTGGTCACATCAAGTCCGAGTGCCCAAAGCTAAAGAATAAGCATCAAAGACCAGAAAGCGCTAAGCGCTACTTGGGAGGAGTTGTCGGAGGAAGAAGGCGATATCCAAGCTCTAATGGCCAAGCCGACCGAGCCGCGACTCGAAAGCAGAAGAGTCAGTCCGAATCGATGAGCTTCCATTCAAGACAAGCCACGGATCCGTATCCGGTTCAAAAGAATCATTAAGGGTAAGTCGGTCGTTACTTAATACTTTGTATGGTGCAATTAAATTTTTAAATAAGAAACTAGCTAAGTCCGAGTCCAAGGTCGAGACCCTAATTGAGGAGGTTAACCTTCTCAAACATGAGGTCTCCCTAACCTCTTCGACTACTCGTATTCAAGAGGAGGACTCAACTCAAGTTGAAAAGCTTGAAGTTGAGAACTCGCTTTTGAAAACACAAGTCGAAGACCTTAGGAACACGTTGGAAAGGTTCACTTTGGGATCCAAGGTACTTGACCTCTTACTTGGATCACAAAGGGCCGTGTACAACAAGGCCGGACTCGGGTTTAACTCAAATACAACCAATAAGTCATATATGTCTATAGTAAACCAACATAAGAAAAATGTCCAAGCATGGGTCCCTAAGCCCACTTTGATTTCAACTTTAGGATCTAACATGTATTGGGTTCCCAAGGACCAAATTCACTATGTGAATAGACCCACTCGATTCAATGGTCCAGGGGGAGCCAATACAAAATGTATTTTTGTTAAGTCTTAGAAATTGCATGCTTAGTTTTTCCTTTATTTTTAGAATGGTTAGATAGGACTCATAACCAACTAAAATCCTGCGAAAAGATTGAGCCTCGGGGAGCCTCTTTTCAAAAATAAACCAACTAAAATCCTACGAAAAAATTGAGCCTCGGGGAGCCTCTTTTCAAAAATAACTAGTTAGACCAAGACGTAGTCTCAAGTAAGTCGAGTTATCAATTTCTTGAAATTAGCTTTGTCTAAGGAAGTGGTCGTTGTTCCGATCAAAGAAGGCCTCTGTGCCTCGCCACGACCTGGAAGCTAATCTCTTGAAAAGATTACTTGATGAGATTAGACTAAATCCGAATCTAACCTAATGTTGGTTAATTTAAATTCATTAAAATTAATCAAGTAAAATTGATAGTCATCTCACAATAACACATAGGAATAACATGTTTTGATCATGTAGATATTGGTGAGATGATTTAGGTTTAAAAACTTACAAACAACCCTTTATTAATTCCAATATCCGATCCAACTACCTTATGTGTAGGATCAATGGATGTTGGGCGTTAGTTACTCGACACATGACCGGGATCAACTCAAATTTTGAGTTACGATTCAAACGACAAGGATCGGTAGCCTTGAAATAGCGACAAGCTCAAAATCATCGGATCAGGTGATATTGAGCTCAACTCTAACTTTACAATTCAAAATGTCTTATTAGTAGAAAACTTTCAATATAATTTACTTAGTGTAAGCCAATTGTGTGATAACAATTATAAGGTCATATTTCTAGAAAATGAATGCGTAATCAAAATAAATGCAACATCTAAAATAATACTTAAAGGAACTAGGAGTAGCAACATCTACACAATAAATTTACCCAACTCCTCAACCAAGTGTCTTATGACCTGAGAGGAATCTTGGTTATGTCACGAAGACTAGGACACTACTTTTAAGACTCGTCCACAAGATGAGTCGAGTGGCTGGTTATAGGTTTGCCTAAACTAAACAACTTGGATAATAAAATATGTAATGCTTGTCAACAAGGTAAACAATCTAGGACACAACATCAATTAACTAATCAAGAGCGAACCAAAAGTGTTCTTGAGCTCCTACATGGATCTATTTGATTCACATGGAGCTAAGTCACTCAATGGTAGTCAATTTTGCTTAGTCATAATTGGCGACTATTCTAGATTTACTTGGGTTAGGTTTATCAAACATAAAAATGATACCTAGACCAACTAATCAATCTTTGTAGGTTAATCGAAAATCAAAAGAACCTTAAGATTAAAAGACTTAGAAGCGATCATGGTGGTGAATTCGAAAACCACAGTTTCTGATTTTTAACCTAAACGGATACCACCATGAGTTTTCATGTCCTAGAACCCACAACAAAATGGGTTAGTCGAGCGGAAAAATAGAACCCTACAAGAAGCCGCTAGGACAATGTTAAGCGAGTATAACCTGCAGATAGATTTTGGGCGAGAGGCCGTTAGTACGGCTTGCTATGTCCAAAATAGGATCCTTATGGTAAAGAGGCACCAAAAGACCTCGTGCGAGATTTATCACGATAAAATACGAACATCAAGTACTTTAGGGTATTTGGATGCAAGGTACATATCTTAAACACTAAGGATTACCTAAAGAAATTCAAATCCAAAACCTCTCTGGAACCTTTCTAGGATACTCAACCACGATGAGCTTATAGGTATACAATCACGACACTCTTAGAGTCGAAGAAACCATTAATATAGTTTTGACGAAGGACACGAACCCGTTCAATCCTTAACAAAACCAACTAGCAAATCAACTTATAGCGAACCCGACTCGATCTTGAACTTGAATCTCGTCCTAACCCAAGTCATCCTATCGACCAAGTGATAGATGACTCTAACCCAAGTCAAACTAGAACTCACCCAAGTCATCCTATCGACCAAGTGATAGATGACCCTAACCCGAGTCACACTAAGACTCAAACAAATCATCCTATCAATCAAGTTATAGGTGATCCAAATTTAGGGTTCGAACTAGAGCTTCATATCGAAACCTTAGTCAAATCTCGTTAATTTCCAAAATCAGACCCAAAACTATTGAACAAGCACTTCTTGATCCCATTGGATTATTGCTATGCAAGAAGAGCTAGCTCGATTCACTAGAAATGAAATGCAGAATTAGTACCACCACCTAAAGAAAAATCAATTATTGGAACAAGGTGGGTATTTGAAATAAACTTGATGATAAAGGTGAAGTAGTTAGAAATAAAGCTAGGTTAGTCGCAAAGGGTTTAGTCAAGTCGAAGGTTTAGATTACGATGAGACCTACTCGTAGGACTAGAGTCCATCCGAATGTTGTTAGCATATCTGCACATCGAGGTTTTAAATTGTTTCAAATGGATGTCAAGTCAGCATTTTTGAATGGATACATTAAGGAAGAAGTTTACGTCAGTCAACCTCCGGATTGAAAATCTAGATAAACTCGACCATGTCCTTAGACTTAAGAAAGCCCTATATGGACTCAAACAAGCCCCAAGAGCTTGATGCGAAGGCTTCGATCTATCTTAAGTCCAAAGGATTCAACCAAGGTTTAGTCGACCCAACCTTATTCGTTAAAAAACCGTAGGAAAAGAAATCTTTATAGCCCAAATCTATGTAGATGATATAATTTTGGAACTACCAACTCGATCACCTAAACGAATTCATCTCACTTATGGAAAGTGAATTTGAAATGAATTTAGTGGGAGAGTTAAGTTTCTTCTTAGGTTTACAAATTAAACAAACTAAAGATGGAATATATTTACATCAACAAAAATATACTAAGGACTTAATAAATCGATTTGGAATGCAAGATGCTAAAATAATCAATACACCTATGGCAACTAATGTTAATATAAGCGAAGATGTAGAAGGAAAACCCGTTGACCTAAAATACTATAGGAGCGCAATAGGAAGTCTCCTATACTTAACCGCGAGTGACAGACATTTTATTGCGGTAAGTATGTGCAAGGTTACAAACCTGTGCCAGAGTCTCACCTAACCTAGTCAGCGTATCCTTAGATATCTAAAGGCACACGCTAAGCGTAGGTATTTGGTACCCTAGATCTACCGAGTTTAATCTAATCGGCTACTCCGACTCGACTATGCGGTAGTAAACTCGATAGAAAGAGCACGAGTGGTTGTTGTCAAATCCTCGAGTCTAGTGAGTTGCGCGAGGAAGCGACATTGCGTTGCCTTATCTACCACCGGTAGAATACGTTGCGATGGGTGAGTGTGTCTCTCGGCTCGTGGATGAAGCACACTCTCCAAGACTTTAGCTTAATCTTTAACAACATTAAAACCTACATAGATAACATTAGTTCAATTAACTTAACTAAAAATCCAATATGTCATTCTAGGACAAAACATATAGAAGTTAAACACCACTTCATTAGTGAACATGTAACTAATGGAACTATACAACTAGAGTATGTTGAGTCCAAATCAAACCTGCGGACATCTTCACCAAACCACTAAAGGAATTTAGTTTATTAAGGCGAAAGTTAGGTATGTGCGTAATAGAGTAGGATTTAAATTTTTCTATATATGTACTCTACTTTTGCTTCTTTTATGAAATTAGCCTAAGTCTTACCTTAGAAATCATATACCTATAGATTTAAGGAGCCAACACATCTCACAACACATAGGACTAATGTGTTTGTGTACTTAGCCACGAGCAGGCGTGAGATGTTAGGACCTTACTCCTGTTCCTGACGTAGATTCGGTCATGAACCATGGAGTATAATTATTTAAAATTAATCAACTCCTTCAAGACTTATTGATCATTCTATATCTATCAAGTGCAACTGGAGTTGTAGATTTTTGATGATGATATTTTCATGCTTATTATTATTTTAATAAATAAATATATATTTATATTGGGTACTTGCTTGGACTTACAAACCCTAAAATATATTTACAAACTTTTTGAGTTAAGGCAAAGGAGAAAGTCACAAAAGTAAGGAAGAAAGTAAACAAAATTATTACCTTTTATATTAAGTAATTCCGTTTACTTAAGCAACTATTAAGGGGAGTAAAAATTATTTTCAAGAACTCACCGGTCAAGGGAGGTTACCTCAAAGGGAGAACTTGAAACAATAATATTTCTCACTCATGCTTAATCTTTATGCTAGCTCACTCATGCTTAATCTTTATGCTAGCTCATTCATGCTTAATCATTATGCTAGCTCATTCATATTTAATCATTATGCTAGCTCATTCATACTTAATCATTATGCTAGCTCATTCATATTTAATCTTTATGCTAGCTCATTCATGCTTAATCATTATGCTAGCTTACCATGCTTAATTTTTCCTTAACTTTTGTGTGCCATGAATCAAGGAGATTGTTGGTGCAGTGGGCACCAAAGTCGAACCGTATTTTGATTATGGCAAAGGCTCAATAGTTAAGGGTATATTTGTTATCTTACGAGCTCAATTAAGTGCGAAATGCTAAAGTTGAGCGGAAGGTTCATGACACCGGTGGGAACCGAGGGGTGGCGTGGGCAACGCCGAGGGACGAGGAAGCCGAGGTAGGGTGAAGACCGAGCGAGGCTACAAGGTAAGCTCGTGTGAAAGCGGGCAAGGTCGTTAGCGTAGATCCGACCCAATACCTCCAATGGAAGGTCTAGGTCGAGATCGGATGGTTAGAACCATCGTACTTTATATTTTAAGCTAACTTGCATCGATCAAAACCCTTTGACTACATGCTAGTCAAGTTCCTCGAGAAGAGCTCAATTTCAAGGGGTGAATTTGGACTTGACTCGTGTTTTGGTACAAAGGGTGATGTGGCATCAAGGTGGACATCCAAACCATCACCAAGCTTCCTTGTGGGCGCCCAAAATAAGGTGAGTTGGCACAAGATGGTTGGCTCCCATGATGTGGCACAAGTTGAATGGCTCCAACAAGTTGGCCCAAGGAGGTTGGAGGTGGCACAAGGTGGTTGGATGAAACACCTCATCCTCAAAGTTAGCGCCAAGGAGGTTGGAGGTGGCACAAGGTGGTTGGATGAAACACCTCATCCTTGAGTTGGCGACAAGGAGGTTGGAGGTGGCACAAGGTGGTTGGATGAAACACCTCATCCTTGAGTTAGGAGGATGTGGATGAACAAGTCTTGGGGGATAAGAACCTCACCTTGGACACTACCTATGTCTAAATTCATAGATCAATAACCAAAAAAAGACATGTTAATGCCAAGCAAATGACAAGAATTCAAGAGCTCTCAACACATGCACGCTACTACTACTCACATTTGCTACGAAGTGCACGACAACGAAAGCTACATCTTCTACTTATAAGAGTTGTCGGTATATTTATTTAAGTTCTACTTCTTTAAATTGTCTTTGTGCTTTAATCGTAACAAGGAAAGGGGGAGTGTCCCTTTGCCTTGATTTCTTTTTGTAATCGTTGCTCCTACCTCCAACGAGGAGGAGTGGTTTTAGTGAATTGCCCTCCGTACGTGATCAAGGATCACTAGGGCCGTGGATTAGCAATCGAAAGATTGTGAACCACGTAAAAATATCTTGTCTACTTTATATTTCCGCTGTGCACTCTCTACTTGCTTTTTACTTATTGCAAAAGTTTTTTAACGACATCGTATCGCTATTCACCCCCCCCTCTAGCGACACTTTCGATCCAACAGTGTTAAGTGTGTAGACTTAACAAAAAGTCCTAGTAGGTCATGTTGATCGGATACTAGGCAGTTGACTTGATAGATCAGGAGGACCGGACGCTAGGCATGAAGTCCAGATGGGTCGTGTGGACCAGACATTTTGCATTAAGACCGGTTGGGTCGTAAGACCGGACAATTGGCAAAAAGTCCAAAAGGGAAGAACTAGTGGAAGCCTTGGTGGGTCATATCAGATGTCAAGAGTGGTAAATCCGACAGGCAGCCGGTAAGTAAGCCTTGAGTGGAGAGGTGAGGTCGAGTCCTCTATAGGGGGACAAAGCTAGGCGTCGATCTGACTAATAGTTCGCGCGGGACTTAGAAGTCGAGATCGAGCAGTATTACTACTGCTATCCTATTTTATATTATCTATGTGTGTTAATCTCGTTTTGCAAGGATTAGTCGACTGAATGGATTCTAGTTGACTAGATGCACACTTGGCAGGATTAGCTGGTGATCGATCGAAGATTTGGCATCGCAGATGGAAAGAGTTTTAGTCGACTGGGGGAGGTTCAGTTGACTGGCGAGCCAAACTTCCCAATGCGGAGCTAGGTGACCTGGAGTTGACTGGGGAGGTTTTAGTCAACTAGAAGACTAGAAGTTTCATATCGACAGGCTGATGTGGAGTCGATTGGAGGGCATTCTAGTCGACTGAAAAAGCTTTATAAAACAAGTGCTCGACCAACTCCGAATACAACACTACTACTACGTCGAAGTGCTACTAAAATTCATTCTCGTCCACTAGAGCTTCAACTCTTCGCAAAGATGCACATCCGACACTCCGTGCCTGCCTCCATATTTCAATTAGTGTCGGTATAACTTAGCTATAATTTTTGTTTGTATTTATTTTCGCTTTGTGTACTCAATTTCAAAAGGGAAGGTAGAGTGTTACCTTTCTCTAATTATTTATAAAAAGTGATCCCCTCCGAAGTAGAGATTTCTCGAGTCGAAGGGTATATAGTGATTGCCCATCGAGGTAGCTCTCGGAAGAGCTACGAACCTTAGAGTAGCAACCCAATTATGGTTGTGAACCAAGCAAAAGAAGTTGTCTCTATTTCATTTCATTTCTACTATATACTCTTTAAATATTTCAAAATATAAAAATAAGCTTTAAATTTTTTAAAAAGAAAATTATAACTTCCGAGATTCACCCCCCTCTCTCGGAGCATCTCGATCCTACATTTTGTGCATTTATAGAAAGTCGGAGCCACCTCTATATAAAAGAAGCTCATTCTAGAGGTTAGGGATCTCGAAGGGAGCCGCCCCTGTGCTCCCAAACCTCAAAAGGGGCCCATCCAAGGGCCCACAAATCGCCGGAGGTTGTCGTTCAAGTTCCTCTACCCCTTCAACGAGAAGATCACGATGCCACAACTCCAGTTGTAGGATATCGGAAAAAAATAAAATAAAATAAAATAAAATACCCCTTGTTAAATTGAGAAATTCATAGAAATTTTTCTGGATTAAAAATGAGGAAGACTTAAGCTTAAATGGGTGTTTAGGTTAGCTTAGATTAGACTTGGGCTAGCTCAACCGATTTGGGTTAGCTTGGGTTCAACTTAGGCTAGGTTTTGACCTAAGTCCGGTACAAGTTTGAGGCAGAACAGCTTATACAAAATCGATCGCGATTTTGTTTTCTTCCTCAGTGCTATCGGAGCTCCCTCTTCCATCGCGATTTCTCCCCTTTCTCAACCGCAATCCCTGATTTCTTCTCCTTCCCGATCGCCACCCTCTTCGTCGCAAGCGATGACCTCGCTGTCGCCACCTAGTCGCCGGAGGTCGTCGGAGGTCACCTCGAGCGGAAGATCATCGATTGTTGACCATCGTGAGCTGGATCTGCCACCGTTGTTGTTGCGAGCTTGAGTTGTCATTGCTGTTGAGAGGGAGAACTGTCGTCTGCCTCACCGGTGAGCTGTTCCATTGTGTTCTCTTCTTCCTTATCCAGATCTCGACGGCAGCAAGCTCCTCCAGTCGTCGAGTTTGCCTCGGCATAAGGGATAATCTTCAGTGTCATCGAGCTCAAATCGTCGCTGCCTTGGCTGATCGATTCGACCGCAGGTCAGCTTGATTTCTCCCTTTCGATTCTGAGCTTGCATTCATCATATCAAGAACTCGAGCTTATCCTGGTCTCTCCCGACCCTCTCTGCAACATTTTTTTGATCAATATAGTCGTTGTCCTCTGTGATCCAGATCACAATTCTCTAGTGTTGGTGATCGATTTTGGTACCATTGTGATTCTGGTAAGAATTCTCTTATCATTCAATTTTTTTTTCCAGTGTTGGGTAGGCTCGTGATCCATATCTCTAGTTTTTGAATTGTGGGTGCAAGGATCAAGTGATGAAGACGATATGAGTAAAGCTTATCCTTGTTGTGGGTAGAGTTTCATCCATTTGCAGTGCACCGAGAGTGGAAGCATTGGTTGGCTGCCCTATTGGTTTTGCTATGTTGATGGATTGTGAGGTTGAGAGCTCAGCTCTATTGAATCGGCAGTGGGTGAAGTGGAGCTGTCGAGGTAATTGAAGTGGAGTTGCCGAGGTAATTGAAGTGGAGCTGAGAAGGATGGTTTTGTATCAACAGTATAAGGTAACTATCAATTTGGTTGTGTTATAGCTATGCAATCAATTGTGCATGGATATTACTCTTGGATTTAACAATGGGATGATATTCATGTAGTTACTTTGGACGATGGTTACAGGGTGTATCTACATGATAGTGAGCTGCATAGGGATTGTTCTTATACGACTGAAGACTTTGTTTCAACTCTATTGGGGACGAATGAATCAACCTAAGTAAGTTCGATTTGGGATTTGATACCATTGTTGGACTTATGAATAGACTTTGTCAATGTTTGCGTGTTGATTATAGGATTTTGGATACGAGACAAGTTCACGGGTGCGAATACAATCAACACATCCTATACATAGCAGGTGGGTAATATCTACCCTGGTCAGGTAGTTTTGATCTGAATCTGGTGCATGAATTTGGACTTATGCTGTTACTTTGATCTTAGATCCACTCTTATTTTATCATGTGCTTGTACTTAGCCTTGACCTTTGAGATATTATTGTTAGTTCATCATTCATTTATCACGGATATGAATTACAAACCCTATTGTGTGTTAGCTGATAGATGTTCAGTTAAGTACATGTGGTTAGGGTTATCTTTGTGACCTCAGATTGGGTTACTGTGTTACATCACTAGGGTTAGGTGATGGATCAGATTATGGAGTCGATTATTGTATCGTACACATATTAGTTTTGCATCTATTGTATATCTAGTCATCTATGCAGAGATAAGTGTGGTGGTATGTGGCTAAGGACTAGAGGTCCTAGTGTGATGGTATATCTATTATGCATCGTATATCTATGTATGGTTATATGGATTGTCGATAGTATATCACTATGGACTAGAGGTCTTAGCATGATTGACTGTCAGTTGTGTATGACTCTCTGTGTGATAGAGAGTACCTTATGGATTAGTAGTCCTTGCATAGTTGACTTTTGGTTGACCAGGACTCCCCGTGGGATAGGGAGTGTTGCGAGGATACGTATATGGAGCTATGCATCATTACATTTGCATTCATGTGAGTCTCCCTTGTGGTTGAGATGGGTCGTTCCCTACCACTCAGGTAGTGGTAAAGGGAGATGCGTGTTAGCACTCGCCCACTATAGACTGATTGTGTGACGTATAGAGCTCGTCTACTCATGGGTAATGACAGGGACCCCGTGAGTAGTTAGCTTTACACTTATATGCTACTCATTCATACTCGTGTCACCCCATGGTTGGATGGGTCTATAGATATGGCCATGCATATGCATTGCTGATATATATATATGAATTTATTTGATATATGTTTTACATATGCATGTGAGATGCATTTGATTGAGTTATGATTGCTATGCTTGTACATCATGATACATGTCATTTGTATATTATATATGAGCATGATATATGTATTGGTCTAGATTATGTATTTAATTAGTGTCATGTCATAGTGTGGTATGGACCGGGATGTTATTACATGTGATTATATACGTATGGGATTGACTTTGTACGTTATATGGGTTATGTTATTGTATATATGTTCAAGATGATATAGCTTATGGTGTTGCAGACCGTCAGGTATGTTGGTACATTACTTCATGTTCATTAGTATATGCATTTGTTATTAGATTTGGATAGGACTGTATGACTATTGGACATATTTTGTATACTTGTAGATCTTCACATGTATACTTGTAGATCTCTATATGTTATATGTTGTTCATGCACTTTCTACATATTACCCCTGAGTTTATACTCACCACCCCGGACCCTGGGTTTCCTGTCGCCCAGGTAATAGGTAGAAGATTCCTTGGATGTTCAGAGCTCCGCTAGCCGATCTCATCTCACACCAAATGGTTGGATAGTATTTCCATATCGATGTTTTATTCTTGTGGATTGATATTTTTGGATTTTATCCTATATCATTTCCGTATTTGTGATATACTGATGTGTTGTATGTATTTGGCCTTTGATATGGTTTCTATTATGATTCTTGTTGTGTCAAGTCACTCCGGAGTGCATAGTTGGGTCTTTGTATCTTGTTTATCTGTCAGTATATTTCCGCTGTGTTTAGTATATTAATGTTTGCCTATTATGTTGTAGTTGTGGGCCTACGAGCCTTGTATTAACAAGATATGTTGCCAAGTACAGGGGAGATGCTATCCTTTTGCTTTTGGCAGGCATAGGCGTGACACGATTCGGAGCCACATCCCAAGATCTTCGAAAATTAAGACTAAACCCTCTTTTTCCTTTATTACAATTCATTTCAGTTTGATATTGTTTTGATCTTATCTTGTGGATGTATCTCCATCTTTATGGAGTTGATTTTTTGATTATAGGATTAGGGAGTAACCTATGCATGTTGAACTTTGTCTTGCAATGAATTCATAGTTTTTTTATTTTTATTTGCAAATTATAATTCCTAGTTTGATGAATATGATTGGTTTTGATCTTAGTCTACCATGCTTAGTCGTTGTGGGTGTCAAAAACATTCATATCGAAATATAAGGAAATCAAGATGACCCAAAAGGTGAGTTTTACCTCGGTAATCGTAGAGCCTAAGACGCAAAAGAGTAGGATATGAAATAAGGTTCACTTGTTCATGGGGATAACACAGGACATCCTAGAGCTCCATGAACTTATTCCAACAGAAGGCACGAAGTAGGAGAAATCAATTCGAAGAGGTTGTGAGACCCAGTGATAGGGGCAACTCAGTGATAGCAACCCTCTGAGCTCTGTCGATCCAAAATGTTAATTGACTAGGAATAGGGTAATTTCAGCATAATACAAAAAGTTCACCGAGATTAAATTTGATGATCCTTTTGCAAAATAAATCATAAAGAACTTAGGAATATAAGTAGGCAACATATTCAACATAACATAGGTGAAAGAAAAATCCTAGATTCATTCTCGGCAATCATAACAGGGACCCAATGACAGTGGTGTCCTTGTGAAAGTGACCTCTCTGGCATCTTGCTTTCTGTTCTCTCAGTCAACCCTTTGCTTATCAACCAACTGATTCGGTCTAGGAAATCTACACTCTTTAGTAAACTAGTATTCAATTTACCAGTTCTTATGAGATCAATATTTTATTACTTGATGGCAACCATGCACTTGGTTAGTTAAGTGTAAGATGATCTTAAACTTCATAGTTGAGGTATCGATCTTCAACTTCACATAACCACAAATACAAATTTTTCAACTTAATTAAAACTGAGAATAATATTTTATTCTAGTTATACCTATCATATAATGCGGAGCGGGAATGACATCAACTACAAACTCACCGAAGTTTTCCTCTACTCGAGTCCACTCCTAGATCCCTCCGGATAGCTTCCAAAGTTGGAGTTTTCATCCTCGTGAAATGTAATACCTTGCGTGTGAGGATGACGTTTGTGCCCGGTGGCATCCACAATTAGACAACACAAACAATGAGAGAAACTATCCCGGACAAAATATGTCCACTTGGTTCAAACTCTCTTTCTGATGGCTCTAGACATCAACAACACTTGCTGCCAGTGGGGAAATCACCAGAGAATGTTCCTATACAAATGAGGAAGCTGAAGTAGGGATGACAGAGCTCCAGGTGGATGGCAACAACACCTTTTGGCTGGTGGAAGAGGAGAAGGCAGCAAGGTGTTGCCGACGGCTAGAGAGGAGAAGAGGAGGAGAAGATCTCTTGCTTAGTTAGGGTTTCCTCCACACATATCCTCTATATATGTGTCCCTTATTGGTTTAATGGATCAAGATCCAAACCCAATACGTTTAGCCCAATAGCCCCGAACAATAGCCTTTGATTCAAAACCAAACCACCCTTTATTTGAACCAAATCAATTTGGTTCATTATTAAACCACCATGGGTTCAATCCATCTTCATAAGCCGTGGCCCCATCCAAATCTCTATTCTAATGAAACTCTTTTCATCCTTGCCCTTTGTCTGGTCCAACCAGACTTAGTCTCTCTCAATCTAAGAATCCAATTTTCAAACTTGTTTTAAGCCCATCGGGAAACAATTCTTAGTGTGTGTGACCATGCAGGTTCCAAGTTCATGTTAGTCATCAATAATTAACTACTAATTATGGAATCATCATGAGTGCCACCTAGTAATACATTATGATCCTCAATTAATTGAAAAATCAACGATTGATCTAAAAACTTCTTCTGAACCTTTTGAGCAGCTACAATGAGTCGTGTCTCATTCCTTTCACTCGTCATATACCCACTTGTTCAAGACATTGTCTATGTGTCTATCCCCACTAAGTTGACTACGTCACACCTAGCCCAAGTCATACTTTCTCGTCCTGCAGATTCAAATTATTCCTACATGTGTCCAAGACAATCATACACTTAACATGTAAATGCTTTGACCATAGACTTTGAGTAAAAATCCTGACGAGTCATCATAGGATATACATCTCCTTTACCAAGAACAGTGAATCCTCTATTGGCTATTCGGTGGCTGGCTAGAGGGGGGTGAATATCCCTCAATCATCGTATGGTAGAATACGATCGTTCGTCGTGTGTCGCTTGTCTATGATTATCGTTAGTGCAGCGGAAACAATAGAAACAAATAGAAATACTAACAACAACACAAGCACATGCAAATGCACACGATATACGTGGTTCGGAACCGAATGATTCCTACTCCATGGGCGAGCTCACCGAGCTCTAGTTATGCGTACGACACTAACTAACACTCCTTCTCGACAACACGTCGGAGGTGGAGAAATCTCGTATAAGCAATTACAAAGTAATACATGAAGTATAAACAAGAATACAAATACAATACAAAAGAAAACTTTTCACCGATTGCTTTTGATCACTTGCTTGTTTCTTGCTTTGGTTTGCTCTTGAAGGTCTGAAATGCAGCAGCAATTGCCCTCCAATGTCACCCTAAAAGTCTTGGCAAAATCCTCCATCTCGTGCTCCATTTATAACCTGCATCGAGCTGATTCCGTGCCTATCAATCGACTGATCGTGACCATCAGTCGAATGGTCCTGTAGTCATTGTCTCACAACGACTTGATTCACGCTGGCCAAACTCCAACAGATCCATCATCGGATCGGTGATCATGCCCATCAGTCGACTGATGATCCCATCAGTCGAGTGCTCTCCACAATCACTCGACTAGAAACCATTCTGTGCCCAAATTCACCCCTATCAGTTGACTAATCCCATCATTAGTCGACTGATGGTGTCTTCAGTCGACTGCCCTCCCTCGGCAGTCGACTGTTCAGCAAGAACTTGGTCAGTCGAACACCGGTCGAGTCTAGTCGACTGGCACCTATGCCAGTCGACTGATATCGGGTAAAACCTCAAACACCAAGTTGTTTGAGCATCCGACCATCGTGTAAACCCTCAAACACCACGTTTGAGCCTCCGACACTCAGTCTTAGCCAATTGACCAAGTCCACTTCATCCTCTCATGGAGTTCCCCACCGAAGCTCTCTTCCCTCGGCCTACGTCTCTCGGATGCACCAAGCGCATGACTTTGCAATGCCATCCTTCGTATCTCTTTCCCTCGAAGTATGCTTCCCTTGGGCCTCACTCCATTGCTTCTCATCCAACGATCTCTTGGATGCACCAAGCGCACGACTTCGCAATGTCATCCTTCACCGACTCAAGGACCCCGAGCCTAGTGAACTTGTCAAGTCCTCAAGTGTCACGCCCCGAAGGAGACCCCGCCAGACGAAAATCCGACAGCATCTCCCCTGTACGGGTGACAATCCCAATTTTTATACAAGGCCTACACGGCCACTATACATCGGTCAACACGACCGGAATCATACCACATCACACGCAGATAATAATAAGGCCTCAGGCCAACAAATCTAGGTAAACATAAGTCTACACTAACTAGACTTACCCCTTCTGTCATCTGGGCAGGAATACTCAACCAAACCAATCAAAATAAAATCCAACCAATGGTCCACAAGGACCCCAAAAATACACGAGTACATAAATCCAATTCCATAACTCAGACAACTAATAAACTGTCACTACGAGGGGGGGATATGGCAACTGGACTCTCCTGACCGCTTCATCCTGAAATAAAAATAAAACCACGGGGTAAGTTCAAAAGAACTTAGCAGATACTAGTCGATATGAATAGTAAGAAATAGCTAACAATACTAATCATGCCAGTACAGTCTCATATATATGGTAAGCAAGAAATAAATGCAAAATGACTGTACTCACCTGAATCTCCTACCGTGATATAGGAGCATGTGCCCTACTATAAGAGATAAAGTCATCACCATATAAGAATATGAATCTTGTATGCATGTCAATCATATGCAACATCCAAGGCATCAATACAATAATGCAGCAAACACAATACAAATGCGATCCATGCAAAAATACATGTCGTGCAAATGACATGGTCACCCCTAACGCCAGTCAGCCGCCTCACACGCAATGGTGAAGCCGAGTGGGTAGGGCTATGACAACTGTGCACTCTGCCATCACTGCTCCTGAGTGACCGAGTGGACAGGATGCTGTCGGAGTACACCTATCCTCCTGCCCCAAACATAGTGGGGGAGTCAAGCTCTCATCTCCCGGTGTCATAGACCAGAGGAGGGATCCCTGCCCGCTACCACGCTGCCTCGTCGCTACCCATGAGCGGTCGGCGAACTGTGAAGCGCACACCCTCCTGATGTACCACTAACCCATGAGTGGCAGTGTGTGCAGGCCATGTAACTGGCTGCGGGCTCAACAATAATGGAACCCCGTCCAGCCAGCATACAATCATGCAAAAATGGTGCATGATACTAAAGCATGTAAATCCTACCAAAAATACCTATCCGAATAATATGCACAGTCAATAAGTGCATATCTATGATCCAAATAAATCTGGGAAGATAAATCATATCATATCCAATGCATGTATCAATAGGCACAAAAACATACTAGGCATATAAGCATGAAAATTATTGAAAGTTATCCTAACTATCATATCAACTTGACTATATCTAAAAGATAAGTCAAAATACCCGCCTGATAAAATATCCGCAAAAGAACCAAATCGTCATGACCGTGAACCTGCCTCGTGACCGAAACCTGCATACAGCATAATTATTGTTAAGCACAATATGCAATTCGCCGACAAATCGAATACTTAATCGGTTTCTTACATACCCAATTAACCCAAATCAATTTCCAATTCCACTAATTTATCCAACCCTTACACAGTCGACCAAAACCACCCAAATAGAACACCTCAACCCTCACAGCCAACTCACTCAAAATAGATCCATCCCACAAATCAAAATTTATCCGAAATCAACCAACAATCTAATCTCCACTGAACAATTACAACTAACCGAATAACCTAATAATAGGACCCATAACCATCCCTCCAATCACCCTCACTCACCTGCAAACAAGAACCAAACAACAAGACGACAAAAGGAGATAGAGATATACCGCCTTGGACTTCCCTCCGCTCGGTTTGTCGGAAAAGACCACAACACGCTGCCCTATTCCTCTCCGCTCGCGGAAGAAGTCCACGCTAAACACGCATCAAGCTCAACCAAAGGAAAAATCCTAAATCTCGTCGAAGCAAAAGGTAACCTGCCTCACCTTGCTCTGGCGGCGACCAATCGTAAAACAACCACCTTCACTCGGCGCTCTCCTCCTGCGCTAGCCGTTGCCACTTGCCCAAGCCGGTAGAAGGCTACGGTGGCAGCGGTAGCACCCCGTGACGGCGACCTAGGTGCGAATGGTGACGGTGACTCGGGAGGCGGCGATGGGACGAGGGTCGGCGCCATGACGGCCTGTCAGGCGAGCCGTGCGTGCGGTGGTCGGCGACCGATCAGCGTCGGCGGCCGGTGGCGTGTGAAGCGTGTGATGGCTGCGGCGAGGCGCTCGGCGAGGCGGCGTCGCGTGGGCAAGCGGCGATCGTTGATTAAGTGGCGACACGTCGTCGGCAATCGCGCGTCGATGGGAAGATCGCGACGCGAGACGAGCGTCGGCGGTGGGATCGCGATAAAGAGAAGATGAGGGTCAAGAAAGCCAGTCACGGGGAAGGAAATAGAAAAAGGAAATAGAAATTTAGGGTTTTCCTCGTATTAAACCCATTAAATAGACCCCACCTAAAAGCATTTATTTTATCCCAGTAAAAATCTCTAAATGCGGACTCCATTTAATCCAGAAAAATTCTGGAAAAATTCCTAAAATTCCCTAAAAATCCCAAAAAAATTCCAAGATTATTTCTCAAAATTTTTGACCATTAAATTTTGGTATTTTAAATTTCAGTATTTAACATTCTCCCCCACTAATAAAAATTTGGTCCCCAAATTTCCTACTCAGATGCATAACGAGTAAGAAATACCATAAGTACTGAAAATATATCTCACGTACCTTAAGTAAACAAGTGGGGGGTATTGAGCTCGGATCTTTTCTTCAAGCTCCCAAGTAGCCTCCTCATCGGTGTGGTGACTCCACCCGACCTTGACAAGTCGCAAAAACTTGTTTCGCAACTGTCGTTCCTTGTGATCCAGAATCCGTACCGGAACCTCTGCATAAGTAGCATCAGGTTGAATGGAACCTGACATATCTGATAGAATGTGTAGAATTTGACACATACTTCCTCAGCATGAACACATGAAACACATTCTGGATACCAGCCAAAAACGGTGGTAGCCCTAGTCGGTAAGCGACTGCTCCGATCCTCTCCAAAATCTTGAACGGACCATTGTACCTTTGAGCTAGCTTACCACGGAGTCCAA
Organism: Wurfbainia villosa; assembly: GCA_025175895.1. NCBI lineage: Eukaryota > Viridiplantae > Streptophyta > Magnoliopsida > Zingiberales > Zingiberaceae > Wurfbainia > Wurfbainia villosa. The sequence goes on along the minus strand of JAKLTH010000025.1, from coordinate 20,459 downwards.
ATCTCTTCATCCCTTTCCATGGGTGAAACTCGCAGGAATACATGATCACCAACAGAGAACTCCAAAGGTCTCTGTCTACGATCTGCATAACTCTTCTGGCGATCCTGCGCCTCTGTCATCCTACGTCTGATATAATGCTCAAAGGAACATCATGCAATCTGATGATCTCCCGACAATATAACTCTGCCAAACGATCCAAAGAGTCAGTCTTCCGAATCGCTAAGAAGTGCGCGAATTTGGTTAGTCGGTCAATGACTACCCAAATCGCTTCATGGCCTTAACGTGTCCTAGGCAAACCCATCACAACATCTATAATAATACGCTTCCACTTACATTTCAGAATCGGAATTTCCTGAAGCATATGTTCTTTAAACTAAGACAACTCCGGAACCCAGTATCCTCCTCGGAGTGAGAGACGGTAGACCATCTATCATCCTAAATCCACTCCACCACACACTCTGTAAGTGCATAGGAGGCTATCCCGACCAAACTTCCTTGTTACAACCGTTCGTGTTCCAGCTACTCTACAGTAGCTATCCAATAGCTAGCCAAAACTCCATGAGCATTTCTGCTCCTCACCTCTTCTAAACAATATAATAACTGCGAAGTCCACGTCATAAATATATGACAACCCATCTCGTAGTTCCTCATTTGACGTAAACACGGGATACGTCTCGATCAACTAAATCAGAAATGCTCCATTCTCTGAAACATTACATCCGCATACAATACCCTTCCTTCCACCCGAGAATGATCAAACAACACGGGTGTAAAAGTCAATCATTGTCTGAGCTGTGAAACTAATTTCACAAGCTTTAGACCAAGTAAATTCCATCACCGGTATAGTACCACTAGAGCATCCTATCCATATCTATGGTAATAATCAAATCAATACCAGAAAAATCATCATCTACGGTGGCCGAGTGCTCAACTCCAACTACCACCATCACAAATGATCCAATCGTGTCCAGAATACACGATTTCCCAAATCCCTGGATGACTAAGTCGTCAAAAGTCTAACAAGAAAATCAAACCTCATGCAATTCATACCAAGTATGAGATTGTCATCGCTACACACCTGCATTCTCTTTACTCTAGGCTGATGATATAACAATCATCACAACAACCATGATAATTGTATGACACCATGTCACTACAATATCAACATACCAATAGCCATAAATCAATCCTAGAGTATACACAGGTGTCCTATAGCTGATCTAAATAGATCCTCTATCCATAATGAAGGATATTCATTTCCTTCTACAACTACCGCATTCTATCATCGATAATCGATGCATAACCTCAAAGGTCCACCTCTCTTTTAACAAAGAGTTCCGGATCTTCTCTGGAAGAAATTCTGGGACGGATAAACATCCCATCCAACACCTCCTATAATAAGGTAAAATGATCTTTCATCGTCTTGACCAGTGTAAGTATACACGCCTTATCCATAACCAAATCACTATTAGTAGGGACTGATACTCTCCGAGGGTTTACTCCTTGTCCTCCAATTGGTGACTAGCAGGCCAAATCCCTAGCTTCCTAATTCGACATCAATCGTCACCTCTAATGAGTCCGTACTTCTGAAATCATCGTTAGGTTTCGCAGGGTCAATACGTCATCGACCTCGTCCCTGATCATAAGTAGGGGCAATTTCACTAGGTCAATACTTTTCCTAACCATTAGAGTACAGTAACCACTAAAGACAACTTTTCCTATAGCTCAGAAATATCCTTCAGCTTGCTTGATCCCAAAACCCGAGAACTCCCAAAAATCCAAGGAAAAGAAAATCCTCGAACACAAAACCCACAAACCAAAACCGCAAACCAATAAAATGGTCACGTCCTGGGGGCATATCCGTCATCCAAATGATAGAGGAGCCCCTTAGTGACAATATTCCAAAATCCCTGGACCAGATCTGGTAAAAACCTCAAAATAATTATAGAAATACAAGTATTTCAATAATTGCATGCATGCACGACTAAACATATATCAATCAAAGTAAAATAGTTTTATGACCCCAAATCCAATTGCGACAAAATCCAAAGTGCATAAACAAAATGCAATAAAGGAAACAAAGCGGCATCCCAATGATGCAGGGAGACAAGCACGGCAAGGAACTCTCTGAGCGACACAAAGGTAGGTCAACAGGACACATCCTCCATCAGTTATCCTAGGGGATAAGTGAGGAGGGGGTGAGTACAACCACTCCGTGGATGTATAGACAATAGTGCATAATCATAATGCACATAATGGAAGTCACAGGAACAAGCTAGAGTAACCCAACCTCGAGTACCAATATCACCAGAACTATCCTGAATCGAAAGATAATAAATATACCCATACATAACCACCGCAACAAGCAATGCTCATCCGGATACCACGATAAAGTCTCGTGGCTCTCACACAAAAAGGAAACTATCTACGAGCTACCTCAACGTAACCTATGGGGCGACAATCAATCAATAGCACGGCTTCACGCAAGAACTATATGCTACCACGAATGAGACTCGTGGATAGACAGTAGTATATAAATATCTAATTATCGATCGCAGTATTAGCATACTATCACCAATAGGTCGCGTGAGCAATGATCATCCTAGGTTGTTAAACCTAGGGTTATCCAATACATCCGCATAAAACGACCATCGCGACAAAGATCATCGATCTAATTAAACCCATTAAGGTGGTCTAGCGAGGGTTTCACACCTCTAATACGAAATGTTTACCAAAGTCGGTAAAGATCATCGACTTATAAATAAATACCTCGAGATGGTTAAGTCTAGGTTCCAACCCTTCTAACATGAACGGTTATCAAGGTCGATAAAATCATAAGTCCTAATAATCACGCCGAGACGATTTATCATAGGGTTTCGTCCCAACTAACAGAAACGCCTATCAAGGCCAATTAGGACAACCCCTCTACTAACAAGCACAAGAGGGTTAAGCCTAAATTATATCATCCTACCTTCAATCATGCATGCATAACATGCTACCACGAACATATCTCGTGGGTACTTAAGAAAAGTAGTTATCTTGCTACAGGACATCATAATGAATCCGATTATCACCAACTCAACGAATAACGCAAAAATATAACCTACAGGGTCATCTCAACCATGATTGGGAGACATGATTGACCCCAAATATACAAAGCACCTACCTATAGAGAGACTCTACTGCATACTCTCTCTCCACCAAGAATAGGAGATATAGTTGGCAGCCTAGATATGAACAATGTTATATACCCTCGAAGGATTTAATCGCATCCTAATCATATGACCTCTACTAATCCGATTACCATATCAGCTGAAATAGTAAATGTATAAACCTATACCAATATGCACATCCGGGTTATTACACCTAGGGTTCTACTAATATTGTTTCATTCACGAGATCCGCTCCTGCAATAACCTTATCTAAGTCATTCTATCTCTACTAGTCTTTATCATGGTATCCACCACAATATCACATAGCCATATAATCATATAAGACAATCGCCTAATAAATGACAAAGATAGTCATACTAACGGGAATCAATGGCTGAAATTTATTAGGGTATAACTAAAGGGTCATGCCAGAACAAAGTCAAGGCAATTAATAAATAAAGCATCAGATGCTTATATATATTCTAAACTACATAAGTTGTGTAATCATGTCATCATGCACTAGGATCTGAGAGTCCAAGAACCTATATGTATACCTTCTACGAATTTATCCATCTTATTCATATTATTCAACTAGTCCAATCCTAATACTAGTCCAAATAGCTAATCATTCATATCACAATGATAACTAGCTACCTATAGCAGTAATAGCAATTTATAACCATATGCTAACCATAAACCAAAGAACCTAAAAAATCTAATACCTAATGTATATCAGGTTAAAACAATATTAGATAAAACATGATATCTCCGCATAACCAAATATAATCAATATATATATGTACTAAATCTAGAAAATTTTCTAGAATTTATTTACCTGTTAGCCGTCTGGAGATGTCCTGTTGTCGCCAAATCCCCCATATTGACCTCGTCAATAATACCTCGAATTTCCGAAACATAAAAATCATCGGAAATCCGTACCAATCCGAAAATACCCTAGTTAACCTGCCAAACGTGGCAAACTCCCAAAAACCCAAAGACCCTAAGGAACTCGGAAACCTACGCTCTGATACCAAATAAATTGTCACGCCTCGAAGGAGACCCCGCTGCATTTAAAATCCGGACAAAGATCTCCTCGACGGGTGACAATCCCAATTTTTATACAAGGCCTACACGGCCACTATACATCGGTCAACACGACCGGAATCATACCACATCACACGCAGATAATAATAAGGCCTCAGGCCAACAAATCTAGGTAAACATAAGTCTACACTAACTAGACTTACCCCTTCTGCCATCTGGGCAGGAATACTCAACCAAACCAATCAAAATAAAATCCAACCAATGGTCCACAAGGACCCCAAAAATACACGAGTACATAAATCCAATTCCATAACTCAGACAACTAATAAACTGTCACTACGAGGGGGGGATATGACAACTGGACTCTCCTGACCGCTTCATCCTGAAATAAAAATAAAACCACGGGGTAAGTTTAAAAGAACTTAGCGGATACTAGTCGATATGAATAGTAAGAAATAGCTAACAATACTAATCATGCCAGTACAGTCTCATATATATGGTAAGAAAGAAATAAATGCAAAATGACTGTACTCACCTGAATCTCCTACCCTGATATAGGAGCATGTGCCCTACTATAAGAGATAAAGTCATCACCATATAAGAATATGAATCCTGTATGCATGTCAATCATATGCAACATCCAAGGCATCAATACAATAATGCAGCAAACACAATACAAATGCGATCCATGCAAAAATGCATGTCGTGCAAATGACATGGTCACCCCTGACGTCAGTCAGCCGCCTCACACGCAATGGTGAAGCCGAGTGGGTAGGGCTATGACAACTGTGCACTCTGCCATCACTGCTCCTGAGTGACCGAGTGGACAGGATGCTGTCGGAGTACACCTATCCTCCTGCCCCAAACATAGTGGGGGAGTCAAGCTCTCATCTCCCGGTGTCATAGACCAGAGGAGGGATCTCTGTCCGCTACCACGCTGCCTCGTCGCTACCCATGAGCGGTCCAATGGAGCTCGACAGAGCAATCGCACACACCTCCTAATGTACCACTAACCCATGTAGGCAGGCTGGCCAAGGGCTCAACAATAATGGAACCCCGTCCAGCCAGCATGCAATCATGCAAAAATGGTGCATGATACTAAAGCATGTAAATCCTACCAAAAATACCTATTCGAATAATATGCACAGTCAATAAGTGCATATCTATGATCCAAGGAAAAAATGATCCAAATAAATCTGGGAAGATAAATCATATCATATCCAATGCATGTATCAATAGGCACAAAAACATACTAGGCATATAAGCATGAAAATTATTGAAAGTTATCCTAACTATCATATCAACTTGACTATATCTAAAAGATAAGTCAAAATACCCACCTGATAAAATATCCGCAAAAGAACCAAATCGTCACGATAGTGAACTCGCATCTGACATAATTATTGTTAAGCACAATATGCAATTCGCCGACAAATCGAATACTTAATCGGTTTCTTACATACCCAATTAACCCAAATCAATTTCCAATTCCACTAATTTATCCAACCCTTACACAGTCGACCAAAACCACCCAAATAGAACACCTCAACCCTCACAGCCAACTCACTCAAAATAGATCCATCCCACAAATCAAAATTTATCCGAAATCAACCAACAATCTAATCTCCACTGAACAATTACAACTAACCGAATAACCTAATAATAGGACCCATAACCATCCCTCCAATCACCCTCACTCACAGCCTGCAAACAACCGAACCGAAACAACCAGCAGACGACAAAAAGGAGATAGTCGAGATATACCTGCCTTGGACTTCCCCAATTCTGCTCGGTTTGTCGGAAAAGACCACTGCCCAACACCGCTGCCCTATTCCTCTGTTCTGCTCGCCGGAAGAAGTCCACTGCTTAAACACGCATCAAGCTCAACCAAAGGAAAAATCCCTAAATCTCGTCCAAAGCAAAAAGGTAACCCTGCCTCACCTTGCTCTGGCGACAGCCAACCGTAAAACAACCCCCTTCACTCCGACGCTCTCCTCCCTGCTGCCCCTAGCCGTTGCCACTTGCCCAAGCCAGCCGAGAGAAGGCTACGGTGACGGCGAGGCTGGCACCCCCGGCGACGGTGACCTAGGCGCAACGAATGGTGACGACCGGCTCGGGGAGGCAGCGATGGACGACGAGAGGGTCGGCGGCCATGGACGCCGCTGTCGAGCCGCGTGTGTGTGCGGGGTCGACGACCAACGATCGCGTCGGCCGAGCCCGGCGCAGCGGCGGTGATGGCCTGCAGCAGGTGCGCTCGGCGAGAGGCGGCGGCGTGCGTGGGCAGCGAACAGAGGCGATCGTTGAATAGGGTGGCGACCTAGTCGTCGGCGCAACGCGCGAGTAGAGGGCGTCGACGGGAAGATCGCGACGGCTTGGTTGTCGGCGCAACGCGCGAGACGAGAGAGCGTCGACGGTGGGATCGCGGTGAAGAGAAGATGAGGGTGCCGACGGAAGAAACTGCCGAAGGAGTCGCGGCGGGGAAGGAAATAGAAAAAGGGAAATAGAAATTTAGGGTTTTCCTCGCGTATTAAACCCATTAAATAGACCCCACCTAAAACTGTTTATTTTATCCCCGTAAAAATCTCGTACGGACTCCGTTTAAATCCAGAAAAATTCTGGAAAAATTCCTAAAATTCCCTAAAAATCCCAAAAAATTTCCAAGATTATTTCTCAAAATTTTTGACCATTAAATTTTGGTATTTTAAATTTCAGTATTTAACATCAAGACTTCCCAGATGTACCAAGCGCATAGCTTCGCAATGCATTTCTTACCAAGCACCAAGCTCACGGCTTCGTAATGCTTTGGACTTTTCCACACCAAGCCCCATGCTTGGATTTTCCATGCCAACTCCATGTTGGACTTTCCTATGACAATCCCATGTCATAAGTTTTGTCTATCATCAAAATACTACTCGAGTCAAACTCGAGTCAACCCGGGCCGATTGCACCAACACATCTCCTTTACCAAGAGCGGTGAATTCTCTATTGGCTATTCAAACACTTTCGGGCACTTCAACTTATACCCAATCATCCCGGCTCCACACCTCAAAGAGATGTTTGCTTAAGATGTTAAAGTATAAGTCTCCATGACCAAGATGACCTGAATACCTCAAGTTGAAGGAAACTCACACTTAAGATGCACTAAGAACTTCATAGACATATCCATATATGTAGGGAATCATATGAACTCACACTTAAGTTGAAGGAAACTCACACTTAAGATGCGGTGAATCCTTTTGCATATCGCTTGGTTTCTGGGTTCCTTTGTTTTATTTTGTTTTCATTAAATAAATATATAGTGATGAAAAAAAGAGAAACCAAACTGAGTATAAATCATTAAAACACACACACACACACACACACACACACATATATATATATATATATATATATATATATATATATATATATATATATATATATATATATATAAGTGCATGAGTTTATATATTATTAATATCGTACCTTGACTCCACTCATGTTTGTAACACCCCCCTAGTCTTTCCGCTCTCTACCAGGGGAGATGTCACTACTTTACTGTCTTATCTTTAATTCATGCAAGATACTAATGCAATATGCTAACAACTAACAGCATCATAAAGACTTTTAGATCACTTAAATAATAATCATTTCAAGATCTTCACCTAACATGCAAGTATGAAAACTAACCCAATATGACTCTAGCATTCTTTGGTCTCAACCATAAATAATCCAATTGAACTTCAACAATTTCAAAAGAAAACAAGAAACTAAAAATCTGATTTAGACATCCGCACTTAGGATCTTTTACTTCCACGCTGTCGCCACACACACCCAAAGACTTCATCCGCCATGCCACTCATCAAGCTTTTCTTTACCTTTATCTCGCAAAGATAAGGAAATGCAAACTATAAGCAATAACGCTTAGTAAGTACTTTCTATGCTCACAAAAACATGCATCGTATGAAATCATGCAACTAGTTCTCTTGCCTCGATACATTGATACACATGCAAACATAATCGGAAATCATAACTCGATTACTTGTCTTTGTATAAATCATGCTCTTAAGTATTTTAAAACTTGTAAACAGTGTATCCGAATCGGAATGATTAACTTTGAAAACTTTTACTTATACTTATACCGAGCATTTCAAAATAATAATCATCTCGATATGGGCCCTGATAGTACCAATGCGCCGTGATTCCTAATAGGCCGGTGGCCAACCACCGAACCTACTAGGGTAATCAAATCGAGGGCCTCGCCCGTAGGTAAATCGATGCCCGTACATGCCTTGTCAAAAAGTAAAATACTTCCTTTATACTTATATTCTTATACATACTGAAGGAAATGCTCTTAATCCCCTAAATCACGAATGAGGAGCACCACATTATGCTCTTGACCCCCAAAACTGAAATGGGGAGCATACTGAAGATCGTTGTGCTCTTAATCCTCAATTCGAACGGGGAGCATCTTTAAATTTTCTTTATAAAGGAAATATTTTTACATCTTACTCCATATCATGCATATGATTGTAAGCTACAACTCATCTACAACATGCATGATCATGAATCACATTCTTATCATGGATCTAAACATGATGTCAATTATCCATAATATAACTAAAATTACGAATCGAAAACACCATGCATAATCGAAAATAACATGCACATAAAAACATATCAATAATATACGATAACTACTTATACCGCAGAGCAATACTTACCTTCGATTGCTTTAACTTATATTCAGAAACTTCTAATGAGATGCAACCTTCTATCCGCCCTAGCTGCCCTCCAAGGTCTCTTGAATCCCACCTTTCCTTGGATTCGGCGGAGAAGACAATCCTAGGAGAAAATTCTCCTTGATGTGTGGTTTGGCGGTGGAAGGACCAAGAGAGAATAGAGAGGTGTCCTCTAGGGTATTAGGGAGGTTAAATTTATAGCAGTCAAGGCTTAACCTATTCCCTTATAAATTTCCTTAAATCTCTCTCTTTAACAGAATTAATTTCTTCTTCAATTAAATTCGTGACTTCTCCCTATTCATATAAAATTTTTATTGGATTTTTGATGACTCACCCCTTTTTGAAAAATTTCCTATTGAATTAATCCACGAGGAAGAAATTATGGAGGCTCTTTCTTTCTTTCTTTTCTTTGATTGTGTTTAAAGGAGAGGAGAGAGAGATTCTATAATAAAATAATCTATATATATATATATAAATTAGAGTTTTCTTCATTTAATTACCCTTTAAATAATTAGTCAAATTAACCAATCTTTCCTTTTTTAGCCTATAGATATATTTTGTTATATCCTATCCATTGGTAATCTTATGACTTAATAGTGAGAAGTCTATTCTCCCAAACCAACGGTTCATGGTTCAAGCCTCGACTAACGAACCAATTATTTCTATTTATTATTATTATTATTATTCTATTCCTATTTTTATTATTCTTATTCTTATTTCTATTTTCCTCTAATAAAAATAGGAATTAAAATTTGGGATGTTACAATCCCTTATACCTTATAAAAGTTTCGTCCTCGAAACTTAGAAAAGCTCAGGATACTTTTGCTTCATGTCATCCTCACGTTCCCAGGTTGCTTCTTCAACCCTTTGACTTTGCCATAAGACTTTTACTAACGGTATTTCTTTGTTTCTTAGTTTCTGTTGCTCGATCTATTATACGAATAGGTCGACTTTCATAACAGATCTGTCGATACATCTGCATGCGTGGCTCAATCACTTGGTTGGTGTCTGGGACGTGCTTCTTAAGCATTGAAACATGAAATACATTGTGGATAGCTGACATTTCCTGTGGTAGCTCTAGCTCATAAGCTACCTTACCAACTCTCTTGGTGATCAGGTAGGGGCCTACATATCTGGGACTTAACTTGTCTTTCTTCCCAAATCTCATTACCCCTTTCATAGGAGCTACCTTAATGAACATTGAATCTCGACTTGGAACTCTAGAAGTGCATGCGTCGGACATCGGCGTAACTCTTACTGCGACTTTGGCGTGATCTCTATCCTTTGGCGTATGTTCTTTATAGCTTTGGTGGCGTCATCTATAAAATCAGTCTTGAGTCCCATTTCTTTCTTCGCCACCCTCATACCAGCAGATAGGCGATCTGCATCTCCTTCCATACAAGGCTTCATAAGGTGCCATTCAATTGTGGTTTGATAACTATTATTATAGGCAAACTCTCCAACACAAATATTTACACCGACTTCCTTTAAAATCCAAGGCACAAGCTCTGAGCATGTCCTCCAAAATCGATTCACTCTTTCTGTTTGCCCATCATGCGAGGATGAAATGCAGTCTTGAATCGTAACTTAGTCAGAGGGCTTTACGAACACACTCCCGAAGTGTGAAGTGAAGCGTATCTCTATCGAGAGATAATGGTTTTAGGTACTCCATGCGATCTAATCACTTCCTTGACGTATAATTGGGCTAAGCTCCATGGAGTATGATATTACGATAGGCATGAAGTGAAGCGGACTTTGTCGATCTATAAATGACTACCCAAATAGAATCGTAGCCATTGGTTGTTTTGGGCAATCCTACTATGAAATCCATGGCTAGTTCCTCCCACTTCCATTACGGAATCTGGATAGGTTGTAGAACTCCTCACGGTCTCACGGTGTTCGGCTTTCACTCTCGACATGTCGGCAGTGCTAACATACTTAGCCACGTCCTTTTACCAAGCCACGAATTTCCCTTTCATATCTTGATACATCTTGGTGGATCCGGGATGCATCGAATATGGGGTCCCATGAGCTTCTTCTAGGATCTTCTTTCTTAAGTGCAGGTCATTGGGGATACATAGGCGTTCACCCAAATATAATACCCCACTATCAGAGACACGAAATCCTTCATCCTTCCCTTCTTGGATCTCTTGTTTGATCCTTTGGATGCTAGGATCTTTGTCCTGTCTCGCTAATATATCCTCAAATAGTGTAGGTACTATGGTGGCGGAGAGTGTCGAAATGATCTCAACTCAAAATTCATTATCTCTTTCTCCGGTGGTTGGGATAGTGTTGCTAGGGACATCAAGGTGGCGCATGATTTTCTACTCGGTAGCGTCTGCTACTTTGTTTGCCTTTCCGGGATGGTAGTGGATTTCACATCATAGTCCTTTACTAGCTCGAGCCATCTGTTTGTCGCATATTCAAATCCTTACAGTGAAGAAAGTACTTGGACTACGGTGATACATGTAAATCTTGCATTGGACTCCATATAAGTAATGTCTCCGAACTTTCAGAGCAAAGACCACTGCAACTCAAGGTCATGAGTGGGGTAATTCTTTTCATAGTCCTTGAGTTGTCTAGATGCATAAGCAATGACTTTACCCTTGCATAAGTATTGCTCGAGTCCCATCTTGGATGCATCACTATATAGGTCAAATCCTCATTACTTTACGGAAGGGTAAGCCTTTGGAGCACTTGTAAGTCTCCTCTTTAATTCAAGGAAGCTCTTTTCACAATCTTGGTCCATTCGAACTTCTTATTCTTTCTAGTAGAACCGTCAGCGGTGAAGCTATCCTTGAAGTTTTCCACAAACTTTGATAGTACCACCTAATCAGAAACTTGACTTCATGGCATTCTTTGGTTGACCCCAATTCTTGGCTACTTCTATCTTTGTTGGGTCTACCATAACTCCATCTTTTGAAATAACGACCGAAGCGATATTCGACGATCAAGCCAAAACTCACACTTGGAGAACTTTGCATATAAGCTGTCTTTCTTTGAAGGTGCAAAGACGTCTTCAAGTGTTCGACATGTTCTTCCCGGGTTCTCGAGTAGATAAGGATGTCGTCAATGAAAACCACAAAATTGTCAAGGTACTCCTTAAATATCCGATTCATCAAGTCCATAAACATAGCGGGTGCATTTGTCACCCGAAGGACCACGAACTCATAGTGTCCATACCTCGTTGGAAGGTCGCTTTGTATATCATCCTCTTTAACTCTTACTTGATGATAACCTGACCGCAAGTCAATCTTGTAGAAAACTGTGGCTCCCTTCAATTGATCAAATAAATCCTCTATCCTTGGCAGAGGATATCTGTTCTTGATTGTCACTTGATTTAAGGCTCGGTAGTCTATGCACATCCTCATAGATCTATCTTTCTTTTTCACGAACAACACTGGAGCTCCCCATGGGGAATGACTAGGGCGGATGAATCCCTTGTCTAATAACTCCCGTAATTGTTCCTGAAGCTCTTTCAATTCAGTTGGAGCCATACGATAGGGTGCTTTTGAGATTGGGTTGGTACCAGGAATAAGTTCAATCTCAAACTCAACTTCCCTTCTAGGTGCTAGTCACGTAGCTCGTCAGGAAATACTTCCGGGTAGTCACATACAATTGGGACGTCTTCTAACTTTTGGCTTCTTTCTTGCTTAGTATCAACTATATGTGCTAAATACTTAGTGCATCCACCAGTTAACATCTTCTGAGCTTCCATGGCAGACAAGAACTTCTTAGTCTTCTTCCTTGGTTCTCTAATAAACTCAAAGTTGGCCTCGATCTCAGGTTAGAATACTACTCTTCGCTTACGACATTCAATGGAAGCAAAAGTCCATTCCAAAGATGACATCATAGTCATGCATGTCCAACAAGATCAAATCATTATAAAGCTCTCTGTCTGAAATTCTGACCGGCACGGCACGCAACCAGTGTGTAGATGTCATTGTTTCACCCGAAGGTAGGGTCGTTAAAAACTGAATATCTAAGATATCCAGAGTTATATCTATCTTCTTAGCAAATGTCATAGACATGAAAGAATGGGTTGCTCCAGTATCAAACAGTACGGTAGCATGCTGACTAAGGATAGGTATCTGACCGACTGTGACTCAGTGAAACATTTGCTACCTCTTTCTTGGTGAGGAGAAGATCAGGGCATTAGGTGTAAATCGATGGGGCCTCGATCTTCCTTGGCTAATGTAAGGACCCTCCAGTGCTCCTTGCATCTGATGTTGCTAAGCTGGTCTACCTCCATACTGAGTAGACTATGGCAGAGGTAGATTGGTCAACCACGGGCACTGTTTGGCGAAGTGTCCCTCAACACCACATATATAACACCGCCCACGACGGCAAACTCCTGGATGCTTCCTCCCACACTTAGAACATGTTGGATACGTAGGATGCTTACTGGTTGAACCTCCCTTTGCATTATTCCATTGTTTCCTCTTGCCATTGTTGTTTCGCTTTCAATTCGAATTACCGCTCTGAGGTTTCTGACCCCCTGAACTTCCCTGGCTTTTGTTTTCTATCGAGGCTAGCTTCTGGTGCTTGATACTATTCATGTAATGCTCCGTGATTAGCGCACTACTGACTAGCTCTTCAGTGGTCTGTGGTCTATTAATTCTACCAGCTACATTCAGAGCTATCTCCGGTCTCAACATCTTTAGCATCAACCAAACTCTTTTCTTCTCAAGATCTTGATCGATTAGGACATATAGAGTCAACCTATTGAATCTCTTTACCGCTTTGTCTACTGACAAATTCTCTTGTCGGAACTCCGTGAACTCATCATAAGATGATCAAGTGAAACCACTATAAGACTATTATCACTACTTTTTATCATCTTCACATACATATTTAGATATGCTCTATTACTTACTGTTTATCATCTTCATATATATATATGCAAGCATGTTTAACTCAAAGAGAACATTCTAAGTGAGCAAGTTTAACTTAAAAGAAGCATTCCTTACTACTCATAAAGTAAATAAAGCAGATAAATACTTGCTTACTTGGAGGCGGCAGGACTGATGCTCGATGTGTGTGTGACTAAGGCGGAACCGCTCGATACCATCTTGTAACACCCCCCTAGTCTTTCCGCTCTCTACCAGGGGAGATGTCACTACTTTACTGTCTTATCTTTAATTCATGCAATATACTAATGCAATATGCTAACAACTAAAATAATCATAAAGACTTTTAGATCACTTAAATAATAATCATTTCAAGATCTTCACCTAACATGCAAGTATGAAAACTAACCCAATATGACTCTAGCATTCTTTGGTCTCAACCATAAATAATCCAGTTGAACTTCAACAATTTCAAAAGAAAACAAGAAACTAAAAATCTGATTTAGACATCTGCACTTAGGATCTTTTACTTCCACTGTTCCGTCGCCACACACACCCAGCACTTCATCCGCCATGCCACCTTACTGAAGCTTTTCTTTACCTTTATCTGCAGTATAAGGAAATGCAAACTATAAGCAACAACGCTTAGTAAGTACTTTCTATGCTCACAAAAACATGCACTGTATGAAATCATGCAACTAGTTCTCTTGCCCTGGATACATTGATACACATGCAAACATAACTGGAAATCATAACTCTGATTACTTGTCTCTTGTATAAATCATGCTCTTAAGTATTTTAAAACTTGTAAACAGTGTATCTGAACTGGAATGATTAACTTTGAAAACTTTTACTTATACTTATACTGATACTTCAAAATAATAATCATCCTGGATATGGGCCCGGCATAGTACGACCAATGCGCATTCCTAATAGGCCGGGGTGGCCAACCACCGAACCTACTAGGGTAACTGAAACTGAGGGCCTCGGCCCGTGGGCGAAACTGATGCCCGGTACATGCCCTGTCAAAAAGTAAAATACTTCCTTTATACTTATATTCTTATACATACTGAAGGAAATGCTCTTAATCCCCTAAATCACGAATGAGGAGCACCACATTATGCTCTTGACCCCCAAAACTGAAATGGGGAGCATACTGAAGATCGTTGTGCTCTTAATCCCCAAGTCGAACGGGGAGCATCTTTAAATTTTCTTTATAAAGGAAATATTTTTACATCTTACTCCATATCATGCATATGATTGTAAGCTACAACTCATCTACAACATGCATGATCATGAATCACATTCTTATCATGGATCTAAACATGATGCTGAATTATCCATAATATAACGGTAAAATTACGTAACCGAAAACACCATGCATAACTGAAAATAACATGCACATAAAAACATATCAATAATATACGATAACTACTTATACTGCAGGTGAGCAATACTTACCTTCGATTGCTTTAACTTATATTTGTAAAACCTAATGAGATGCAACCTTCTATCCCGCCCTAGCAGCTGCCCTCCAAGGTCTCTTGAATCCCACCTTTCCTTGGATTCGGCGGAGAAGACAACCCTAGGAGAAAATTCTCCTTGATGTGTGGTTTGGCGGTGGAAGGACCAAGAGAGAATAGAGAGGTGTTCTCTAGGGTATTAGGGAGGTTAAATTTATAACCGTCAAGGCTTAACCTATTCCCTTATAAATTTTCTTAAATCTCTCTCTTTAACAGAATTAATTTCTTCTTCAATTAAATTCGTGACTTCTCCCTATTCATATAAAATTTTTATTGGATTTTTGATGACTCACCCCTTTTTGAAAAATTTCCTATTGAATTAATCCACGAGGAAGAAATTATGGAGGCTCTTTCTTTCTTTTTTTTTCTTTGATTCGGCGGCGGTTTAAAGGAGAGGAGAGAGAGATTCTATAATAAAATAATCTATATATATATATATAAATTAGAGTTTTCTTCATTTAATTACCCCTTTAAATAATTAGTCAAATTAACCAATCTTTCCTTTTTTTTCGCCTATAGATATATTTTGTTATATCCTATTCATTGGTAATCTTATGACTTAGTAGTGGAAGTCTATTTCTCCCAAACCAGCGGTTCATGGTTCAAGCCTCGACTAACGAACCAATTATTTCTATTTATTATTATTATTATTATTCTATTCCTATTTTTATTATTCTTATTCTTATTTCTATTTCCCTCTAATAAAAATAGGAATTAAAATTTGGGATGTTACAATGTTATTCTGTGCTTGATACTTAGTCTTTACACTTTGAGTTATCTTTTTGTTTTTGTCATATTTTGTTCATCATTGCTATAAATTACCATTGCGATGGTATGCAGATATTTAGATGCTTAACCATAGGTAGGTAGGAGTATGGATGTTGATTTGACTTGTGTCATTGGGAACAATCATCCAGTGGATGATGTCCTTAGTGTAGAGTTTGTGGTTGTATCATCTTACCTTTTTGTATAACTATTTACAGGCGTATGTACATGGTAATGGTAGTGTGGGTTGTCGACGGTGTGTGTCGCTACGGAATGGAAGTCCTAGCATGGTCAATGGTTAGTTGTATCGACTCTCTAAGGGATAGAGAGTGTGTTGTGGGTGTATGTAAGTGTGATTGTGCATTCATTCCATTTGCATACATGTTGGCGACTGGTCTCCCTTGTGGTTGAGAGGTGTTGGTGCAAGGGTACTAGATAATCGAACTTAGATTTTGATTATGGCAAAGATCCAAAGTTAAGGTCATATTGTTATCTCATGAGCTGAATTAAGTGTACGGAAATGGTTAAGCTTAAGAAGGTCGACACGGAGAATCCTGAGTCGGGAAATCATGGTGGTCAGGCGACACCGAAGGAACTTCGTGGGAGTCGAATAACCTAGGTGGAAGATCGGAAGCAAAGCAACAGGTCATAAAGGACCGGAGGTAAGCACGAAAGTGCGAAGAGAGATGGTAAGGTCGTGTCCTCATGCGGGGATGATCAGTAGGTGGCGATCCACTAAGACTTCCGGTGGAAGGTCTAGGTCGAAATCGGACGTAAGGAACCATCATATTTATCATTTTCCATGCTAATCTCTTCTTTGCAGGAAGTGGACAGCCGGTGCATGATCATTCTTTGGTCATTGGGCAGTCGACTGATGGAAGGCATCAGTCGACTGATGGCGGCAAATCAGCCTTTTGAGCTAGGTCAAAATGGATAATATTTGACGCAGTCACTTTGCGATAAGATAAGGAGCAAAATCTTAGGAACCCATGCTTGGATTCGTTGATGACTACGATTTACAACAAACATGTAAGATTTATTCATAGTCTTTGAACTAAACCCGAGTCCGGCTCTATTATACACAGCTCTCTGAGTTCCAAGAAGTCGGTTAAGACTCTTGGACCCCAATGAGAAGTTGTCCAACCTAGCCTCGAGCTCTTGGGCTTGTCCTTTCAAGAGAGAATTCTCTTCCTCAAGTTGTTTGATTTGAGTTGAGTTCCCCTCTTGAACTTGACTAGTCGAAGAGGTTAGGGTGGCCTCTTGCTTGAGAGTTTCAACCTCCTCAAGAAACGACCCAACTCTAGACTCGGACTTAGTTAGTTTCCTACTTAACATGTTAATTGCATGGTAAAGATTGCCAATTAACGAACGACTTATCTTAATTTTTTCTTTTGACCCGGATTTGAGTCTCTTCTCGAAGTCATCCTCGGAGTCAGAGTCAGAGTCGGAGTTGGATTCGTATTCAGCTTTAGACTCTGACTCGGACTCTACCGATCTTGCCATGAATGTCATGTCGACGTCTTCTTCTTCATCGTCCCATGTTGCTTGAAAGGCCTTCTTTGATCCCTTTTGCTTTGGCTTCATTTTTTATTTGAAGTGCCCCTTCTTCTTATTTTTCGACTACTCCCTTTCTTTTCGGATTATCCTCCACACCATGTTTACTATCTCAGCCTCTTCTTTCGATTTGGACTCGAGTTCGCCCTCGGACTCGGATCCTTCTTCTTCCTTGGGAGGTGGTTTGCTTTTCTCCTTTCTTCTCTGACCTGCAAGCAAAGCAACACCTTTCTCGACCCAGACCGCGTTAGTCTGTTCATGTAGTTCAAATTCTGAAAAGAGCTCATCTAACCTAATCCTAGATAGATCTCTAGAAACCTTGTAGGCATCAACCATGGATGCCGACAAGGTGGTCCTAGGGGATGCATTGAGTGCGTACCCTATTAAGTCATGATTGTCGACAGCTTGCTTGATCGAGTGGAGACCATTGACGATGTCCTGGATCCGTGCATGTAGTTGGGTGGCGATCTCGTAATCCTGCATTTTTAGATTATACAATTTATTTAAAAATAAGTCCCTTTTATATAACTTAGCATCGTTGGTTCCTTCATGAAGCTCGATGAGCTTGTTCCAAGATCCTTTGTGCTAATAAAGGGTCGATGTGGTTGAGCTCCTCTTTGAATGACGACAACTTTGCAACATTTGAGTTGCTTTTGCATCGGCTTCAATTTGCCTCTTGGTTACATTCGTCCATTTATTGAAGTCCAAAGGCTCGCCTTGATCATTGGTGGGTAAAACAAAGTTAGTTTGGATAATTATCCAAGTTTTGACTTGTGTTTTTAGAAAACACTCCATCTGACCTTTCTAATAATGGAAATCATCTCCGTTAAAGAACGGAGGTCGAGTGGTGTTGTACCCCTCAATGTGTGTCATTGATTTAAAACCTTGCACACAAATAAAAAAACACACGAAAAAAGTTCCAATACTTCGCCTTGGATTAGTAATGCAGGAAATAAAAAGACATAAATGAAAAAAATAAAAAGCTAAACAAAAACTAAGAACTTACGACCTTCGATGTCCCCGAAAGGGTACTAAATGTCATTTTTTGGGGATAAAAACAGCTTTCTATGAGGGTAAACCCTCATAAGATGTAGATCTCTGAGAGAGCTTCGATTTGGTGGGTAGCACATTTTGTTGGTCCACTTATATAAAAAGTTATGCCCGTTTTATCGTGAGCTACTCCGGAAGCGATTAGTTCGATTGTTACTTGCAAATACACAAACAAAAAACAATGTACCAACACTTGGTCTTGGATTAGTAGTGTGGGAAAAACTTAAAACAATAAATACGAAAAGAAAAGTGCCCAATCGGTGGTTGCACCGAATTTGAGCGCCCCCACTCTGATACGAATTGTAGGATCGAAAGAGCGCACTAGAGGGGGGGGATGAATAGCGAGCGTAAAATCTTTTCGTCTTTTTGTTCGATTCGACAATGAACAAAGTAGTGCAGCAGAAAAATAAATGACACAAAGATGTTTTACTTGGTTCATAACCTAACGGTTGCTAATCCAAGGCCCTTGCGATCATAGACCGCGTACGGAGGGCAAAGCACTAAAGAGTCTCCTCCTCATTGGAGGTAGGAGACGACGATTACAAAAACAAAGAAAGATTTAGGTAGAGGGACAATCCAACCTCTCCTCATTATGATCAAATGCTCGATAAAAACACTTGAATACACTGATTGAAATGACAACAACTAAAAGTTATACCGATAACTATTGAAGGTTTGAAGTAGAGGTCGCGTCGTCGGCGTTGCGGCAACGTTTCGGCGTCATAGCGTTGTCGTAGACCTTTGGCATTGTGGGATCACTTTGTAAGCACTTGAGATGACCTAAAGGGGTGAAACCCCTCTTCTATTATAGCCTTGGAAGCCCCCTAACGTTCAGTTCCAGCTCATGGTCAAAGAACCTCATTTCTCCAAGATATGTGGTGCTTATCTTGACTCTCCTCGAGGTGACCAGTTTGAATGGCAGTCGGATCGATGGCCTTCATCGATCGTGATCTCCATCGATTATTGCAAATAGCCAAGAGTCAACTGATGGCTAGGTCATTCAGCTGCAACACAAGTTAGCTCGAAAACATAATAGTAAAGGAAATTCGACGACCACTTACCGTCCGATCTCGACCTAGACCTTCCACTGGAAGTCTTAGTTGGATCGCCGCCTAAGGACATCCCCGTATAGAGGACTCGACCTCACCTTTACTCACACTCGAGCTTACCTCTGGTCCTTTGTGACTTGTTGCTTAGCTTCCGGTCTTCACCTGGGTTCTTCGACTTCCTCCAAAGTTCTCCCGGTGTCGCCCGACTATCACGGTTTCTCGACTCGAGATTCTCTCAGGTGTCGCCGACCTTCACCAGTTTAATCATTTACATCCATATGAGATAATGATAAGACCTTAACTTTGGGTCTTTACCACAATCAAAACCTAGGTTCGATTATCTAGTGCCCCTACACCAACAAGTTGTTGGTGCAGTAGGCACCTAAGTCGAACCTGAGTTTTGATTATAGCAAACGATACAAAGTTAAGCTCATCGTATTTTCTCCCGAGCGAACTTGAGTGTGCGAAGAAATGTCAATCTTTGGTGGCTAACACGGAGGAAGCCGCGGTGGTCGGGCGATACTCGAGTGATTTCGAAGGGAGCCGAAGGAATTGAGTGGAAGGCCGGAAGCGAATGTGACATAGTAAGTATCGAGGTAAGCTCGTGTGTGTGCGAGAGTAAGTGAGGTCGTATCCATCGATCATGCGGTCGATTCGGATCGATCGCCATCCGACCGATGATGGCCATTAATCGACCGATGGTCAGGATCACTCTCTATCACCATTTTTCAAGGAGTCTTATGCCCAATTT
>CM046009.1:37302268-37331657 GCA_025175895.1 Wurfbainia villosa | reverse complement strand
TGCGATACATCCTAGAATCCACCAAGATGTACCAAGACCTAAAACGAAAGTTCGTGGTTCGAATGAAAAGAGATGTGGCTCAAGATGTCAAGATTGCACCGACCGCCAGAGGGTTAAGGCAGAGCACCAAAGACCTGGAGGAACACTGCAGCCGATCCAGATTCCAGAATGGAAATGGGAGGACATTTCTATGGATTTCATCTCAGGATTGCCCAAGACGACAAACGGTTATGATGCTATATGGGTAATTGTGGACAGATTGACGAAGTCCGCCCATTTCTTAGCAATCAAGATGACCTATTCGACGGAGCAACTGCTGGCTTATATGCTAGGGAAATTATCAGACTACATGGAATTCCTAAGACCATCATTTCTGACAGAGATGGTTGCTTTATCTCCCATTTCTGGGAATGCGTTCAGAAGGCCTTAGGCACGAAGCTATTGTTCAGTACTGCCTTCCATCCCCAAACGAAGACCGAAAAGAGTAAATCATCGGAGGATATGTTACGAGCCTGCGCCCTAGATTTCAAAGGTAGCTGGTGTCGATACTTATGTTTGGCAGAATTCGCCTACAATAATAGCTACCAAGCTACTATTGGAATGGCACCCTACGAGGCTCTATACGGGAGGAAATGTAGATCTCCCATATGCTGGTACGAGGGTGGTGAAAAGAAGAGGATGGGACTCCAGACGGATTTCATCGACGACACCACCCGAGCTATACGGAACATCCGCCAGAGAATTGAAACTGCTCAGAGCCGACAAAAGAGCTATGCGGATAAGCGGCGTAGACCGTTAGAATTCGAAGTTGGGGACCTAGTATTCCTCAAAGTGGCTCCCATGAAGGGAGTAATGAGGTTCGGAAGGAAGGGTAAACTGAGTCCACGTTACGTGGGACCGTATCCGATATCGCAGAGGATTGGCAATGTAGCTTACAAGCTAGAGCTGCCTCAAGAGATGTCGGCTATTCACAACGTGTTCCATGTCTCTGTGCTCAAGAAATGCATTTCCAGTACGGACCAAGTGATCGAGCCACAAACAGTACAAGTTCAAGAGGACCTGAGTATTGAAAGTCGGCCTATCCAAATACTAGACCGAGAAATCAAGAGGCTAAGGAACAAAGAGGTGCCCTTAGTAAAGGTCCTGTGGCAGAATCAACGGTACGAGGAAGCTACCTGGGAACGCGAGGAGGACATGAAGCAGAAGTACCCACAATTGTTCTAAGTTTCGAGGACGAAACTTTTTAAAGGTATGAAGGATTGTAACGCCCGTAAAATTCCTAGCAATTTTACAGGAATTTTTGGCTTGATGATCATGGGCCTGGGGTGGGCCTTTTTCCAAAACAAAAGAAAATAAGCCAAAAATGGATGCAAGACCTAGGAATTGAACTCCAAACCTCTAGAGATAGCCAAACCCTATAGATGCACCCACTAACCAGAAGCCCAATAGGATATCATCATTAGAGGAAGGGGGGGATTATAGATAAGTGTGATAAAGGCAAATGAAGAGGCATGGAAGAAGAGAAGAGAAACTTCTCTTCCTCCCTTTATAAAGAAGAGGGAAAGTTCTAATTGACCACTTCCTCTCTTCTTCTCCTTCTCACCGAAACCTAGAGCCTCTCCCTCTCCATTTCCCTCTTTTGGCCGAACCTCATCCAAGCAAGAAAGCAAAGGCTAGGTTGGTTCTTTAGGTTATCTTCCCCACCCAAAGCAAAGCGAAGGATGTAAGTATCCCTCACCTGCATACGAGTAGCTTCGTTTGATGTTTTATAAAAGAAATCTATATTGTTATATTCGGCCAAGCTATGAATTAGGGTTTCCATGAAGTTATATGCCATGCCTTTGTCACTATATGATGATGTTAGGGTTTAAAATGGATTAGGTCAAAAGTTAACCCTAGGAAACCCTATGAACCATTCGGCCAACATGGATTTTTGGTGTTTTATTGAAGTTTTACATCTTGTTTTACTTGCAAATAATGATGTTAACATGTTAGAGGGATTAGGATAAAGATCTAACCCTAAAAGTCTACATAGGCCATTCGGCCACCCCCCCTTATATTGATGTTCCAATGAAGTTTAATCCATGTTTGTATGCATATGATGTTATAAGTATGTTAATTGGATTAGGTTAAAAGACTAACCCTAAAAACCCTACTTGGACCATTCGGCCAACCTAGGTTTTGGGTGACTAAGTGAAGTCTTAACCCATGTTTTATGTGCAAGTGAAGTTATTGTTGTGTTAAGGAATTAGGTTGAAGGTTAACCCTAAACCCTACTTGGACCATTCGGCCAACCTAGGTTTTGGGGAACTAAGTGAAGTCTTAACTCATGTTTTATATGCAAATGAAGTTATTGTTATGTTTAATGAATTAGGTTAAAGGTTAACCCTAAAACCCTACTTGGACCATTCGGCCAACCTAGGTTTTTGGGTAACTAGATGAAGTTTTAATTTAAGTCTTATGTGCATATGAAGTTGTTGTTAAGTTAAATGCATAGGTGTTTACTTACTTTTGATGCCATGCCTTATGCCATGGCTATGGGTATGCGATATTTGAAATATGTTATGTAATGGAAAAAGATAGGGTTATGAAATGAAGTATGCTATGCTATGTTAATGAAATGAAGCATGATGTATTATGAAATGAAGTATGCTATGCTATGTTAATGAAATGAAGCATGATGTGTTATGAAATGAAGTATGCTATGCTATGTTAATGAAATGAAGCATGATGTGTTATGAAATGAAGTATGCTATGCTATGTTAATGAAATGAAGCATGATGTGTTATGAAATGAAGTATGCTATGCTATGTTAATGAAATGAAGCATGATGTGTTATGAAATGAAGCATGCTATGCTATGTTAATGGAATAAGCTATGTTGTAAAATAAGCATATAAGTATTTTACCTTCTGCATGGCTTGTACCAAGACCTTAACAAGGTCCAAGAAGGGATGGGCTCCTAAGATGCCCTAGGTCGATGGAATAAGACTCGGTCCTAGGATGGGCTTCTATGTATGATTGCCCCTAGGTCGATGGAATAAGACTCGGGCCTAGTACGGGATGGGCTCCAAGATGCCTTAGGTCGATGGAGTAAGACTCGGGCCTAGGATTGGCTTCTACGCTATGACGATTGCCCCTAGGTCGATGGAATAAGACTCGGGCCTAGAAACCTATTAGGTTCGAGACTTGCTACCTCGGGCCTATTTAGGGATGCGCGCTATGATAACGAAGAAGTGGTACAATGCCGGGCCCAAATATGTTGAGATTTATGTTTACGTACCTAAAGAAAATATATGTTTTCAAAGCATCCTGCATATGTTACCTGCTGATTGTTATGTTTACATGCTTATCTTATATATATTTACATGTTATGTTTGACGATATGATATGATGTTTATGTTTACATGTTATGCTTGATGATATAATATGATGTCTATGTTTACATGCTTATATGTTTACATGTTATGTTTGATGATATGTTAGGAATGTGTACATGCTTATGTTATATACGTTACATGTTATGTTTGATGATAGGTTAGGAATGTTTACATGCTTATGTTATATACGTTACATGTTATGTTTGATGATATGATATGATGTTATGTTTACATGTTATGTTTGAAGACATGATATGATGTATATGTTTACATGTTATGTTTGATGATATGTTAGGAATGTTTACATGCTTATGTTATATACGTTACATGTTATATTTACTTATGTTACTTATGCTACATGTTAAGTTGATGATGCCATGTATGTTACATATTATATTGCTTATATGTTATGAATGCTACATGTCATGATTAATGTCGATGTATGGTTTTTGTGAGTAGGACAGGATCTTACTAAGCCTATGTGCTTATAGTTTATCTTTCCCTTGTACTGCAGATAAGGGTAATGGATGGATAAACTAATGGGAGCAGCAGGAGGGGCCAAATGTGTGTGGTAGTGGCATGGTGGAGAAGATCCGTTAGGTCTACATACATATGTGTTTACCTACGATGATGATGTCTATGGATGCCCTTATTATGCCTGCTTATGTTGGTGTCATTTAAGAACTTGAACTAAGCACTAAGTAGCTATCTATGTTATGATGCATGTTCTATGCTAATAAGAAGAAGTAAAGAAGAAGTAAGAAGAAGTATCTATATATGCTATGATGCATGCTCTATGTGAAGAAGAAGAAGTATATATATATATATATATATATATATATGTCAATGCATGTTTATGTTTTAAAAAGAAAAAAAAAATGTCTGAAGTCTTCCGCTGTAAGAATTAAGAAGTATGCATAAAGTCTTCCGCTGTATGTAATGTAAGTATGTACGATCGCGTCACGCGCCGCCCCTCCGGACATTCAGGGTCTGGAAAAAGGACGGGCGTGACATCCGTTACCTGCATTGGCGCTGCTGGTTGTTGTCCCCTCACAGTCGTTGGACAGTCCCCATGGTAGTGGCCCATTAGCTTGCAAGATTTACATAGTTTCAGATTGGATTCAAATTTGACCTCTAAGTCCGTATATGTACCATCCGGCAGCGTGATGGCTATGGTTGTGGGCGGTTCCTTGGAGATATCCACTTCTACCAAGACTCTGGCATAATTAACCCGCTCTCTTACTTTGGTGTACCTGTCTGTATATAGTGGCGTGCCAACTTGTGAGGCTACTTTGCTTAGCCCTGAGGTGGACCAGCAGTCCAAAGGCAGTCCGCGTATTTGCATCCACACTGGAATCTGAGCTTGAGATTCCTCCCCGAAGGAGAAACACGTCGGTAGTGTTTTGAGGTATAGGAGACTCCCGTATGCAATGTATGGCCCTCCTTCTAAGACTGCATCCCGCAACTCTTTGCTTGCAAATTTAAACACCATCCATAAGGAGTTATGCGTAAGGAGCTTATGCGGTGCCCGCCATCTTGCTGTGATCCCTTTTAGTGCCTTCCATCCTGGAAACCTCCCTAGGAACCTGCCAATTAGACAAAATCCCACTGATTCTTCTATTGCTTCTAGATCCTCAGCACCTAATTTCGCTCGTCCTTCTTGCTTCTGGAATTGTTTCAGGGCGATATCTGAACTATACACTCTATTCTCTCTAAAAAGATAAGACCATTTGTGTGTCTTACTCATTTCTGGTGGTTCCGTGGGCTTAGACGCCATTGGTGCTTGACGTCCTTCTTCCTTTTCCCCAGTCTCATGTCTGTCAGTTACCTCCCCTTGTTGAGTGTTCTTGGTTTCCTTTCCAGGTCCATTTCCTTCCGATGTTTGATTATCCAGCCTCTGCAGTCTCTCTGTTGAGCTTCCAGTAGTGTCCCAGTGCAATGGCTTCCATCCTCATCGAGGAATTTTCCCCCCTCCTCGCATGTCCTTTTCCCTGTGTTATGCAGGCTATCGGGCTATCGGGTTGTCTTGGCGTAAGTTAAACGGGTTGTGGGTTTTCGGAGAAGTCTAGGAAAGGTGGTCCCGGGCGAACTTTCGCTAGATTCGGAAATTTGAAAAGCAACCGTTCCTTTTGTCTTCTCGTTGGCCGTGCCTTCCGTACCGTACGCCTTCTGCTGCTCACCTACCACCGTCCTTGCCTTCCGTCTTCCTCTCATCTCCGGCGAGCTCTGGGTAATGACCCCTTAGTCCATCAGACGAAATGCTGTAACTGGGTTCTCCCTGAAAGCTTTAGGAGTAGCCACTGGGGTCTCCTTGAGGGCTTTGGGATCTGTCGCTCGTTGAACCTGGGTTCCGTTGCTCCCGGTTGCTCCACTACCCTGTTTCCCCTCCGTCTGTCCCTTCCTTCACTATTCCGCTGTTGCTGGCTGTTGTCTGCCCTCTCATGCGGAAACAGATTACGTTACCTGTATGCACCTTAGGTTTTGCCAATGAAGTGTCTTTCGCGTCCTTGGGCCTCCGCTGTTGATTCCACTACCCTCTTCACCCTCCGATCTCCGATGCTCTCCTTGGCTTGTTGTATCTTCCCGTACGTGAGTGTTCTTCACCGCTTAGGATACGCCGTCACTGCTGCTCCGCCTTTCCAAAGCCAGCCACCACCGCCGAGATCCTAGGGAGCGTAGAGAGAAGCCAGAGCTTCTCTCTCTCTAGCGACTGAGGAATGAGAGCTCTTTCACGACTGAGGACTGAGGACTCTGATCTCCGACGCTCTCCCTGGTTTCTTTGGCTTGTTGTATCTTCCCTTGCGTGAGTGTTCCTCACCAGCTCCTTGGGCTCAGGAGATGCCGTCACTGCTGCCCCAGCAGCCACCACAACCTTCACCGCCTCCTGCAGACACACGAGGTGTCGTCGCCGTTGTCCTAGCCTTCCGTAACCAGCCTCCACCCGCCGAGATCCCACGAAGGTTAGAGAGAAGCCAGAGCTTCTCTCTCTAGCGCATGAAAAACTGACTCGACTGTCTGTGAGCTCTTTAAAAACTGACTGAGATGGGTAAACTTTTTATAGTTGCCGCCACCAGCCCCGAAGGACTCCCCTCTTCAGAAACCCCGAAGGATTTTTGGGTGAACGGTTCAACTTTCCCTGTTGGAGCGTACTCAGTCTAGCCCGCCGGACACTGCTCGTTGAACCCCGCACTTATTCGTGGGGGTTGCAATTCCTGCAGTCCTTGAGGTTCGGACCTGAGACCTCGAACTGGATACCTCCACGCTCTAGCCACTAGGACTCTAGCGCTTCGGTGACTGAGAGCTCTTTCACTTTTTTTTTTATGAAGGTAAATATATATCATCAAGAAAAGCACAATCATACAGAATCCTTAAATGCACACTCATGTCATGTCTGACGATGTGTCAGATCTGAGGTGTACCAAGGGGCGTACATGTGCTCTCGTGAGTACCTGACCTCTCATGTGTACTAAATCTCTCATGAGTACATACACTCATACATGCGTACATAGTCCACCTTTCCCTCTTGCAGCGTGCAAGCTCATCTCACATGTTTCTTTCTCACATCCATGTTATCTCTTTGTCTTCGCCATTCCATGTGTTCCATGTGTTCCTTTATGCGTTGTCCATCCATGTTCATGTATGTTCATTGTTGCCGTCACGCTTGTGTGATAGCCATCCAATATTCGCCACTTTTGGTAAGTGACCAACCATCAACGGATTTGTCTTGTCTTTACCGCAGCCGTTTGCTACGGACTAGATAGGCCCTTCAGGTGGGCCTATTCACCTCTATTAGGCTTATTGGCTAAGCCTCAGCCATAAACGGATTTAGAGTGTCTTTACCGTAGCCGTTTGCTCCGGACTAGAGAGGCTATTATTGGCTGCCCCTTCACCTTTTTTTTTTATTATTATTTTTTTTTGACTGATCAACACGCTCTGGAGTGGGGGAGAAAAGCCCCGAAGTTGACCAAGCCTTGGCATTTTAACCGCCCTGGAATTGACCTGGAATTGCCCTTGGGTTTGCCCTGGAATTGAGCCAACCACTCTGAAGTGGGAATATCGCTCTGGAGTTGATCGAACTGCCCTGTCCAAGACACTGAAAACTGCCCTGAAACAACCCTGCCTTGGCATTTTAATCGCCCTGGAATTGACCTGAAATTGCCCTTGGATTGCCCTGGAATTGAGCCAACCACTCTGGGGTGGAAATGTCGCTCTGGAGTTGACCAAACCGCCTTGTCCAAGACACTGAAAACTGCCCTGAATCTTTGGCCTGAGTCTTTATATTACCCTGGACTTGGGCAGGCCACCCCTGTAGTAGACCAAAACCAGCTCAATGAAAACCGCCCTGGCAACGATCCATTCTGCAGATTGGGACCCCCCTGGCCTTGGAGGAAAACCACTCTTCTCCGCCCTCCTGTGTAGAAACCGCCCTGATCTTGAGCATAAAATTGCCCTGGCGTTGCGAGACCGAGAGCCACGGTCACGGTCCTCGAGCAAACCGGCAGGCGTAACCACCCTGGAAAACCGCCCTGGGCATCACTCTTTTGTTCAAGGAAACTGCCCTGTAAAACCGCCCTGCCAGGCATTTCCTTGCGCCAAAACCACTCTGAACTAAAACCGCCCTGGGAAACCACCCTGCCAGCCACTCCTTTTGCGCCATAAACCACCCTGAGCTAAAAAAACCGCCCTGCCAGCCATTCCTTTTGCGCCAAAACCACTCTGAACTAAAACCACCCTGGGAAAACCACCTTGCCAGCCACTCCATTTGCGCCAAAACCACCCTGAACTAAAACTACTCTGGGAAGCCACCCTGCCAGCCACTCCTTTTGCTCCAAAACCGCTCTGAACTAAACCACCCTGGGAAAACCGCCCTGCCAGCCACTCCTTTTGCGCCATAAACCACCCTGAATAAAACCGCCCTGCCAGCCACTACTTTTGCGCCCTAAACCACCCTGAACTAAAACTGCCCTGCCAGCCACTCCTTTGCGCCATAAACCACCCTGCCAGCCATTTTTTTTTTTTTTTGAACTAAAGTACAAGAGAATTGCCCTGGGGTTGAGCATGGGGAACAATTTGTTGGGCTTTTCCGGGCCGCAAAAACCGCTTTTTGCGTTGCGGAAACCCCGGAAGTCCCGGCCACGGATCCGTGCGAAGAAGTATTAAAACTAATTACATGTATGTGCTTACAAAATCCTCTAGATCTACCTTAGAACTAAGAGATAAGGATGTTACCCTTGATGCGATGCCCTTCGCAAATCCCGCTCGTCCAAAGTCCGCCGGAACTCGAGAGTGTCAAGTGCACACTCCTCTATGGTATCCACACAAGCAATAGGTGGAAGAAAACTCAACCTTGAGTGTGCTAGCACTCCTTGGTTGGTTCGGCCAAAGAGAGGAAGGAGAGGGAGAGCTTGAGAGGAAAATTCCCAAGGAAGAAGATGAAGTAATGAGTGATTACTCACAAAATGAATTTTCACTCACATAACCCCCAAATGGTGGCCGGCCACTTCATGGAGGGGGAGTTACATGCATGCATGTAACTCCCATGACCCTTGGTCTCCCTCATGATGTGGCCCTAATTGACCAAGTCAATGATGATGTGGAGCATCATCATTGGCCGGCCATGCCTAGTCATCATCATGACATGGCATTTGGTCAAGTCAAACTTGACCTTTCAACTTCCCTCTCAAGTCAAGTCAAACTTGACCTCTAATCTCCCATGGTTGATCAAATCTAACCACTTGACTCAAGTCAATTTAATATAATGAATCTCTATTCATTAATTTAAATTGATTTGATGAATCAAATCTCAATTAGACTCATTCAACACTTGAATCAACTTGAGTCTAACTCAATTAGTCTAATTTGGATTACTCTTAATCCAATTTGGTTCATCCCATGAACCTAATCCTCATGGTTCATCATATGAACCTAATCTCCATCTAATTGCTCTCATGTGTGTGACCCTCTAGGTTCTTGTAACGTTGGCAATGTCCCTAAACCGATTTAGGAACATAAGCAATGAGCGGTATCTAGCAACACATCATTGCTACCCAAGTTACAAGAATGTTGAGCTCCAACATCACCTTTGTGACTACTAATTGTGACTCTCACAATATGTGACAATGTCCTCTATCCTTGACATCTAGATTGACCAATCGAGGCATAGACCGTGTCATCCTCGGTACAATCTAAATCTTGAACTCAAGTAGACTCACTCTAATCAAATGAGCTCAATATCTCATATTGACTCATTTGGGCATAACCATGCACTTCGTGGTCTCACTCTATCAAGAATATCAATGTCACCCCGTCATATAGGAGGGATAGATCCCATCTACATCACTCACATCCCTCGCATAATTCGTTACATACCCGATGTCGCCTTTATAGTCCACCCATTTACGGGTGACGTTTGACGAAGCCAAAGTATGCAACTCCTTATGTAGGGAACCATGGTGACTTCAGGTCTAAGGACTAATAGTCATACTAATAGCCACATGAGAAAGTATATGACACTCATATAACGATCCATGATACTTTCTCATGGCGAGTCATTCAGTATACATTCTCCAATGCATACCCATGTGTCAACTTGATATCTCATATCCATGACTTGTGAGATCAAGTCATCTTGTTGACCTACATGCTAGTCTCTACGCATTAACATTGTCCCTGAATGTTAATACTCGACTAGGAATGATTAAGAGTAGTGTTCTCTATATCATCTCATTATCGATTCAACCAATCGATTGATATAGATAAGAACCTACTACTCAAGGACATTATTATATTTAGTTATTTGGCACCAATACAAGTAAATATAATAACCATGCCTTTATAAATAGGAATATGATACAATAAAGTCCATACAACAATTATCACATGATTGGCTCTAGGGCTTTCACTAACAATCTCCCACTAGCACTAGTGCCAATCACCGTAGTATCTAATACCCAATGACCTAGTGTGACCATCATGCTTTTACGTACAAAGCCTTGGTCAAGGGATCTGCGATGTTAGCCTCTGTGGGTACTCTGCAAATCTTCACATCTCCTCGATCGACAATCTCACGAATGAGATGGAAGCACCGATATATTCGGCCTCTGTTGTAGAATCAATAACTGTGTCCTGCTTGGAACTCTTCCAGCTCACAGTGCTACCTATTCAAGCAAAACACGAACCCTGACTGCGATCTATAATCATCACAGTCGGTTTGGAAGTCGCATCATTGTAACCCTTCTGACCTAGCTCCTCATCGCCTCCAAATATCAAGAAATATTCTTTAGTCCTTCTCAAGTACTTAAGAATATTCTTGACTGCTATCCAGTGACGCTCACCTGGATCTGACTGGTATCTACTCGTCATGCTCAAAGCATACGAGACATCAGGATGAGTACACAGCATGGCGTACATGATAGATCCTATAGCAGATGCGTAAGGGATCTTATCCATGCGGTCTCTCTCCTCTCTAGAAGAGGGACTTTGAGTCTTCGAAAGACTCACACCATGTGACATCGGCAGAAGTCCTTTCTTGGAATTCTGCATGGCAAACCGAAGTAATACTGTGTCAATGTATGTACTCTGACTTAGGCCAAGCAATCTCTTAGATCTATCTCTATAGATCTTTATGCCTAGAATCTGCTTCACCTAAGTCCTTCATTGAGAAGCACGTCCCGACCAAGTCTTCACAGATCAGAGCGAAGGGATGTCATTCCCAATGAGTAGTATGTCATCCACATACAAGATAAGGAAGACAATCAGATTCCCATTAACCCTCTTGTAGACACAGGGTTCATCTTCATTCTTGATGAAACCAAACTGTTTGATCGCATCATCGAATCGAAGATTCCAGCTCCGAGAAGCTTGCTTTAGCCCATAAATGGACCTTTGCAGCTTGCATACCTTCCCAGTATGCTGTGGATCTACAAAACCCTCAGGTTGTGTCATGTACACATCCTCGAGTAAGTTTCCATTCGAAATGCGGTTTTGACATCCATCCGCGGATCTCATAATCGTGGTATCCGCAATAGCAAGCAAGATCGAATGGACTTAAACATCGCCATCGAGAAAAGGTTTCATCATAGTCAATACCATGAATTTGCTTGAAACCTTTAGCCACCAATCGGCCCTTATAGGTATGCGTAAGTCCATCCATGTCAGTCTTTCTCCTAAAGACCCACTTACACCCAATGGGTTTGACCCCTTCAGGTGGATCAACCAAAGTCCATACTTAGTTAGTGTACATGGATTCCATCTCGGATCTCATGGCGTCTAGCCATTTCTCAGAATCTGGGCTCATCACAGCTTCCTGATAGGAGGTAGGCTCATTCTCAATGAGCATAACGTCATCATGGTCAGACAAGAGAAATGAGTATCTCTCAGGCTGACGACGTACCCTATCAGACCTGCGAAGAGGTAGGTCTACTTGAACAGGTGGTTGTTCCACAACTCTTTGTGCAACAACCTCTTCACCCACAACACTTTGTGGTTCCTGTTCAACCTCCATCAAGGCCTCAGTGCTATGGTCCTTATCTTGAATTTCTTCAAGATCGAAGGTACTCCCACTAGTTTTTCTAGAAACAAAATCCCTTTCTAGAAAAACCCCAGTCTTTGCCACAAACACTTTGTGCTGACTGGGAATGTAGAAGTAATATCCCTTTGTAGACTTGGGATATCCAACAAAATAGCACCTATCGGATTTGGGTCCCAGTTTGTCTGAGACTTGACGTCGAACGTAAGCCTCACAACCCCAAATCCTCATAAAAGACATCTTGGGATTTTTCCCTGTCCATATCGTATATGGTGTCTTTACCATGACCTTGGATGGTACGGTTAAGGGTAAAGGCTGCTTTGTGTCGGAGCATATCCCCAAAAGGATATAGGAAGATCTGTGACTCATCATAGATCGTACCATATCCAATAGTGGTACGATTCCTCCTTTCGGATACACCATTCCACCGTGGTGTTCCAGAGGAGTGAGTTGGGATAGAATCCCACACTCACCTAGATAGTCACGAAACTCATGGCTAAGGTATTCACCACCTCGATCCGATCAAGTATCTTAATACTCTTGCCAAGTGGTTTTGTAATTCATTCTTGAATTATTTGAACTTTACAAAGTATTCATATTTATGTGTCATAAGATACACATAACCATATCTACTGAAGTCATAAGTAAATGTAATGAAGTACAGTAACCACCTCTAGCACAACATTGAAAGGACCACATACATCACTATGTATAAGTCCTAACAAATCTGTTGCTCTTTCGCTATGTCCACTAAAGGGAGTCTTGGTCATCTTGCCTAAAAGGCAAGACTCGCATGTCTCATATGATTCAAAATCAAATGAGTCTAACTGACCCATCCTTATGGAGCCGAGATAAGCGACTCTCATTTATATGACCTGCGACAATGCAGGAGATAGGTTTGGTTCAACTCATTTGACTTGAACCTCTTGGTACTTATGTTATAGATAGGGCTCTCTAAGTCTAGAAAGTAGAGTCCGTTCATTAGAGGTGCACTACAATAGAACATATCATTCAAATAAACTGAACAACATTTGTTCTTTATTATAAATGAAAAACTTTTCTTGTCCAAACAAGAAACTGAAATGATGTTCTTAGTTAAAGCGCACATAACAACATTCATCTAATTCTAGTACAAGCCCGGAGGCGTAGATAGATCATAAGTTCCTACAAAGAATAAAGAAGAACCCTTGCTCCATTGCCTACTCGTAGGTCCACCTCGCCCTTTGTCAATGCCCCGCTATTTCTCAAATGCACATTGGTACAAATGTGAGATGCACATCCGTATCTAATACCCATGATGAAGAAATAGATAGATTGACTTCTATAACATTTATACAGTAGAAGTCTCACTTCTCTTCTTCTTAAGATCTTCGGTATGCCTTGCGATTACGCTTCCAATGTCACCGCTTCCTTGCGGAAAGAAGCAAGCCCCTTCCTTGGCTACCCCTCCTTTGGGTTTAAGTTCTTTGCCTTTGCCCTTGGCTTGGGACTTTCCCTTACCTTTAGGCTTGCCCTTGCCTTTCTTCTTACGCACCATCAAAATGGTGTCGATTTACCCTTCTTAAGGTTAAGCTCGTGATTCTCAACATGCCGAGCATTTCGATGGCTTATCAATTTCATTCATGTTATAATTCATGACAAATTGATCGAAGGCTCTTGGCAAAGATTGCAAGATTAGGTCAGTGGCCAGCTCTTGGCCAAGTGGGAATCCCAGCCTTTGTAGGTTTTCTACGTACCCAATCATCTTGAGTACATATGAACCTACAGGAGTCCCTTCTTGCATTTTAGACCCAAATAGTGCTTTAGAGACTTCATATCTCTCATGCCTAGCTTGTCCTTGATATAGTTGACGAAGATGTCCAACCATATCATAAGCATTCATGAACTCGTGTTGCTTCTGAAGCTCAGAGTTCATGGTCGCGAGCATTAGACATGACACATCTAATGCATCATCTTGATGCTTCTTGTAAGCATCTTTGTCAGCTCGCGAGGCAGTGGCAGGAGGTGCCTCTGGAATGGGTCGCACTCCAGACGTCTGACTTCCTTTCTTGGGTGAGAACAATTCTCAGGTTCCTGTACCAGTCTAGGAAATTTGCTCCATTGAGCTTGTCCTTCTTAAGGACAGATCGCAGAGAGAGAGTGTTCGTGTTGTTTGACATAGTAATCTACAACATACAATGCAGAGAATTAATATCATATTCCTTTTATCATTTAATTAGGCCTTTAATCAAATGATGCTCCCACTGAATTATAGGAATTTTATAGAATCGAGTTATGGATGTGGTCAAACCACATTTACTTGATTCATACAAACTAGCTATAATTCTTGTGGGACAAGATCCACATCATACTAAGCCTTGAGTTAGCTTTGGCTAAATCGCCCAAGACTTAGTACGATCGGTGGGTAACACATTACCGATTACATCTCTATGCAACTCTTGTTTATAGGATTAAGACCCACATTTACAAAAGACCTTGAGTTAGCTTTGGCTAAATCGCCCAAGATTTAGTGTAAATGCGATCTTAACCTATCTTTCCAACGATTGGAATATGCCTATAGTTCTACTCGATCCAATTGAGTTAACTAGTTTTGCTTAATCTAATTGAGCTTACTCTAACCCGAGTCGTGATAGGCGGGACCAAGATTGTCCCTCCGCACCCTACCAAGATAATATGCGTTGCTCTGCTTTGGCAGATTCAACAACAACAAATGATCGAGGTAGTGATGGGTATCAAGGCTCGGTAGGCATTTTCGAGTTGATTCGATTATGATCTAATCTAATCGTAATGTGTATCTTATACGCATTTAGGCCTTTATTATCCTATATTAGCATGCATCATATACATACATTCATTATTCTAGCATGCATCATATACATACAAGAAAATTAACCTAGCATGCATCATATACATACAAGCATTTTTTTTTTTCACTAGCATGCATCACATACATACAAGCATAAATAAATTAAATATATATATATCAACATATATATATATATAATTAAATGTGATATATTCATGGCCCTACTACGATCTTCTCAAGCCAATGAGAAGATCGGACGGTCAACCTAAGGCTAGCGGCTTCTCCAAGCGCTTCCTTTGACCGCCATGTGTCGTCGTCACCCTTCTCGTAAGCTCGTCTTCAAGTGGACTTTCCACCGCTCCATTTTTGTACATTACAAATACGAAACTCGAGTTACATTCGAGTCTTAAACTATTTACAACTAGAATATTAAAAGAAGAGGTGCGACGCGCAGGTCGCAAACATTTTACAACACGCACAACCACAAAATGGCACGCAGGCCGTATTATGAATTACAACACACATAATCCAATCCTATTGGGTTATTGGACCATGACAATCACAGAATCATACATAATTCAAAATTATGTATTTTTTACAGAAAATTTCTATAATTTTTCCTAATTTATTTCGAATTTATGAGTCATCTCTCGAAAGCGGTCCGCTAAGCGGTTTCAAGCGATCGCGGGACATGGCCCTTCGGGATAGGAGCGCCCTACTCGCAAAATAAACTTCGCGAGTGTCCCTACAACGATCTTACAGCGACTTAAGTCGCTGTCCCAAAAACCTAAAGCGAGAACTCACCGATTCGGAGAGTTTTTCTCGACGGTTGAAGCCTACGAGTGTCCCAACACTCGTTGCTTCGACTCTACGAGAAAAATACCCAAAAATTCTATAAAATTAGGAAATTTACAGAAACATAAAAATCTGTAATTTTTATATCTAATATAAAAAAATACAAAAACGAAACACATACATGCTTCGCACGTGGCTCTGATACCCTTTGTTGGGCTTTTAAGAAAACCGCTTTACTGCGTTGGAAACCCCGGAAGTCCCGGCCACGGATCCGTGCGAAGAAGTATTAAAACTAATTACATGTATGTGCTTACAAAATCCTCTAGATCTACCTTAGAACTAAGAGATAAGGATGTTACCCTTGATGCGATGCCCTTCGCAAATCCCGCTCGTCCAAAGTCCGCCGGAACTCGAGAGTGTCAAGTGCACACTCCTCTATGGTATCCACACAAGCAATAGGTGGAAGAAAACTCAACCTTGAGTGTGCTAGCACTCCTTGGTTGGTTCGGCCAAAGAGAGGAAGGAGAGGGAGAGCTTGAGAGGAAAATTCCCAAGGAAGAAGATGAAGTAATGAGTGATTACTCACAAAATGAATTTTCACTCACATAACCCCAAATGGTGGCGGCCACTTCATGGAGGGGAGTTACATGCATGCATGTAACTCCCATGACCCTTGGTCTCCCTCATGATGTGGCCTAATGATAAGTCAATGATGATGTGGAGCATCATCATTGGCCGGCCATGCCTAGTCATCATCATGACATGGCATTTGGTCAAGTCAAACTTGACCTTTCAACTTCCCTCTCAAGTCAAGTCAAACTTGACCTCTAATCTCCCATGGTTGATCAAATCTAACCACTTGACTCAAGTCAATTTAATATAATGAATCTCTATTCATTAATTTAAATTGATTTGATGAATCAAATCTCAATTAGACTCATTCAACACTTGAATCAACTTGAGTCTAACTCAATTAGTCTAATTTGGATTACTCTTAATCCAATTTGGTTCATCCCATGAACCTAATCCTCATGGTTCATCATATGAACCTAATCTCCATCTAATTGCTCTCATGTGTGTGACCCTATAGGTTCTTGTAACGTTGGCAATGTCCCTAAACCGATTTAGGAACATAAGCAATGAGCGGTATCTAGCAACACATCATTGCTACCCAAGTTACAAGAATGTTGAGCTCCAACATCACCTTTGTGACTACTAATTGTGACTCTCACAATATGTGACAATGTCCCTCTATCCTTGACATCTAGATTGACCAATCGAGGCATAGACCGTGTCATCCTCGGTACAATCTAAATCTTGAACTCCAAGTAGACTCACTCTAATCAAATGAGCTCAATATCTCATATTGACTCATTTGGGCATGGCCATGCACTTCGTGGTCTCACTCTATCAAGAATATCAATGTCACCCCCGTCATATAGGAGGGATAGATCCCATCTACATCACTCACATCCCTCCGCATAATTCGTTACATACCCGATGTCGCTTTATAGTCCACCCATTTACGGGTGGCGTTTGTGAAACCAAAGTATGCAACTCCTTATGTAGGGAACCATGGTGACTTCAGGTCTAAGGACTAATAGTCATACTAATAGCCACATGAGAAAGTATATGACACTCATATAACGATCCATGATACTTTCTCATGGCGGGTCATTCGATACATTCTCCAATGCATACCCATGTGTCAACTTGATATCTCATATCCATGACTTGTGAGATCAAGTCATCTTGTTGACCTACATGCTAGTCTCTACGCATTAACATTGTCCCTGAATGTTAATACTCGACTAGGAATGATTAAGAGTAGTGTTCTCTATATCATCTCATTATCGATTCAACCAATCGATTGATATAGATAAGAACCTACTACTCAAGGACATTATTATATTTAGTTATTTGGCACCAATACAAGTAAATATAATAACCATGCCTTTATAAATAGGAATATGATACAATAAAGTCCATACAACAATTATCACATGATTGGCTCTAGGGCTTTCACTAACACAATTGCCCTGTGAGTAAGGGGCAAAAAGGGGGCGGTGGACAAGGCCTTACCATGGATTTATGTGAGCTGTACTGGGAGTGGTATGTTGCTGTGCTCCATCGCTCTGTAGACATGAATCTGCACCTTGCGGAATATTAGTTCTCCATCAAACTTCGCATCTTCAAACCTGCTTGAATTTCTTTGCCTCCAGACTGTGTGGATTAGGGCTGACATTGCTATGTGCCGGGCTTGATTCATAGGCGTATCTTTCTTGTACCGTGATCTGAAAATTCTGAACATACTCCGGTGGGTTATCATTTCTTCTGTCATCCGTAGCCATCCTCTAACCTTGCTCCATAGTTGGCGTATTTGTTCACATTTGAAGAAGATGTGCTCCATGGTCTCCTCCTCCTGTTTACAGAAAATGCATTGTTTATCCTCCATATATTCCTGCCCTGCTCTGACCGGTAGTTTGCCATTGGCCAGCATCCACAGTGTGAATCTATGGCTTGGTTGAAACCTTATATCGCCAGATTTCTTAGTTCCATTTTGGAAATAGTCATATGCCTTTCTAACTCCATCTTTGTCTGCAAACCATGCCGTGTGTATTGGCTTGCTGCCACTGCGTTATTTGTGGTGCCTAGGATGCTGTTCTTGATCAGAATTAATTTCTTCATGAGTGGGGAGTATGTGTGTTTACTTTGCCAGCCCCAGATGTCTCCTCCTTGTATATATGCATGATGAACCCACCGTATCCAGAGGGTGTCTTGTTTCTCTTGTATCCGCCATAAGACCTTAGCTAAAAGTGCCATATTCCATGTCTTCAGGTCTCGCAGCCCTAATCCTCCTTCATCCTTGGGTTTGCACATTGTTTTCCATGCTACCGGAGGATTTTTTGTATTCCACATAAGTGATCGGCATATACCATATATCCTTTCTATTACTCCTGTTGGAATTGGCAAGATCGACATCCAGTAGAATTCTATTCCTTGCAATACTGAAGCTATTAGCTGACTTTTCCCTGCATATGACAATGTAGCTTTTGGCCATGAGTTAACTTTCTTCAAGAGACTGTCCAGTAGTGTACAATAATCAGCAACTTTCAGCTTCTGGGATGCAATTGGTATCCCCAAGTATCTAAATGGCATCTCCCCTGCTTTGAAACCAGTTATTTCAATCAGTCTTTCACGGGTATTTGAATCCACTCCTGCCATATAGATGCTTGACTTATCCAGATTAGCATGCAAGCCTGCCATCCTAGCAAATTGCTTTAGACAGTCTTCCAAAACAGCCACCGATGGTATATCCCCACGACTAAGGAGTAGGAGGTCATCAGCATACATCAGATGTGCAATCCTGAGTTCCTTACACTTGGGGTGAAACTGAAAATCAGATCTACTGGTGTACTTGGCTAGCATACGTGAGAAATATTCCATGCATAATCCAAATAGATATGGGGAGAGGGGATCCCCCTGTCTAAGTCCCCTACGCCCTTTAAAGAAACCATGCATATAACCATTGATTGTAACCGAGTATGTTGGACTGGTGATGCTTTCTTTAATCCAAGTGGTGAATTTTTCTGGAAACTGCAACGATGAGAGGATATCTTGAAGGAAACCCCAGTGTACTGAGTCAAACGCTTTCTGCATATCAACTTTAAGCATACATCGTGGAGAGATTCTTTTCCTGGTGTAATTACGCATAAGCTCTTGAGCTAAGTGTATGTTATCTGCAATACCTCGCCCCTGCACAAAAGCAGTTTGTTCTTTGTGCAGCAAATGATCCATCACTTCCGATAATCTGGCTGCTAAGAGCTTAGCAATAATCTTATAAACCACTGTGCAGCAGGATATCGGCCTATACTCTTGTACCTTGTGTGCCTGGGGGGATTTCGGGATCAAGGCGATCACTGTGTGGTTCCAGGATTTCAGAAGTTGACCATTGATAAAAAATTCCAGGACTGCTGCTACAACATCAGTTTTGACTAGATTCCATGAGTGTTTAAAAATTTTTGAGTTGTATCCATCTGGTCCTGGGGCTTTGAGGTCCCCAATGTCAAATAAGGCTTTCCGGATTTCTTCTTCTGTTGGTAATCTGGTTATCTGCCTCTGCTGCCCTTCAGTGAGTTTCGTCCCAAACTGCATGCAGTCTCCTTTGAAGTCAGTCCTTGTTCCCTCTACCCCTAGTTGATCCTGAAAGTATGTTAGGAATTCCTTCGCTATTTCTTCTGCTGAGTTTGTGTGCTCCCCATTCAGCTTTTCTATTACTACTATTTCTCTTTTCTTATTGTTTCTCTTCACCAGTGCGTGAAAAAAGGATGTGTTCCTGTCTGTTTTCCGGAAGTATTCATGTTTTGCTCTCTGTAAGTAGAATAGATATTCTGCCCTCTCAAGTAATTCCACTTTCCTTCTTATGGAGTTATATTCCTCATCCATATGTCCTCGCGTGAGTCCTTCTAGCTGCTTTGCTTCCAATTGTTGCCATGCCAGCTTGACTCTCTCTTGAATGTGTTGGTAGTGGAGGTGATTGAACAGCCTGAAGTGCGGTTTGAGTAGCTTGAGTTTCTGTTTTAGCTTATACTGCATTGTGCCATTCGTAGTGCTGGGGAGGATTGTGTGCCATTTTCTTTGCAGTATTTCCCCATAGTCAGGATGGGTCGTCCACATGTTATAAAATCTGAACGGTTTGGGTTTTTGTTGCTCTGAGCTTCCAAGGACAGAAACTATGCATGCTGCATGATCCGAAATTGTCCCTGGCATTCTAAAATCTGCATAACTGCTTCGGTTCTGTTCCATCCATCTTCTATTGCCCATTGCACGGTCCAATTTGCTCACTATGTGCCCATTTGTCCATGTGAATTTACACCCTATGGAGTGTAAGTCTTCAAACCCAGCCTCCATTATAAAGTCCTGAAAATCAACTGTAGCATATGTTGTGACCGGCCTACCTCCTTGCTTATCTGCCGGGGAGAGAGGTGAGTTGAAATCACCTAATATTTTGTGATCTGAAAGTGCTGCCCACATGCTTTTCCTGCTTGTTATCGACAGTTGACCGTATATGAAAGTGACTGCATAAACGCACCCTGTGGTCTTACATTTTATCCTAGTGTGTATCAATTGTTCTTCCCACCTTTCAACATTAAGCTCAATGAGTTGCGTTTCCCATATAAGTAGATGCCTCGGAAGAGTTCCCAATCTGCTCGATCTCCCATTTCTGAAACCTTCCATTCTTTAAATTCAGGTAACACTGTTGTGTTAACTTTGTTTCTAGTACACTTTGGATGCCTAACTTTTGTTGCGAGAATGAGGTGCCACGCCTGCTTTGAGGCCTTTATTGAGACCTCTTATATTCCATGATCCAATCGTAGGCTTCCGCCGTCTAGCATTGGTGTTCTTCCCTTGCTTTTCATGTTTCTGTTCCCCGTTCAATCTTGCCCTTTTCTCTATCTGTTCTTGTGTGTCTTGTAGATCTTCCTCCTGTGTTTCTTTGTCTCCATTTGTTTTAATTGATGCTTCTTCCTTGCCCCATCGGGCAGCTGGTAACCCTAGGATAATCAACGGGAAGTTACTGACTTGGCCATCTTGTGAATTTACTTGCCCACTATTCACCTTCCCATCAGTATATTGTTTATGCTCCTGTATTATGCTGCTGGATGTTATCTTCTGTTCTTGCACTCATTCACTTGGACTACGTGATATTTCTTCATCATGTTCTCCCGACAGTTTCGTTGTTATGTTTTTGCCACTTATCTCTGAGTACTCTTTTCCCCCATTATCCACTGGCCATGTTTCTGATCTCATTGTTTGTATTGTTTCCGTCGATATCCTTATTGCTCTGTTCTCGTGATATATGGGTAACTGTTCTGTTCGTATACTGTGTATATGCCTATTATTATTGCCCATTTCTTCCTGTTCATCATTCTGCTTGTCATTATTCCCTCCTTTTCCCCTGATACTCCGTCTGAGACTGACCTATTTCTCTGCGTTTGTTGTTGATCTATCCTTTACTGAGTTGCCCCGATCCCCTGTTGTATGCTCGATTTTTCCCTGTACACCAAGCCCCATTCTGTTACTCATTATATTTCCCATGTTAGTCCTGGCCAATGCCTCAGGCTCCTGTATGATTTCCCCCTCCCTGTTTGATTCTTGTTGCCTGAATGTTCTCTCTTTTGCCTGCATTTCACTGCTGCCATGCGTGCCAGTTTTGGTGCCAGTCTGTACAAATGTTCCTTTATCTGATATTGTTGCTCCCAAAATTATTTTCGGATCTGATTTCTCCTTGTCGGTTATCAACTGCTTGTCCCTCGGATATCTTGCCCCATCCTGTGTTCCATGCACCGGATTCAGCTGATCCCCTGATGTTGATCTAACTAGTCTATGCACTTCTGCGTTCCCATTTTGCCCATTCTGCTCTTGCTGCTCTGCTTTTGCTGGACTCGCTTGCTCCTTTCCTTTATTCGTTTGTTTGCCGTATTTCCTCTGTCCTCCTTGGCTGCCTTGGCTGCATGTGTTGCCTTCCTGTCTGCATGTAGTCCCTGTTACATCTATTCTCTCCTGTCTCATTTGCATATCTTCGCGGGGTTGTTTCTTCCTCTTTCCATTATATT
The DNA here is from genome assembly GCA_025175895.1 of Wurfbainia villosa. Lineage (NCBI taxonomy): Eukaryota > Viridiplantae > Streptophyta > Magnoliopsida > Zingiberales > Zingiberaceae > Wurfbainia > Wurfbainia villosa. Next base: position 37,309,533 of record CM046009.1, on the reverse strand, counting down.
GCCACTCGCCTTTACTGTTATTACTGTGTTCCCATTCTAGTGTGCTTTCCTTTGTTTTTCCCTCTGCAGCTATTTCCTCCCCTATCGCCATTTCCCTTGTTGCAGCATCCACATATACTATCATTTGTTGGTCCGTTACCTCCATTGCCTCCATTGGCACTGCTGGTTGTTGTCCCCTCACAGTCGTTGGACAGTCCCCATGGTAGTGGCCCATTAGCTTGCAAGATTTACAGAGTTTTAGATTGGATTCAAATTTGACCTCTAAGTCCGTATCTGTACCATCCAGCAGTGTGATGGCTATGATTGTGGGCAGTTCCTTGGAGATATCGACCTCTACCAAGACTCTGGCATAATTAACCCGCTCTCTTACTTTGGTGTACCTGTCTGTATATAGTGGCATGCCAACTTGTGAGGCTACTTTGCTTAGCCCCGAGGTGGACCAGCAGTCCAAAGGCAGTCCGCGTATTTGCATCCACATCGGAATCTGAGCTTGAGATTCTTCCCCGAAGGAGAAACACGTCGGTAATGTTTTGAGGTATAGGGGACTCCCGTATGCATTGTATGGCCCTCCTTCTAAGACTGCATCCCGCAGCTCTTTACTTGCAAATTTAAACACCATCCATAAGGAGTTATGCGTAAGGAGCTTATGCGGTGCCCGCCATCTTGCTGTGATCCCTTTTAGTGCCCTCCATCCTGGAAACCTCCCTAGGAACCTGCCAATTAGACAAAAACCCACTGATTCTTCTATTGCTTCTAGATCCTCAGCACCTAATTTCGCTCGTCCTTCTTGCTTCTGGAATTGTTTCAGGGCGGTATCTGAACTATACACTCTATTCTCTCTGAAAAGATCAGACCATTTGTGTGTCTTACTCATTTCTGGTGGTTCCATGGGCTCCGACGCCATTGGTGCTTGACGTCCTTCTTCCTTTTCCCCAGTCTCATGTCTGTCAGTTACCTCCCCCTGTTGAGTGTTCTTGGTTTCCTTTCCAGGTCCATTTCCTTTCGATGTTTGATTATCGGCCTCTGCGATCTGTGTTGAGCTTCCAAAGATGTCGGTCTGCAGGGCTTCCATCCTCGTTGAGGAATTTTCCCCCCTCCTCGCATGTCCTTTGTCCTATGTTATGCAGGCTATCGGGCTATCGGGTTGTCTTGGCGTAAGTTAAACGGGTTGTGGGTTTTCGGAGAAGTTTAGGAAAAGTGGTCCCAGCTATCGGGTTGTCTTGGCGTAAGTTAAACGGGTTGTGGGTTTTCGGAGAAGTCTAGGAAAAGTGGTCCCGGGCGAACTTTCGCTAGATCCGGAAATTTGAAAAGCTACCGTTCACTTTGTCTTCTCGTTGGCCGTGCCTTCCGTACCGTACGCCCTCTGCTGCTCACCTACCACCGTCCTTGCCTTCCGTCTTCCTCCCGTCTCCGGCGAACTCTGGGTAATGACCCCTTAGTCCATCAGAAGAAATGCTGCAACTGGGTTCTCCCTGAAAGCTTTAGGAGTAGCCGCTGGGGTTTCCTTGGGAGCTTTGGAATCTGTCGCTCATTGAACCTGGGTTCCTTTGCTCCCGGTTGCTCCACCACCCTGTTTCCCCACCGGTTGTCCTTCCCTCCACTATTCCGCTGTTGCTAGTTGTTGTCTGCCCTCTCCTGCGGAAAGAGATTACGTTACCTGTATGCACCTTAGGTTTCACCAAGGAAATGTCTTTCGCGTCCTTGGGCCTCAGCTGCTGATTCCACTACCCACTTCACCCTCCGATCTCCGACGCTCTTCTTGGCTTGCTGTATCTTCCCATGCGTGAATGTTCTTCACCAGCTCCTGGGGCTCAGGATACGCCGTCACTACTGCTCCGCCTTTCCAACGCCAGCCGCCACCGCCGAGATCCTAGGGAACGTAGAGAGAATCCAGAGCTTCTCTCTCTAGCGCCTTGACTGAGAGCTCAACTGAACTGAGAGCTCTTTCACTTTTTTTTGATGAAGGTAAATATATATATCATCAAAATAGCACAATCATACATGATCCAAGGAGCCTACTCATGTCATATCTGACGAAGTGTCCGATCTGAGTAGACATCCCAGGCAGAAAGTACATGTGCTCTCAAATGTACCATCATGCTCAATGTACCAAACCTCTCCTGTACTGTGCGGTCAGTCCTCCCTCTCGCATCCTGCCGCAGAAGATGGAAGTATGACCACATCCTATGTCTATCGCACCTCCTGTGTCTGGGTGCACCTCATATTGATGCAATCCCTGCCTGGTCTGGTCCTGTGATCAGGTCCATACATCCAATCTGTGTCCTCGCTGCGTCATCTGACCTCCATCATCCTCCTCCTCCCTAGTGTCGTGAACCCACTTTTAGCAAGTGGTCAGCTATCAACGGATTTGCGGTGTCTTTACCGCGAGCCATTTGCTGCAGACTAGATAGGCCATTCAGGTGGGCCTATTCACCTATCTAGGCTTTTTGGCAAAGCCTCAGCCATTAACGGATTTGGTGTGTCTCTACCACAGCCATTATCTGTGGACTAGATAGGTTATCATGGTGGACCTATTAACCATCAAAATACCAATCACATTACAAGGAACACCCCACCTCAAGAGCTCACAATCATTATCCACATATCCAAAAGAAACTCACAAGCATTTCCAATCATTTAGGGTTTGCATCACCTAAACTCAAAATCTGGATTTTTTTTTCTTTTTTTTTTCCCCGAAAATCCCCAAATTTTGGGGTGTTAGGGTTCGGAAACCCTAATAATTTTTTTATAGGGTTTATGGGAACCCTAAACCCTAAAGTTTGGAAACCCTAGGTTTAGGGTTTGAGGTTAGGGTTTGGTAACCCTAAACCCTAAAAAATGTCAAAACCCCAAAATAGGGTTTAGAGTTTGGGAAAACCCTATCCGGAATGTTTTTTTTTTTAAACCTTAGGGTTAGGGTTTTGGGTAACCCTAACCCTCAAAACCGGTTATCCCCAAAACGTAGGGTTTGGAAACCCTATCTGAACAGTTTTTTTTTTTTTTAAATTAGGGTTTATGGGAACCCTAAACCCTAAAGTTTGGAAACCCTAGATTTAGGGTTTGAGGTTAGGGTTTGGTAACCCTAAACCCTAAAAAATGTCAAAACCCCAAAATAGGGTTTAGGGTTTGGGAAAACCCTATCCGGCACGTTTTTTTTTTAAAATTAGGGTTTATGTGAACCCTAAACCCTAAAGTTTGGAAACCCTAGGTTTAGGGTTTAAGGTTAGGGTTTGGTAACCCTAAACCCTAAAAAATGTCAAAACCCCAAAATAGGGTTTAGGGTTTGGGAAAACCCTATCCGGCACGTTTTTTTTTTTTTTTGGAATTAGGGTTCGGAAACCCTAAACCTCAAACTGGTTAACCCCAAATCCTTAGGGTTTGGAAACCCTATCTGAACAGTTTTTTTTTTTTTTAAACCTTAGGGTTAGGGTTATGGGTAACCCTAACCCTCAAAACCGGTTATCCCCAAATCTTAGGGTTTGGAAACCCTATCTGAACAGTTTTTTTTTTTTTTTTTTTACATTACATGAGATCCCTCAAGCGCTCTATATACATGTACCTGTATCCTCCTAAGTATCTTCTCCTCATCAAATCGAGAATCCTCAAACCTAATCTCATTTCTAGCCCTCCACACATAGTGTACAGTCGCTCCAAGGGCTAGATGTCGTGCTCTCATACTGTCTGAATTCCCTCGATAGTGAAGTCTAAAGATGCGATGCTGCTCTCAGCATGCGTGCTCATCTCGGATCGTGATCTGCGACCATCTCCTCACCCGTGCCCATAAGAGCCTGACGACATGGCATCTGAAGAATACATGGGCCTGTGTCTCCTCCTCCAGTCTACAAAATGCACATCTCCTGTCCTCCATGTAGCTCTGTCGATCTCTGGTAGGCAGCCTCCCATTAGCCAACAACCACAGTGTGAACTGATGGCTTGGCTGAATGTCACTCTGCCATACTGTCTTAGCCCATGCTTTCCTTGGTCTGTGCTCTCTGAAATGGTCATATGCCCGGCCCACTCCCGCCTCTCTGCTGAACCATGTTGCTAGTGTGTGTGATGCTGCGGTGGGACTACCTGCAATGCCCAGAATACTGTCTCTGATGTGTAGTATCATCTTCATCAACGGCGAGTCCGTGTGCCTCACCGCTATGCGCCCCAGATCGGATGCGAGGTAATCCGATGCACCCATCGTATCCATAGTGAGTCTGGCTTGTCCTGTATACGCCATAGAACCTTTGTCAGTAGTGCAAGGTTCCAAGACTTCAAGTCCCTCAAGCCTAGACCACCTTCCTCTTTCGGCCCACATATAGCTGACCATGCAATGGGAGGGTTCTTACTCGTCCACATGAAAGCCCGGCACAGACTATGAATGCGCTCAATAACTCCAGCTGGCAGTGGCAATATGGACATCCAGTAACACTCGACCCCCTGCAGAACTGATGCAATAAGCTGCGCTTTACCTACATAAGAGAGGCTCTGTTTTAGCCATGCATTAATTCTCTTGGAGAGGCCATTTAGAAGTACCCCATAGTCCGAAATTTTGAGTTTTTTTGAAGCTAATGGGATTCCCAAGTATCTGAAAGGCATCTCTCCCTCCTGGAAGCCAGTAATCTCGCATATGTGGGCTTTGGTCTGCGCATCTACTCCCGCCATGTAGCAGCTAGATTTGGTTACATTGGCCTCAAGTCCTGCCATCTGTGAAAATTGCGCCAAGCAGTCAACTAGCCGCCTAACTGAAGGTATGTCACCGCGTGATAGGAGCAACAGATCATCTGCATATATCAGATGGGAGATGCCCAAGTGCTCACATGTGGGATGGAATTTGAAATCTGATCTAGTAGTTGCCCATGCCAAGGATCTGGATAGGAACTCCATACAAATGCCAAATAAGTAAGGTGACAGTGGGTCACCTTGTCTAAGTCCTCTGCCTCCCTGGAAGTGTCCATGTGTATACCCATTAATCACTATAGAGAACGATGTGGTGGTGATGCATTCTCTGATCCATGCAATATAGATGGGTGGGAATCAGAGGCGCCTGAGGACATCCAATAAGAAGTCCCAATGTCTGAGTCAAAGGCTTTCTGCAGATCAACTTTTAGCGTGCACCTGGGGGATATCCTCTTCCTAGTGTAGTGTCTCAGCAATTCCTGTGCTAAATGGATGTTATCCGTACTAGACCTCCCCTTGACAAAAGCCGTCTGTGCCCGGTTTAGCAAATGGTCTGTGACGCCTGATAACCGGCTAGCTAGTAGCTTGGAAATGACCTTATAAAACACTGTGCAACAGGATATCGGCCTATAGTCTTGCACTTTGCTAGCATGCTCACCCTTTGGGACTAGACTAATGAGTGTATGATTCCATGACTTGAGAAGCTTCCCATTTCGAAAGAATTCCATAATACCCTCGGTGAAGTCATTTTCAATAGTTATCCATGCCTCTTTATAGAATTTGGAGTTGTATCCATCAGGCCCAGGTGCTTTGAGTTCACCTATGCCAAATAGTGTCTTCTTGATTTCCTCGGCAGTGGGCATACGGGTGAGTTGCATTTTGTTCTCCATAGTAAGCATCCTCCCATATTGCATGCAATCCTCTCGGAATGTAGACCGGTCCTTTTTCTCCCCTAGTTGCCTTTGGAAATGATCCACGAATACTTGTGCTACCTCCCCAGCATCCATAGTAATCTCTCCATCTGTTTTTTCCACTGCCACTATTTCCCTCCGCTTATTGTTCCTCTTGACCAACGAATGAAAGAACGGCGTGTTTCTATCCACTTCCTTGAAGTATTTGTGTTTTGCCTTTTGAAGGTAGAAAAGATATTTTGCTTGGGCCAATTTATCCGCTTGTTGCTTTGCCTCCTTGTAGTGGTCATCCATGATCCCTAGACCTAGACCACTACTCTGCAGAATTTGTAATTGCTCTTGTGCCCTTTTTGAACGGCTTTGAATATGTTGGAAGTGTTGTTGGTTTAAAAGCTTCAGTCCCCTCTTCAGCATGGTAAGCTTCCTTTTGAATTTGAACTGAGCAGTCCCCTGTGAGCACCATGTTTCAGCTTGGTTCCACTCCTCTTGCACAAGTTGTTGGAAATGAGGGTGTTGAGTCCACATGTTAAAAAATTTGAAAGGTTTGATTTTATTGGCTTGCTTCTCCAACACTGAAACCACACATGTCGCATGATCTGAGTGAACTCCTGGTTCTTTAAATTCTGCAAAACTGCTTTTGTCCATCTCTAGCCATAACCTGTTCACCATGGCTCGGTCCAGCTTGCTCACAACTCTACCATTTGTCCATGTATATTGGCATCCTAGAGAATGTAAGTCCTCCACACCTGCTAGCATTGTGAACTGTTGAAAATCTGCGGTTGTGTAAGTTGTAACATCTATGCCTCCTTTTTTGTCCGATGGTGTCAAGGGAGAGTTGAAGTCGCCCATTATAAGCCAAGGTAAAGTTATTCCCTCTGCCAATAGTTGTAACCCGGCCCACATCTCCCTACGAGATGTAATTGATAGCTGCCCATAAACAAAATTTAGTGCATAAGTTCCTTTGGTGGCCTTGTCCAAAATTGTTGCATGAATGAATTGTTCCTCCCATTGTTGTATTGTGAGGATAATATGTCTAGTGTCCCAAATGAGTAGCATCCTACTTCTTCCAGATTCACCTATCTGATGGCTTGATTCCCATTGTTGCAGGCTATTGGATTTGAAGTGCTGATAGGCACGGTTGGTCAGTTTTGATTCCAACAAACATAATACATTCAACTTCTGCATTTTGAGGAGTCGGTTGACCTCCCTCTGTTTGAGGCCCGAGTTAAGGCCTCGAATATTCCATGCTCCTATCTTCATAGCGAGTTTGCCGACATGTGTCGGCACTCATTCTTGTTATTCCTTCCCTGATTCTTGTTCCTTTCCAGCTGTTTTCCTGTTGCATTTTGATCTTCTATCACTTCTGATCCAGTCTGCTGTCCTTGGTTCTGTGCGGAATTCTCGTTCTGTGTTGCCTGCCCTATCCATGAGTCTTCTCCATTGTACTTATTCTGGAACCATTCTAAAGTTGGAAGCCCCAGTATGATAATTGGGTCTTTAGAGTTGCTTCCTTTCTGAGCTTTACCTCTATCTTCTGTTGCCACCAGGACTGATTCCATGACAGATTCTGTGCAGTCTTTTTCTGGGACCAGTTGATGTAGTTTATCAGGGAGATTCTCAGGGAGGATTTCACCCTCCTCTTGTTGTACACGATCAGCCCATTCCCTCTGTGATTCAGGCAGTCTC